>WEKX01021774.1:0-13730 GCA_013390025.1 Pitta sordida
ACCTGTGAACTTGTGAACCTGTGAACCGCTATTTAACTCCAGTGGGGAATATCTCTCTTCTTTGTGATATTTCTATTTACACAATTAAAGTAATCCTGTCATAGCAACATAGAAAAAATAGTATTGTATTGCCTATTAAATGAAATGTAGACATGTGCTTATTACAGCCTTTCATTTAATTCTGTATAAGAGGAAAACCTTCCTCTCAAATTATCTTGAACTTGAACTTTGAATGCAAATTACCTTCACATACAAGTTAAAAAGAAGAAAATAGAAACAATTTAAATGGCTTGTTTAAATCAAAGTCAAAAGAAGTGATTGTTCAGAATTTTTACATAAATTTGGTATCAACTAAAGCTTTGTTTACATAAATTTCTACAATAAATTAAAGCCATGTCTCCCTTCTTACCCTCCTTTCGAAATTAAGTTTATATAATACAATAGGATCTTGTCGAATGAGGTAAAACCAAAGTGCAGTAGGCTTTTCCAATGGAAGCAATTCTCCTGTGTTTTGTCAGTATGCTTGTATTTGTACTTTCTTTCTGTAGCTTCTTATCCATGGGAACATTTAATCTACATTTCAGACATATGCCATTTTTTTATCCTACTCTTCCATTAGTAGTGGATTTAAGTGCAGACAAGTAATACAGTGAGCTCCGCTGTATTTACGACCTGCTATTTGCGAGCTTCAGTGTTTGCGGGTGATTTTCCCGTGAGCTATGCAAACTCAGCGCGTGTGCAGATCCTACCACGACCTCAGTCTGATCAGCCCCCAGCTTCACCACTTGCGGCGCCAGCTCCGCCCGCTCCTCGTCCACACAGCCAGCCCCAGCCCCGCTCCCCCGCACCACGCCCGCGGGGCTCACGGCGCACCCCTGCCCCGATCCTGGTCCCAGTCCCGGTCGCTTGCCGCAGCATCTTGTGCCGGCGCTTCCCCTCCCCGCCCTGGTCCCGGTCACCGATCCCGGCCGCTTGCTGCAGCATCCCACGNTATAAAGCCCAGGTGGTGCCAAGAGATAGTTTGTTTGCATTATGATCATTATGATTTATCATAACCACTCCCAGAGTAAAATATTAAATTTACCTTATCGTCCCTCAAGGATCAAGTTTTAGATCTTAGAGTGGATAGAAGAGTAGAGTAGATGAAAGTTGTAAGGTTTACCGCAGTCACCAAATTGATTTTTTACGTCACCGTGATGCTGAACCACAGATTCATATAGTTAAATTGAAAGTAATATTTTCATGAGGACATTTCAAAGCACTTGTACACAGTGATATGTCCTTTGTAAAACATGAAAATGCCAAATGCTAAGTACTTCCTTTCCCAAGACTCTGAAACCCTGCAGATACAGTATCACAGGAGTTCTATTAAGTAATATTTTCCTTGCCACTTAAACCACAATGGGGAATAATTTCAGAGTCAGAATATTAGCACAGGAGTCATGTTGCTAAGATCAGCTTGAGGTCTTCCTTCATCTGCCCAAAGGAAACAGCTGGAAGAAATGCTTATTTTAAATGCCTTTTTTTAGGCTACCTTTACCTTCTGTCAAAAATTTCTTACAAAAAACATTTCTGTTTATCCTGCTGTGAAACCTGGTCTGTCATCTGCTCTACAAAAGTGCGGTCTTGCTGAGACATTTCTGCTTGGTGGTGGGAGAAGTGACTGACTGAGGCAGAAACAGGCAGCCACCCACAACTGCACCTAAGATAGGATTGTTCTTATCTTAAGAAAACAACATCATATGATCCAAACAAACAAACCAATCATTCACTATCTTTATTACGGGAATCATGACCATGAATTACTGACTCATTTGCAACCTTGTGGATAGCATGTCTATTTCATCACAGTTTTAGATATATTTTTTTTTCCACAAGAAAGTATGTAAGCTGTGAGCTATCAGAGGATATTGGGCACATTGCATAAAAGTTTTGCAAAGGCAAACAGATGAAACACGAATCCCCTTAGAAGAATGTAAAGGCCTGCGGTTTTGCCTTTCTTTTTTATTGAACAGGCTCTTAATCAAATATCTGTCTTCCACCAGAGGAGTCCAGTTCAATTTGCTGTGCTCATGCTTTTCATTACTCTTTCTACCATACTGCAGGCCACTGGACCTGCTGGTTAAATGTGTTTTGGATTTAGATACACCTGACAAAATAAACTTATAAACCAAGCTAAACTTCATCCTCCATCTGAAAGAATCAAAAATTTCTGTTTTATTGTAGGTGGGACTGTAGTTTTTATTGTGACATAATTGGGTTGCTGTGGGTAACGGTACCACTGTTCACATTTTAGAAAGAGTAAACTTTCTTGTCATCTCCATATTTAAAAATGATTTTTTTAATAGCAATAAAACTAGAATAGAAACAAGTAACGTACATTAAGATTCATGCTTCAGAGCATTGCACTTCAGTTTTTATTGGCATACCATATATGGGTACTTCAGAGGAACTTCATATTGAGATTTGAAAATAGAGAAAGTTATAGAAGAGGAAAAAAGGATATGTTGGAGGTTTTGGTATAGAGGAAAGACTGTAAGACCAGATTACTAACTCTTGCATTTGTGGCCACAAAAGACTTTGAGCAAGAGTTAAGACTGAAAAAAACCAAGATAAATATACAAAAACAAAAGATGTCAGGCATGGAACACAATAGTATAAGGTAAAGAAGAATGGCAGCTACTCTCACACAAAGATAAGAAGAACGTTGTAGTTTGTTTGTACAGGCAGTCACATGATGTTAATCTGGCCTTATATTCTCTTGTTTGACATGCATAAGAACAAAATTTCTGTAGCACTTTGAACAAAGGCTCTTAGCTGACCATGTCTGTTAGTAACCTGCTAGATGTTAGCACTCTCTGGAAACACAGTGAAATCCGGTGAAATAAATTTCATTTGAAATGTGCATCTCAACCACACAGAACATGCCACCCAAGGCAAGGTCCTCTCACTAGCCAACTCCAAGGTTGGCTGTTTGTTACCCCCACTCTCTGTGTTAGCAAGTATGTTCCTTTTCTATACTGCTCCAATAGGAGGCTGTCCAGAGCTGACAAAGGACGTTCAGAAAAAAAGGGATTTTGCAGAAAAAAGCTCCTGTGGGGCATTTTCTCTCATGCTGCTAAGTAGCATAGGAGGGTAGAAAGCTGGGGACATGCATGATTCAGAGTTCATCAGTGAAAAATGTAAAAAGGCTGCCCTGGTTTTCGGGAATTTCAGGAAGAGATCCAGTACCTGTGAAATCTGTACAGGGGGAAAAATTTAACAGCATAAACGTCAAACGAATAACTGAAAGGAAGAGAGAAAGGAAAAGCATTCAGTATGGGTAATGCTAAGGCTCCAGCTTGATATACAGCATGAATATGCATTCTGTGACACTGGGCAATCCATTAAAATAGAAAAGCTGACCACAAAGGTGGTAGACTGGAGGCTATAGCATTGAAAACAACAAAGACATACAAACGTAATTTAACTGGGGTTAATTATGACTGGGGTTATATAAAGCCATATTCAAGGTAATTTCTTTTTATTTAAGAGCTGTTCTGCATTGTTCATCCCATAAATAGCAGGATAACTTAAAAACATATGTTTAGGGTTCTGAAAAACAGTAATATCAAACAAAATAGTTAAAATCGTTCTTAAGTCTTAATAATCACAAAACTTAGCTGTGTGTCCATGACAATGAGAATATGATAACGTTATCTGCCTTATGAAATCCTGATTTTCTCCAGTATGTATTGGAATAATGTGCCCTAATTTCAGCATTTTTGTTATCTAAAAACTTCTGCTTAAAAATTAAATTAAAATGCATACTCCTGGAAGGTTGTATGCTTTATAAAAGGACAGCCTTTCTGACTTATATACCTAAGCTGAATAAGAGAAAACTTTCTTTCCCCACAGGACTCAGTGCATTAAATCTCATGCATTACAACATCTACATTAAAAATGACATGTCAGTAAAAATACAGATTTATCACCTTCAGCCATTTTCCATACATTTTTCCGTAAGTTTTTTCTTTCTTTTTTAACTTCTGCCTTATTATTTATTATTGCATAATATATGAAAATGTGCCTTTTGACACTCTGAAGCTATTTTTTTATTTAGTGGCTTTTGCATATCAAAGTGAAAAATACTTTTCAAGGTATATATTTAACTTTTTTCCAAATATAGTATTTCCTTTAACAATTACCACAATTAAAACAATATCTAATACAGTAACCCTTCACTACTTCATGCTTCTGATCCAATACATCACAGATTTTTTTTCACTGAAAGATTTTCCCTAGCTTATTTTCCATTTTGTGGTTTGTTTCTGGGTCATATGGCCAGCACAAGAATTGGGGCCTCTGATTGGCCCTGTGAATGTTCGCATATGTGTACTACATGCCTCATCCACAGTGTGGCAGAACCCACCTGCCCTGCGGCAGCAGGCAGCAGAACTGGCGGGGGGATCCACCCACCCCTTGGTGGCCGCGGGGACGCATCTCACTGCTCACCCATCCCAGCACTGTGTGCTGGGAGGTGTGGGGAATGCCTCCCAGTGCTCACTGGGGCTGAGGGGCATGGGCAGTGGACAGGCTACATTTACATATGTATGAATCCCTACTTTATAAATTTCACTTCTCTACGATAGATGAGGTACTATTGTATTAGGGCAGAAAAATAATTTTAAAAATCAAACAACATGACAAATTTATGGCATTTCCTGAATTTTTATGGTTTTATATCTTAACTCTTCAATAATGTTTGAGTTCAAAACTAGACATCATGACGAAGGAAAAAAAAAGCCATGCTAGACTCTACCTGTGTGTCCTGACTTCCAGGAGGTCCATCCATCTTCTAGAGTCTATCAGGCACAGTCAGTCAAGGGAAATATTCTAGTCTGCAGTGGTGCGGTCTCCTCTCAAGTCCTCTGTGTACTTTTGAGCACCACAATATAAGAAGGAGATAAAGTAATTGGAAAGTGTTCAAGGAAGAGCCACAAAGATGGTGAAGGATCTAGAGGGGAAGCCATATGAGTGGCTGAGGTCACTTGGCTGTTCAGCCTGGAGGGGACAACCCGTAGAGATCTACAGCTTCCTCATGAATGGAGGCAGAGGGACAGGCACCACTCATTTCTCTCTGGTGACCAGGAGTAGGAACTGAAGGAGCAGCATGAAGTTGTATTAGGAGAGATTTAGTTTGGCTATTAGGAAAAGGATTTTTACCCTGAAATGGGTCGTTAAGCATGGGAACAGGATCCCCAGAGAAGTGGTAACAGCACTAAGGCTGCCAGAGCTAAAGAAATGTTTGGACAACACTCTCAGGCACATGGAGTGATTACTGGGATTGTGTCATGCAATGCCAGCAGTGGCACTTTGATGATCTTTTGGGGTCCTTTCCAACTCATGATATTCTATGAATCTATCATTTTGTACATTCGTAATTGCTCTGGTAGTCTTTGAAAAGCAGACATGGAGACACACAATATAAAAAAAGCATCGGAATCCTGTAGACATCCAAATGTAGTGTTAAATATAAAGGAAACTATTTACATTTCAAATAAAACTTATGCTAAAATCCAAAGGAATAATGGTCAAAAACACCTCTACACCATCAATCTAAGTTTTCAAGATGCTGTACCCTGTTCTTAAGAATACGCGTTAGTAGCAGACTGAACTAAATTTCCACAACTGAGGAGAGGATACAAAAATCTCTTTTGTACTGTTTTCATGTCTAAATATTGAGATAACACCCATTTCTCATGGGACTAGGCTGTTCTGTGTTCAAAACCACTTCTAAAAAAGGTTAATACATTCAGTAAATGTCATAAATGTCTTATTGATGTTCTTCGTTTTCATATTTCAAAGGCTTGCTGCATCTAGTTTGGAAATACAAACAGTGGCATGTGTCAGTAGAAGCATTCGTATCCTGCACCTCACAAATTTTGAATTCTCCACTTCATCAGTGTGTTTGGACTGTTCATTAACCCACCCATAATCTGTAAAAATGGTTTACATATATGACTTTATCTTGCATTCTATAGACTTTCCTCATACTCATTGTAACATTTAAATTGTTCCTAATATTACGTGTGTACCTATGTAATTTGTTTACCCAAAGAGGACTGAAGCAAATACCTACATTCTTTTTCCAAATTCAGTTTTCTAATGTTAATGGATTCATACATATATTCTGGCCCAGATGAAGGCCATGTCACTACACAACCAGATGATTGTATGAATACAAGAATTATTAGAATCCTGGATAATGCTTATGGAGTGCTGCCAAGTAAAAGTTTTTGGGAAGAATGAAATAATTAATCAAGACTCTGTGATTAACAACCCACATGTATTTCACTTTCAGCATTCAGAAACTCCTCTTTAGGACTTTCTGTCCCCAAGCTCATCATGCAGCACTCATGAAGAACAACGAAAAAGCACTTGCTTCTAGATTTAGCAATTTGTAAAGAAACACTGATAGATGAATGTCTAGACTTGTTAAATGAACTGGACTCTGTTTTATAGGAAGTGACAGCTGGTCTTAACCAGTTTCATTGAAAATGATCTGTGCTGCCTTTGCTAGCAAGCAGCTAATATGTTACTGTAGGCAGGAACCATGCTAACATTAACATATTAGGCAAGATACAGTACTCACAGTGGTTGCTATATTTTTGTATGCTTATGTTATAATAAATTACCATTTAGTTCAGGATAAAACTGAACACCAAAGACCCTTTATGAGTCTATTTATTTGGCATTGGCAGGCAACCCTCAAGTAGCTGCACAGTGTCTCCACAGAAGGGGACTAGTGACCTGGAAACTGCTAGCAAAGAGCCCCATGTCAGTATTTTCACAGTAATACTGAAGGAAAACAAGGAGCAGCTGACTTCTTTAAAATCCAAATACAGAGCTCCTGGAGAGACAAAAGTATTCAGGAAATGATTCTTACCTCAAACTTCAAGTCAGAATTGGTAGTAAATTTGACTTTGCTTGTTACCATTCCACTTTACTGTTGTGCCCTGGCAGAGATGTAACATAAAACATTTACCAGGGCAAAAATCCTTACTTCACAGGTGAAATGGTGAATATGCCACTCTACCCAGAAGGAACTTACAGACTTTCAAGGAGGAACAGAGACAAAATTTGTTTTCAATGTACAGTCGGCCCTCTTGCACTTTGCACCCCCCATATAGCAGCTTCAGATCTTAGCGGCATGATTTCTTAGCGATGTAGGAGACCCGTTTTGCAACTGCGCATGCGAAACCTGCCGCCAGGGCAGCCGGGGCCATGACCATGGCTGCAGAGCCAGCCCAGATGGCAGAACAGGCAGCGGTGGGGGCGCGAGCTGCAGCAGGGGCGCACAGGTGGTGGCCGTGGCACAGGTGATGGTGGCAGAGGTGGCTGCAGTGGCCTCCACAGCCACGGGGGCAGCAGCGGCGGCATGGCCGCCATTCAACTTGGAAGTCGGGCTGCACTGATCCCAAATAAGACCGCGGGTGTGTGATATAGGAGACCCGACTGTATAAACTTTCAGCTAAAGATAATTTTCCCACATAAATGAAAAAATAACCTTAAGGAAATATCCCTTGTGCAAAAATAAACAATAGTTCTTTCCTCTTAAATGCCATGTGCCAAACAATATAGAAGCTTAGTGGACCAGATCTCATTGCGAATTTAAATTTAAGCCAAATTTTCTTGAGAATTGTCAGCAACCCACATTTTAAAATATTGTTGTCTTGTTTTATAATGTATTCTCTGGAATGTATATACAGATGACAAGTGACAGCTTTTCTGAAAATCCTCAGATTATCTCTATGCCTAAAGAATTATTTTATGCTTTTTTCAGATATTGAAAATTACTGCTACACTCAAAAAACTACAAACAAGCCCCCTAGCAAACAAAATAAATAAATAACACACACACACCCCCCAAACCCTCTTAAAACACAAAAAAACCAAAAGAAGAACAAGGAAAACAAGAAAAACAAGAAAGCAACAGCCTGTCACAAGAAATTAGGAATGTAATACATTCGGGTCTCCTATACCATGGTAGTGTGGGTCTTCCCCGTTCTGCGTGAAGCCCACCTTCCACATTGATTGACAGCTCATTAATATGCAAATTTTCCCCACACTCTTACATGCTCCCCAGTGCTGCTTTGGCACTGCCCGCTTGCGTGTCGGTGTTTGTGTCGGTGTTTCCCAGCGCCCATGGCCACCCCAAGCTGGGAAAAATCCCTGAGAGTGTTTAAATCTTTCATAACTGCACAAAGCCTCCTCTCTTGGAGTAGGGTAGGTGCCTGGCTGTGCCAGGAGCCAGGGAAATGCGGCTGCCCCATCTGAGTGGGAGTTGGGGGAGGGAATGCAGTGGCTCCCCAGCTGTACTGCGAGCCAGGGGAACACGGCAGCCCCAGCCGGACCAGGAGCCGGGGGGACGTGGCGGCCCCGGCTGGACCGGGAGCTGGGGTGCCGCCACCGCACCCACTCAGCCACTGTGCAAGTTGATTTGCATATTCATGAATGCCTAGTTGAATATTCATGCATGCCAGGTCGCACACGCACAGTTGCAAAAAGAGTCCTCTTCATCGCTCAGAAAATCATGCCACTAAGATGTGATGCTGCAATATTGGGGGCGCAAAGTGTATTATGTGATCTAAGTGCTTTTGATGTACTATATATGCTCTCCATACTAGTAGCATGTGTAAGTGTAACAGGACTAACATTTCAGGCTAACCTTTTATTTTAAAACTTCTCAGTTCATATAATCAAACTCCAAGTTCTGTTCCTCATTCCTTACACTCTAACAAGCCCTTACAACATACTTGTACGTATTTCTAAACGCTTCTGCGCAGGAAGACTGCACAGAGAGGCTTAAAAATTTAAGTCACATAAATCAAACCAAGAAACTTGAAGAAAACAATACAAAAATATTTTATTTACACATTATTGGTGTTTTTTTAAAGTTGAAATGTAACATTATGCTGCTGTATTACACTGAAATATATTTAATGTGTCAAACATTATCAAAATCCTCAACAGACTTTTTGTCAAAGTGCAAAGGAACAACTGCCATTCTGTAACCATAAAAGTACTTTCCTTAAACTTGTCTGTGTACCTCACTTTTGCTTAGATCCAGATATTATTACTTAGCAGCACTTTCCTGAAAAGGATTTAGATTCAAAGTACAGTCAGATTAGTTTGAAATAGATTTATTCAATAGAGACGAACACACACAAGTCATCATATTTTAAGGTAGCTAAGCAAGGTCTGCATGAGAGTATCCAGTTCATCATGATTCATATACAGTCGGGTCTCACATATCATGCACCCGCCTTTTTAATCAGGGTCCGCGAAGCCATACCACCACATTGAATGGCGGCCGCCCCGCCACCGGTGCCCCTTATCTTCTACCGTATCTTCTGTACTTCCTTCTTAAATTCTAATATTTATTTTAAACTATGAAAATTAATAAAATCTGCCAGAAACTTAAAATTAAAACCAGAGATTACTGCTAATTATAATGTTATCTTAATTGTTATCTGTTAGCATGTTCTCCAATACTGAAAACTTCAATAACTAATTTTACTAAGCATAAAATAAAAAACCCCAGTAAGTTTAAAAGTAAAAACATTGAAAGTGTTTACACTGAGGAATAAATTATTATTAAAATTTTAATAGGATATAAACTAAAAGTGAATACTGTACATTGGAATACCTGGTTGTAATTAAATAGATATAATTAGTTATGCATGTGCTCATATATTTCTATATGCTGTAAATGCAAAATGAATGAAACAAAATTCCACACTGAGTGCCATTATTGGTAACTGGATCATTGCATATAAAAAGTAGTAAATTATACATTGAGCAGATTTCAGTTTCCTTAATATATTACATCTTGTGTGCCTTTAAGACCAACAGTTTCAACTGAGCCACCATAACTGAAAAGGTTGTATTGTGTTACTGCACTTACAGTGCATCATGCCTTTGGTGAAGGAATTATTTTTCTGATACAATCAATCTCAGTTTATTCAGCACTTGTTCTAAGATCATGCCTACAGCCAGCTTCATTGGCTTATCTAGAAAGCAATAAATTTATTGCTTGTAATTATTTTTTTATCTCAATATAAATAACACGTATTAGTATTTAGGTTTTTGTATCACAGACTTCAGCTATAGGCGATGTTATGCCTTCGGATTTGTATTTTTGGGGTTTTTTGTTTGTACTGTAGACCAGAGGATACTGAGTAGCTTTTACTCTAGTGAGTGTTATTCCCTTATAGCTTTCAAATTTTCTGAAACCCATTTCGTAGACTCCACTTATTGGAAATTTTTTTTTAATCAATGTCAACCTGGCCCACTTCACTGAATCCAGTGCTTTTCTTCTATTTCTTACAGCAACTCCTGTAACTTTGACAAGGTTTAACTTTTTCCAATTTCTATTTTCAATCACCATAGTGGAATAAATTTGCTGATGTTTTATACCGAAATTTTCTCTGGTATTCTGCCATCTTGGTGCAGAAAAAGACCTTAAATATTTAGTTTGACTGTATTGCAGCAAGTTACTCAGTTTTAACAGTGGTATTACTTGTGATATAAGCAACATCATTGTCTTGTAAAACTGCCAAATAAATACTTATATGTGTTACAAGTATTTACAGTCTAATGATGCCTTAAGATTTCTTTTTTAGGCATCACTTAGGCAAACAATAGTATAGAATAATTTATTTTATTTTAACTTTTAATTGTAAGATTTGTGCAAATATATAATATAATTGGTAAAAAACTTTCAGTCTTTTGTTAAGCAGTTGTGACAGATCTAAAACACACATAAAGTAAACGTGTTGCTCTACTTCAGAGTTATTCTCCATTGTATAGTTATGCTCTATTTATGTCACAAATATGTCCCTAATTCATGAACACAGAACAAGTCAAGGAGATCACCTATTAAACTACAGGCCAATTCTCACACATCATGCAGTAGAAAGACCTTTATAATCCTGCCATAAACCTCTAGCCAAATGTTTTACTGCTGGAGAGGAATTCCCTGTTTTGGGCACGCTCTTTCCACTAGTCCCTCAAAGCTGAAGAGGCTGCAAAGAGGTAAAAAGAGGCTGCAAAGAGGTAAAAAGCATAAGGATAAGGACATACACTTGTTCTTCTCTGACGTGGAATCCATGAAGACCTTGGAAAATTTCTGGACTGCTTCACTGTGTGTTGAAGCCAAATTCTGTCACTATGTGTAGAGAAATCATAGCAGGCTTCTTGAAACGCACTTTTTTCCTGCACATTGCCCCAGCAGGAAAAAAGAGATAACAAAGAGTCCATTTCAAAATCTCTGGAAGCTGATCTTAATCACTGTATTACACTGAAGCCAGAGGGTATCTGGGACATTTTGAAAAGACGTTTTTTCCCCCAGTCTTCTCTAAAAATAAAAATGTGATGAAATGGTCAACTTTTAATTTCCTCGTGAGAGCACTGTTAGGAATATCCAATAACAGGTGAGAATATAACTACTAGTAATAATATAAAAGAATGAAGTAAGCAAGTGATTACCTTTTCAATGGAACTCGTTCAAAAATGTGCTACTTCTCATAAATGCTCATACTCACTTTCAAAAAGACTAAGGCTCTTTGCATCCAATATCTTGCTGCACATTTAAACTAACTCTCTTTACACTTTTTGAACATGTTATTCTGTATGTTAGTAGTATACAGTCGGCCCTCTTGCACTTCACACCCCCCATATTGCGGCTTCAGACCTTAGCAGCATGATTTTTAGCAAGGTAGGAGACCTGTTTCACAACTATGCATGCACAACCTGATGCTGTGGCAGTGGCACAGGCGGCAGCACAGGCGGCGGTGGTGGTGCAGGCGGCAGCGGGAGCAGTACGGGTGGCGGCGGGGCCAGAATGGGCGGTAGAGGGGCGGTGGTGGTAGCAGCGGCAGCGTGGCCACCATTCATCACGGAAGTCAGGCTATGTGGATCCCAATTAAGACTGCAGGTCCACGTTATAGGAGACCCGAGTGTATTGGTACCCAATTCTACTAGATCATCAAGTCCATCATCAGCAAGTTTGCAGANCTCTTCTTTCAGGCTGACGACACCAGAATGAGAGGACATGGCCTCAAGCTGTGCCAGGGGAGGTTTAGACTGAATGTTAGGAAGCGGTTTTTCACAGAGAGAGTGATTGCTCATTGGAATGGACTGCCCAGGGAGGTGGTGGACTCGCCGTCCCTGGAGGTGTTTAAGAGAAGATTTGACGAGGAGCTTAATGACATGGTCTAGCTGGGGGGTGTAGGGCTGGATGGTCCTGTGGGTCTCTTCTGGCTCGGAGTGGCCTGTGCGCCTCTGAAGGATTTAGGTTTTTGTTTACCACTCTGGGACGTGCGTTCGGTCTCTGTACAGGTGTTAGATGGTGAGTTGGACTAGATGATCCTTGTGGGTCCCTTCCAACTCATAGTATTCTGTGATTCTGTGATTCTGTGATCATCAAAACTAATCTTGTGAGTTCCTTCGAACTCTGAGTAATCTGTGTATCTGTGTTCTTTCTGTATGAGAGACCTTGACAGCAGGCCCAGATATTTTTTGCACATTCTTTGTTAAAAAAAAAGGATTACGTCAAAGTCTGGTCCTTCTGAATGCAATAAGAATCAAAAAGAAATGGAAGTTTTTATTCCTTATTCCAATATTTTATAGGTAATATACCAAGACTCTGAGATTCATTTAAGATTATCCTGTAAATTCTCTTTTGGCTGTCCACTGCTTTTTGCTGCTTTTTCTTTGGTTTGTTTTGTTTATGTCTTGGCTCTTTCTCTCAGATAAAAATACACTGCTGTGGTCCTTCCAAATCAATATCTCACCCCACTCTGTTAGCAGAACTTCTGGATCTCCTTATGGCCCATGACTTGGGTCCTACTACATATCACCATACACAACCTATTTTGACAAATCATATTGCTTTGGAATAGTATTCCATGGAAAACACCATTTTCTAATTTCTGTGAATGTAAGTCAGACAAATCCAATTTTCATTACTTTTTCTCATACCTTAATTATGTTTCTTACTGAAACAAAACTAAACTCAACTAGATAATTCTTAACAAAATAATTCTCAACTAAATAATTCTAAGAAATTTCTCTTTAACATTTACTCAGTGTAGTCAGAAGAGAGGACTGATTAATTAAAAAATATTCTACATGCTGCGGTTTCCAGGAGGTCCTCAGTAACACATAGTGATGGATCAAGCTACTGATTGACTAAAATAATTTACTTTATCTTCTTGAAAGGATGTTATGCTGGGTCACAAACTGGTTGGAAGGGCGAGCTCAGAGGGTGGTGGTGAATGGTGCAACATCGGACTGGCGGCCAGTCACCAGCGGAGTCCCACAGGGGTCAGTGTTGGGCCCAGTACTGTTCAACATCTTTATCGATGACATGGACGAGGGAATTCAATCCATCATCAGCAAGTTTGCAGATGATACTAAGCTGGGGGCAAATGTTGAACAGCCGGAGGGTAGGAAGGCCCTCCAGAGGGACCTTGACAGGCTGGAGAGATGGGCAGGCTCCAACAGTATGAGGTTTAACAAGACTAAGTGCCGGGTTCTTCACTTCGGCCATAACAACCCCATGCACCGCTATCGGCTGGGGGAGGAGTGGCTCGAGACTAGCGAAGTGGAGAGAGACTTAGGTGTACTGATTGATAGGAAACTCAATATGAGCCAGCAGTGTGCCCAGGTGGCTAAGAAGGCCA
>WEKX01021774.1:19922-30678 GCA_013390025.1 Pitta sordida
CCTGGAGAAGAGGAGGCTCAGAGGCGACCTCATTGCTGTTTACAGCTACCTGCGGGGAGGTGGCAGCCAGATGGGTGTGGGCCTCTTCTTCCAGGCTGACGACACCAGAACGAGAGGGCACGGCCTCAAGCTATGCCAGGGGAGGTTTAGACTGAATGTTAGGAAGCGGTTTTTCACAGAGAGAGTGATTGTACATTGGAATGGACTTCCCAGGGAGGTGGTGGAGTCACTGTCCCTGGAGGTGTTTAAGAGAAGACTGGATGAGGAGCTTAGTGACATGGTCTAGCTGGGGGGTGTGGGCTGGATGGTCCTGGGTCCCTTCCGGCTCGGAGTGGCCTGCTAGGCTGTGAGGGAACTAGGTTGTGCTACCGCTCTAGGATGGGCTTTCAGTCTCTGCACGGGTGTTAAATGGTGAGTTGGACTAGATGATCCTTGTGGGTCTCTTCCAACTCATAATATTCTGTGTGATTTTGTGTGATTATTCCACATATACCCTACTTTGTAGCTAGCTCTACAGGGCATGGAGAGCATTTCCGAACATTTCACAGGACTCTCAATGAGCAACATGCTCCCACACATGCCAGCCCTTTGTAGTGCTTCCTCTGGGTTTTTGTGGTCCCAACAACATGCACTGGATGCCAGAAAAACTCCATGCATATAGACATTGATGCTGCTGTCAGGACATCCCACATACCCTCTTGTGGCTCCATGTGGAGTAGTATGAAATAAGCCACCAAAAGCATTCACACAAGGCTGTGAATGTTTGGTATAGATGGCACCACTGAGGAAAGAGAACCCTAAGGAAACCTGTGATTAGCTGAAATACTGTATTATTTTACGTGGATGTTTGGAGGAAGGTAACTGCTTCATCAGCTGATAGACCTCAGTCATTAGTGTTCAGCACTGTAGCTTAAGGACCAGCACTGGTAAGCTTCTACATCACACTTTTTCCAGGTGTCACTCGGGCTTCAACAGTCTCATCTTTATGACAAATGTTGTTTACATTCATATCCATGACAAACAACAAAAGCTGACCATGTGGTGTTTGTGCAATCAAAAAGATTGATAAGACCAAATACAAATAGAAAAACAACAAAGTAAAATTAAGGTTTGGTTAAAAATTAATTTGTTATATATATATCTGATAAAAACATGCAAACAAACATATATTATATGATAAAAGCTCTAGATAAGAAGAAAAAGCTTAGAGTTTAAAAAATAACCAAGAGAATATTTGGACACACCTAAGTTCAGAACTTGTTTCTGTATTACAGGACATTCTTGCTCCAGGCTTTTTCTTCATGGCTGACACCTTCACCTCACTTGAGGCCATAAACTTGAGGTGAACATCTTCATCTTGGTTCTTTCTGAATGAATGTTCACAGAAGCCACTGTCTCATGAAAATATATGAAAATAAAAAAAAGGAGTATAAATAAAAATTAGACAGAAGTATTGAGTTGTAGTGCTCACGTTCTCTTCCTGTGAAGAGAATCAGGTGAATATTTTACCATAATCAAATAACATCCAAAGGTTTTTTTCTCATATACTGACTAACAGAGCTCTGAACTACTGGATTTATTAGTCCTTTCCTCTTCAGTGGATTATAAAAAACCTCTAAGTGACAGAGCAGAATACTTGTAATCTTACAACATCTCCATCCAACATAAAGCTTAAACATGTATCACAGAAGAAAAACCCCCAAACTACTACCACAGCAGGCTGCATATTTTTTTTGCTTTTTGCAGAATTGTTTGGAAATGCCACATTCTTAAATCTGGAAATTTTCAGTGGGATCCCACTTATATTTAACTGAGTCTACTATAGAATTACTGACTAACGTGGAAGAGGCAGATGCCAGAAGAAAAGATAAAGAGGTGATTGGGTTGCAGGTTTGGAACACGATTAGCTGAGATGTGAAGTTTTTTAACACTGAAAATAAGAAGAGTTTTATACTGTTGTCCCTCTCCTGTGCAAAGAACAGAGCTCTGTTTTTTTTCTCCAAAACTAGGCATATCTCCTCACTACCATGGTGAGGAGATAGCTGTCATTTCCTGACTATAAAAATAGAGGAAATAGATGCTCCTTAACTCTTCATTCATATTTGGATGAGTATCTGTACTCATCTGATTACCATCTGCAGCCTTTCTGGAAATCTTAGCTCATTTTTGAATACTCTTGTTTTCCAGAACATTCTGGAATAAATATATTCCTGTTCTTATAAGAAACCTTTGTCATTTAAAGAGGATTCTTTACTTAAAAGAGAACACAGATTCTATATAAATGCTGAATAATAATCATTAAATATAAAGTGTAGGGATTATGAAATGCTTATAAAAGCACCATAAAGTTTATTTTCCTGTTGTCTGAAGGGTGCTTTTGAAGATTTCTGTTCACTTTGTCTTTTAGTGAACTTAGTGTCTCTACACTTCAGAGAGGAAGGCAATTCTTACTTTCTCCTCTTTCATCTTGGCATCTCTGATTTGGGTAAACATGTTATGGCTAAATGAGAAAAAGGGACCATTGTTTTTGGAGATATTTTCCATTTTGTGAAGATGATATACTGAGCAGTATTACAGTCTTCTTAGCCTATAGATCACACATCCCGAACAGAAGTATGGACTTTTCCTGCGCTGTTGTTTCTGCCTCAGTTAAACTACACATGATTGCAGTAATTCAGTTTGCTATGAAAAAGGCATCACCAGACAAAACAGAGTAGAGTAAAATAGTCACTAATGTACAGATAATGTAGATAATAAATGATATACAGTTATACCTCCTCCATCGCTAGGAAAGGGACAGGCCAAAGGCCTTGTGAAATATTAATCTCGCAAAGAACTGCAGGTCGTTAATATGCATGCAGGCCACACCCATTGCTCCACCCCCTGGAACTTCGAAGCGCTGCGGACAATTCTTTGCTCCTTCCCGTGGTCTGTCTCAGCACAGGGGAGCAAAGAGAACCGTTTCTGTGTGGCTGCTGTGACCGCAGCCCAAACCCCGCGTCGCTACCTCCCCAGCCCCCCGACCCGGCCCGGTCCCGGTGTTCACGCTGACCCTGGGGGACCCGTGTCAGCCCACGTGTGCTCGCCCCGCCTCCGCAGCAGGTAAGGGACTCTGTTCAGCATTCTTGGAGCCTGGAAAAACCTTAACTTTGCAACACTGCAACACCCCATGCACTTATGGTGGGGCCGAGGAGTTGGTATGGGAGTTTCTTTCCCTTTGACATCCACCAGTCCCGGCAGAGGCAGCGCTGCCTGGGCTTTTAGTAACAAAGAATGGCATGTCTTGTGGTGGTGCTGCGCTGAATCTCAGTGGAGCACACAGGACTGGGGCAGGGACCAGGGCAGGGACCAAATCAGGGCTCTAAACGCCACTGCGAGCTACAGTAAATCGCGCGCGTGGGGGGAACCGCCTGCCGGCGCGGGACTGCCGCCCTCCCAGCACATAGCTTGCCTCACTTTCGTAGGGCAAGTTTTCCCGTTCAGGGTCTGGGGGTACGGTGCTGCCATTGCTAGCCCTCCTCCCCGCAGGGAGGGGTGAGTCCCACCCCACAGGCACTGCAGCACCGCCTCTCGGCAGAGCAGAGTCAAACTGCACATGCGTCAGGCAGCTGGGCTCGTGGACCGCTAAATCATATTTGCGAAAAAATTGCTTCGCAAATGGGTGAGGTTGTGAAGGAGAAGTCGCGATACAGAGAGGATTCACTGTAGCGTTAAAGCACAGCCCGAATACCTCTAGGTGGCATAACATAATGAGTTTCGCTAGCAAGAAAGGCCCGTTGATAGGAACCAGAAGCCATTATCTTGCCAAGAAGAATTTAAAAATAATGTGAAACACTGACCTAATGCAATAGAATTAATAATTTTCCCAGAGTTAAGAAAACACTCATTGAATTGCTTGACATAAAAATTATTTTTAGTTTATGAATGTTTCTATAGCAGAAATTACAGAATTGTCAAAAGATGTCAGCCAAAAGTAAGAAAATTCAGATGATAAAATAACTTTTAAAAAATGTAGTGCAGGAAGCACAGTGTGTTATATTCATTCCATATTGCTAAAAATATTACCTGGTATAGAAATTTTGCATGTACTCCTGGATGATTTTTTTTGCTGAGACTGGATGTCTGGATGATAGCAGTTGGGAGTGTCTGTGTCATTTAGAAAGCTGCCTGTACAAATGTTGCATCCTCTACTGTCCTAGCAGTTCACTGTGATACACTGTCAAACTCTGCAGCTTTCTCTGCAGATTTCCCCTTTGTCCTCTCTGTGTCTTCTGTCTATAAAGCAGAATTTCCATGCACCCACCTATGAAATTCCTCATCATGTGGTTACTTTTGAGGCTTCTTTTGGTATTCCACTGCTTTCCCATGGTCCATACTGGCCACAAGCTCTGTGTTTTTATTAATATGGGACTAAGCCAATGTTATCAATTTTTTCCTCTCCAGCAGATTTTATTAGATTGGGTTAATGTTAGTTACACAGCTTCCAATTCAATTCTGGCTCAGATTTGGGCACTTTACACAATGGATGAAGTTATTACATGTCTGCAAAATTTCATTTAACATAGTCTCCATTAAAGCACAAGGTTACAGTATTTTACTGACTCTAGTGTTGGAATTCTTTAACTGAGATCTGGTACTTATGATTTAAGTTTAGAAAGTTTTTTCACGGTAGTCTACCTGTTTAAGTAAGAGATCTAAACTCTATTTTGAAATACATTGAGGTAGAGCAGGCTATTTATTTATAAAGGAGATTGTGAATATCATAAAATATGAGACTCTGTTTAGAACATTTAATTAAAGGCTCTTGTACCCATATCCTTTTTACCTATGTCAAGACATGTCTTTACCTGAGCAACCATACATCCTATATTTTTTGTTTAGTTCTTACTGCAGCTGCTTTCTAGACATTTATGATGATTCTGCTTTTGTTGTGTATGCTCTGTAGGAAACACCTTTAGGAAATGCTCTTGAATTCAAAGTCAAAATAATTTATCTAAGAACAGTTGAATATGCATATAAAATTTAACCCTACTCCACTTACACATCGATCCTGAAAGCCCATACCCATAGGATTTTGTCCCAAAATCTGATAAACTTGAGGGCTCCCGTTGTGCTGGTTTGAATGTGGTGTTTTTTTCCCTGGCAGAGGTAACACCAGCCAGTTCCTGGCTGGGCTCACTGCTGGCCAAAGTCTCAGGCCAATCGGAGAGATAGAGGCACCTCTGTGATAACATATTTAAGAAAGGAAAGAAAAAAAACTAGTAACAGCAAGAAGACGGCTGGAGAAGAGCTGTAATTGTGAGAGGCTGAACAGCAATGAAGGCACCAAGGCTGAGACCGAAGGAGTGGGAGGAAGTGTTCCAGGCATCTCGCTGCTGCTTGTGGAACGGACCATGGAGAAGCAGACTGTCTGCCTGCAACCCATGGAATAGAGAGAGGGCACAGAGATGCAGAAATCCACCTGTGGCACTGAGAGGGAGCCCACGGTTGTGCTGGAGGATGCTGGAGAAGGCTGCAGACATATTGGAGTCCACATACTTGGAGCAGATGTCCTAGGAAAGATGTTGTAGCCCGTGGAGGAGGAGTCCACGCTGTGTGACAGAACTGTACTTGGCAGGATCTGATCTATGTACTTTGGGATGGGGCTCATGAATGAAACAGTGCAGCCAGTGGAGAAGAGGAGGCTCAGAGGCGACCTCATTGCTGTTTACAACTACCTGAGGGAAGGTTGCCGCCAGGTGGGTGCGGACCTCTTCTTTCAGGCTGATGACACCAGAACGAGACGACATGGCCTCAAGTTACGCCAAGGGAGGTTTAGACTGAATGTTAGGAAGAGGTTTTTCACAGAGAGACTGATTGCTCATTGGAATGGACTGCCCAGGGAGGTGGTGGAGTTGCCGTTCCTGGAGGTGTTCAAGAGAAGACTCGATGAGGAGCTTAGTGACATGGTCTAGCTGGGAGATGTAGGGCTGATGGTCCTGTGGGTCTCTCCTGTCTCGGAGTGGACTGTGAGCCTGTGAAGGATCTAGGTTTATGTTTACTACTCTGGGGTGTGCGTTCGGTCTCTGCACGGGCGTTAGATGGTGAATTGGACTAGATGATCCTTGTGGGTCCCTTCCAACTCATAGTATTCCGTGATTCTGTGATTCTGTGATTCAGTGCTTAAAGAACTGCATCTTGTGAAGTGACCCCTGGGCAGAAGAATAAGAGTGTTGCCCCTGGGTTCGTACTCACGCTGGGAAGGGACATGAAAGACTTTCTCTCATGAGTGGAGGGTATCCTATGAAAGGCAGGGAGATGGCTTCCTACCCTAACCTGGACAGAAAACACCAACTGCCCGGCTTTCCCCTACTCCGTTCCCCCTTTGTCTCCTGGAGGACAAGAGGGAGTATGATATCTGTTGTAAGAAGAAGGAGGGCAGGGGGGAAGAAGGTTGCCTTTAAGATGATGTTTCTCACATTAAGCTCTGATCTTGTTAGAAATAAATAAATCCTTTATATTCCCCACTTGGATCTTGTTTTGCCTGTGACAAATCTTTTCAGGGTTTTTTTCCTTTTCCCCCTTCCTCCTGTTTGTATGGAGGGGGAGAATGAAGTGAGGGAGAGGTTGTGTGTGAATCACTGGCACCTAGCCAGGGTCAAACCACAACACTCGTAGTGACTGCAGTAGATAGCAATACACAGGCAATTATTTCAATATGATTTCAGATCATTAAACTGGTGTTTGCAATGAAATAGAAAAAGTTATTAGTTTCCACATTATCCAATTTTTACTCCCATTTTTAGTACTTATTTTCTAATTTCTACTTATCTCAATCAGCAGAGTTGGTGAAGACGCTAAAATTTATCACTTTTTTTATCCATGATTACTGGAAATTATATCGCCTAAGCATATTTTTTGCCTTACTTCTCCAAAAGTCATTTATTTTAGCCTACATATACTTAAATTGGCTTGACTTGGTTTATTAAATCCCTGATGCATCATGCCTAATAAACTGTCTTTTTCAAATGCATCCAGATCCATTCCACACATATCTGCTCAACAAATATCTGAGTGCAGTAATCAGATTTTTAGGTTCTTGAAGACCTACTTACTTTCTTACTAGCAGATGAATGATTGGAAAACATTATGTATCGACAATATTTTGTGTAGGAGCTGTCTGTTTTCATGTGTAACTCCAACACCCAGCAGAGCAGGTGAGGGACATCACACTGACTTCATTGTGCTTTTTATACCACAGTGTGGTACAGTGCAGAAAGGTATGTAAATAATAGAATGTTGTGTGGGCCTGAGTTTATATAAGTCAGACTAGTTCATAGAGTTTGATACAAAGATACATATGCATGGATACTCACTAAAGCTACAGAGTATATTTATTTTCAAACTGTTTATTTGGCAGTAGGCAAAATACAGTAGAGTTGTCACTTGTTAGCAAAGAAATTATACGCATTTATACACAAACAAAAGACATCTAATAGAAGGGAACATTAAATGTTTGAATTTCATATCCAAAGGATAAAGTCGTTAATCTGTGGGGGATACGCAGTGTGTTGAGAAGTAAAGGAGCTTTTAGTTTTTAAATTAATAAACAATTCATCTTGATCCCCAAAAACCTTTGAAGTCTGAATATTGCCTATGGTATACAAGGTGTAATTGAAACTCCGTTTGTCTGAGATCAAACCCAAGGGAAATTGCCTGAACGTGAGTACACTAGTCAGTTCAATTTAAAAATGCCTTCTGAAGACAGCATGGGCTTTGTGTTCCTACTTATTTTTTAATTATATGTCTTCCTACCAATCGTTTGGTAAAGGCCCTTAATTAAAGGTGGGTGTTATTGTGAGTAGCAAAATTGGTTTTATGAAGAAACAAAGCTTCTAGGGAAGATCTATTATGATCAGCGTAGAAGGAAGCAGCACATTAGACTTGTTTTGTGTCACTTTTATTCGTTCCTTGTTGGTAAAATAGTAGAGTTTCAAAGCCAGACATTGTAGCTTGGGGAAAGTAATGTCAGACATACTTTGCATCAGAAATGCAAGGCAAGTAATTGCAACTGCCTTTAGAAAAATCCTAACAAGACATCTGCCTGTGTGTGAAACGTAGGCGTCTATCTAAAAGCACGCAGACATACTGTGTGCAGCTTTGTAGGACACTTTATGTAATTTTCGTATATTGCCAAAAGTTAAGGAAAGCATGAAATGACAAGGGAAAAAAAAAAAAAATCTCTAACATTTTTACTCCCCTGCACAGGACAAAGGACTGCACAACCTGGAAACCAGTTGATCTGATGCCTGCTTATCCAATAACAAGAACAACAATGCCCAGAAAATTATCTTAATGACTTTTTTTTATCTTGTGTCTGAGTCATTACAATTCTATTCTAGTTACATTTACTGGCAAACTTACTAAACAAACAAGGCTGTCCAAACTCTCCATCTTGTATTCTGGCTGAAAATGGATGTTTAATTATACACACCCTTGTTATGGACTGATCATTATCTCTTTGTATATGGTTTGTGGGGTGCTATTTTTGTAAGGCATACAGGGCCAACAGAACTTCATAGAAGTACAGTCTGTAGGTTTTCTCCCTTCTGCCAACTAATTGTTAACAATGTATTTCATGAAGAATCTACAGCTTCATTCTAATTCTTGGGAAAGCAATACATACACCACATACATCTTTCAGTGGATAGAAGCAAAAGGAGCCAGAATCAGACAACAAAACAGATCTTCCACTTTTTTAAGCCATCAGGAGGAAATGTACATGAAACTACGTGTAAAACTCCGCTTTTGTTGAAAATTCTGAAGCTGAAATGTAACAATACTGGTTAGCAGGACCGGAAATACCCATGTGCTTTAGATACATCTTCCCAGCTAAATGACTTATTTCAAATTAATGATAATACTTGAACAGAACTCCTACAGTGATCCCCGCATAGTCGCGGCTCGCATATATGCAGATTCAATTAATCGTGGTTGGATTTTCAGTGAGTTGTGAGATCGCACACATGTGCAGAATGTCCTGTACCACAGATTTTGCAGCCGGGAAGAACCCAAGGTTGTTTCCTCCACTTTAATGAGGTGCTACATTGCAAGCCACACTCCCAGGATCGCCCCTCCAGACCTTATTAGTGAAGGGTATGTGGTTACAGGTGGGGAGTACTTGAATATTCATGAGTTTGGTATCTTCACAGATTTCATAACTCGCGGGACCTGCCCAGACACAACCACCAGCGAATTCCGGGGGATCATTGTATTTGTTTTCACTCTGTGAAACTTTGCCACCATGAAGCTGCAAATAAGATTGAAGGACGAAAAGGAATACAAAAGTGGAATCCCTAACCTCAATTGAAGAGACTGAATCAGCACCATAAAAAAAGGCCACATCTACCAGAGCAGTCAAATGTTTCTCAGAAGCTTCTTTAAAAACATTAAAAATTACTGGTACCTTGGGCTAGATCTTAAAAATGTATTAATTTTTGTACTTCACATTTTAGATGAGATTTGCCACCTTATTACAAATGCAGCATTGATTTTTTTTTTCTACCACAATACTGTGTCTTATCCTGATCTTTGTAATTTCCCAGAAAGTCGTTCCCAGGAAATTAAGACTCAGGGAAAGCTATAAGACAGTTTTGTATGCCCTCTCATATACGGAGCTAGGTGTCTAAGGTCAAATCATCTCAGAGATAATCTGTGTATGGAGTTCAAGACCACTCCAAAACAAACTGTAACATTTCTGACAAAAAAGCTGTATTGTGCCCATATCTGGGGAGAAAAGTAAACAGGGCCAAGAGTTTTTCTTCTATGTTTTGCATCTAATAAAGCTGCTTCTTGTCCACATGACCAAAAAGATCAGGATTTTGGGAGAAACTTATTGTTAAATTCACTCCAGAAAAAAAATTGTGAGGATCGTTTTCCAAGTAGAGAATGGCTCAAGGGTAATTGCAAATAGGATCAAAAATCCAGGCTGAACTGAGACTTCAGTGGAGCTCTTTATTTGTTTGCCAGTGGGCCATAAACAGATGATTAAAAAGCCAGAACTTCATCCTTGTAGCCATTGCTATGATCTGGACTGGAAGGGAGAAGGCTGAGCTCTCTCATCTTTCTGGACCTTGTCTGTGCTGAGTGATCCTGCTCTGTGATTCTCAACCCACAAACCTGGTGTTCTCTGGGTTTTGCAAAACAGCAAGACTGTAACTCTCGGGACTTGCTTCTCTGTCTTATAGTTTGTTTCACTCAAGTTTTTATGTAGTGAGTCTCTCTACCAGCATTTCCAAATTAGAAATAATTTTAATAACCAGTCCCACTTCTTTAGGAATTTTACACTCTTTTCCAGGAAGGTTATATAAGTGGGTAGGCAACACAACTTTTGCACATCAATGCAGTTAAACTGTTGTGATTAGAGTCTATCTTGAAAATATTATTATAGACCTTTGATTACAAACAACAATTTTAATTTTAAAATGACAAGTTCTACATTTAATAGCCCCAAATGAAAAACTGAAAAAAGCACACAAAAATGAGAACTATTAAAATGAGATTCTAAATGTATAATTTCTTATTGAACAACTACTGAATGGTGAAATATTAAAAAACACACTGCAAATACAAAGTGCAATCATAAAAAATACCTGCAAAAAAGACAAAGAATAACAGCAGTGGCTAATCCATGTATTCACATGCTTTCTTTTATTTACAATGAATAGGTAGAAAACAGAGAGGTGAAAATACTAAACAGAATCACAGAATCACAGAA
>WEKX01021775.1:7530-348432 GCA_013390025.1 Pitta sordida
TCATGTGTTTCGTTAGTGGGGACTGTGTACTTACAGAAATATTTTACCAGAAGTCAAACTCCAAGGTATGCAGTCAAAGCCCCTTTGGTTTTGTAAAGGAAAAAGACTTTCACCTTTCCTCCTAATTTCCCATTTAACAATGGAGAATCAGTCATTGCATAACTGCAAATGCATTTTTCCCCCCTAAGAATTAAAAATGTAAGTATTGAGCTGAAAAAACCTGAGCATAGAAGGAAGCAGACTCCATCTAGAACACATGACATTGTAGTCAGTGGCTGGAAATCAATGCAGGATATGGTCAACTTCCAAATATTCCTTATTTGGATTTATACACCTTGACATACAAACTAAGTAATAATCTGTTTTCTACAGCACAAACCACATCTCTGGTATCTCAAAAAGGGTAGTGAACAATGACAGCAGAGATATCTGTGCTAAGTACTTTTTACATTCAGCTTTGTGTCATCTGTGTGATAAAATCTAAATATGCTGTTGTGCCTCTTCACGAAATGGATCAGACACTGTATCTTGAGTAAGGACAGATAACAGTTGCTCCTTCTTGAGAGGTAGAAGATGATGTTTTTAGGCTGGACTTTCGGCATCACAGAGATGACTTGTATTACAAGATTTTATTTTTTAACACTTTTTCTGAAAGGCTATGGAAGTTATACCCCTTGATCAAAAAACTGATTGCCACCCAGATCTTTTAGGCAGGTGATAAGCCCTCATTTTGCTGTGTGTTATTTCATAAAAGGAATAAGATAATGTATTGAAAAC
Organism: Pitta sordida; assembly: GCA_013390025.1. Taxonomy (NCBI): domain Eukaryota; kingdom Metazoa; phylum Chordata; class Aves; order Passeriformes; family Pittidae; genus Pitta; species Pitta sordida. The sequence goes on from WEKX01021775.1 coordinate 8,308, forward strand.
AGCAGATAAGGATACATTTAGAAGAGGAGATACTGCTTGGATTGAGTAACGTGATCTGGTTTGATCTTTATTTTGGAGTATGCAATGAAGCTTTTGGGTGTAAGTGCCTCTTCCAGCATGGATTGCAGAAAGATGCTGCTGCTTGTGTGGGAAGGGATGCTGGTATGATGTTGGTGTAGTTGGAGCTGGTGTGGCTGTCAGAAATGTAAACATTGTCCTACTGTGCAGATGTCTCAGATGACTGTTTCCTTCCATTGACGTTGGTAAGAAAGAAGTCTGGAGGTGATCCATTAAATCTGTGCATATAAATCTTAATGACTGACATAAAGATATTATTCTGATAAGCATCTGCAACCAGGCAACAATTAAATGCAGGATGTGAGCAATGACGTGATTCAAATTATTGCATGGCCTTATGGTATTACTGCGAACAAAGCCAGAGCTGAATGCTGCTACACTGCTTTCCTGCCTTTGAGCTCGAGTGAATAAACAGCAGATGAAGTGTCAGCCACACTTCCACTTCTGGGTTTTTAGTGGATCGTTAAATCCTACTTGTCTGTGCTGTACTGCTTTACAGACACAATTGTATTGATAGGATGGTAAGGAAGGAAAAAACAAAGCTGTGAATAGAGTTGTCTCCTATGACTGGTTTGCCTACTAGCTCTGGATGGTGCTTCAGTATAGTTTGGTATTTTGGTGATATTTGGATTCCGATGGATAAAGTTCTGCAACCACAGAACTTACCAGGAGAGCTCTTGTCTTCCATAGTACAGGAATAAGCTTAGTCAGATCAAAATCAATTGCAGTGGATAGATTGCAGCAAATATTACTGTATCTGCAGCATTTGCACAGTAATGGATATTGTGGTTCACAAATTCAGAATTATTTTTGGTCCTCAATTTCTTGCAAAACTAAGAAGTCAGTAAGAAATGCCAATGTCTTGCAATGAATAAGCACTGGATTTTAGTTATCTACTCAGAATATTCATTAATGCTTTCTGTAAACCAAGTACTTTGTAAAAAATTAAAATTTTATTATTTTTCTCTCTGGATGCATAATATTTTGGCTGTCTCCAAAACATGTTCAGAAGAGGTCACTATGTCTGGACTTAACTGTATTTATATATTTATATACAACTATCTTACAGCAAAATATATATAAAAGTTAATTTTAGAATAATGCTATATATTCATGGGGTTGCTGTAGGAGCTTTGAATCATACAAACTATTTTGTTACAGGAGAGAAGTATAGAAACTTCATGCAGAATATAGAAGTAATTTTGAATATTGATTTTCATTATAAAGACCTGTAATGTAATAATATGGTGGACCGTTCTGAAAATTAATATGAAGTCTAGCCCAATTACTCAGATACACATCAGTGAAGAGTCTGGTTAAAGGGCTAAGAGAACAAATGGTGAAATTTGTCTTGGAGTGTACCAATGTAACATTAAAGAAGATATCTGTGTCAAATGGAGAAAAGCACTGACAAGTAAAATATTTTCATGGCAGTGTGTATTTGAAAAGAATGCCAAATTAGATTGTGTTCTGACTCCACTGGTAATACACTTTATACTTTCTAGACCTTTGATTCCCAGCTGATACACCATGTTCAGTGAGGTGCTCTCAGTACTGACCTTTCAGCAAATACACTTCTGCCAGAATTCACATTTTATGCAATACAAACATGTTTATTGCTATTAATTCCTAAACTGATGTATAGCAAATATGAAAAAGATGAACTGTATTCTGGATAAGATGAGAGAAATCACACAGACAAGGCTGGGAGATGTTATTGCTTTATATCACAAGATTTATTGTACAATTCTCAACACAATGTATGTTAAACAAAATTAGTTTTAGTGAATCAGTGGTGGCAGACAAATTTGGCATAATTATGAACTGCAAATGGTAGCATAGTCCTTTGTTACTTACGCATTTAAGTCATTAATAATAAAAGTCATACACTGAGATGTGGGCGCTGAAAGTACTTTAGGAAATTATAGAACATAATTACATCGTCTCTCCTTTTGGATATTTTTTTTCTTGCCTGGTTTGAATGTTTTATTAGTTTCAGCTCTTTACATACCCTAAATATTAGTAGTGCTTTGATCCTGAGCCAACTATTGTGAAGTACAGTGGCCTAGATCCTCTCTTGGAGACACCTGGTACAACTTCCTGGATTTTCAGCAGCTTTCCTGTCCATCCTTCAGGACTGTGTTGCTCTGCACCCACTGAGTAGCTGCCAGGAAATGACTTGCCGTTGAACTGGACCTGGAAAAAATACTGAACTTTGTGGGTTTTGTCATTTCTGTGAAGTAGAAGTGACTATGGGAAATGCTAGCCCTCTGGGGAATGCACCACAGGGAAGGGTTTGTCATTTCACATTTTCATTCCAGAGCTGGAGACAGCAGGAGGTAGCCCAGAGGGCTGCCTGGGGGAAGGTGTCCCTTGATGTAAGTCAACATGACAGACTGGGGTTACTCAGGCATGCTCTGTTCCCTGTCCTGGCTGTAATTTTTTGTTGGATCATGTCCTTACAGGGCAGGTAACAGCCTTCCATACTGGCACAGGCACCTCTGCTTTTCTTAGCCAGGTGACCACTGAATACCAGAGGGATTTTGAACTCTCATTTGACGACAGAGTGGGGAAGGGACTCTGAGCTGTGTGGGAGAAGAATGTGTCTTGCAAGAGAGGGGACTGGGTTCATGTATGTGCATGTATGTGTAAACACAGTGACTGCCAGCTGTGGAAGGGGGTGACCTGTGAGAGCATTGCTGCAGTGCTGCTCTGTGCCTTTTTCAGGAGGAAGAGCTGATAAACAAATGTCCCATTACGGTGTATGACAGTTGAACTTAAATGTAAAAAGAGAGGGGAGATGAATATAAACCCCATGTTGTGCTTAAACAGTATGAAAGCATATTATAAGGGCCAAAAATACTTGGATGAGATACAGATTACATAAACCAAATATGTAGATGGGTTTGTTGCTGAGTTGATGTGCAACACTGCAGGGCAGTTACTGCAGGGCTGGTTCAGCATGAGCAAAGTGTGAAGTAGGGGAAATTACTGACCTGCTTGAACAAATGCTCGCCCTGGGGTTCACTGGAGGTTCAGAATGACTTGTCTGAAGGGGAATGTCCTTACCTTAGTGAAGCCAGTGGCAAAACTCTCATTTTCCCAGATGTCTCTCTAGATGACAACCAGGGTAAAGATCTTCAGGCATCAATTCTCTGCTGGAGCCACAAGTTAATTTGTGCTGTTATACTGAAGATCTTCTCTGCACTGATATTTTCTTCCTCTGCCTGATGTGCCCTGAGTCTACAGCCTGCTAGAGAGAAGCTGCCTGAGATGCTGTGCAAAGTTCAGCCAGTTTTGGGTTAGTGATGTGGAGCATAAGAATACAAGATGTCTTGATTTTTTGGCTGAGTATTCCTGGCACATCCTGCTCATGCACAGTTGTACAACTGAAATGTGGCCTTAAGAGGAATGCAGTGAGGGACATTTGCTGTGTGAGAAAAGAAATAACACTAAGATCCACATGTTTTTCATAAGATTAAATTTTCAAATGAAGAATTTTTCGCAGCAATGACTTAAAACCCGGTTTCATGTGGGTCTTCTCTTTGGTTTTTCAATCTAAATAACCTTGTCCAGTTACGCTTATGTTGAGTTAAGCAAGGTTTATTTTGTACCAGTTTACCATTTCCTTAGTTATTAGTTGATACAATTGTATTAATTTACATTGACTAGGGTTTAAATGCAAATTGAATCCTTTAGCAAAATTACTGAACAATCAAATTGTATCAGAATTAGGCCAGCAAAGTAATAAGTTAACAGACCACCAAAACCCACTTTGATTGTTGTATAGCAATTAGATAACAACAGTTTATTGTTGAGATAAAACCATTAACTTGTTCCAAAGTGCTTTGGTATATTCTTGGGTAAGTGAATTGCTAGTACAGGGAGCTGAGGCCAGCAGATGAATCTGTCAGGATACAAGCTTGTGGTAGAAAGTTAATCTGTGCACAGACAGATTATTTACTATTTCCCTGCTGTCAGTTTTGAAACAAGTTAATTTTCCAGGAGCTCCCAACTAGAACAGTGCCCAGAATCTTCAAATCTTTAAACTGACCTTGGAAACTGGTACAAAATCCTACGTGTCTAGGCTTTAATCCTGCTTTCATGTATCTTTTTATTTGGATTATGTATTGTCCAAGTATAGAGGTCACTTGAAACCACAGGTCCCTTGTGACTGTGAGGATTTGAACTAATATATCCTATCACAGGGCGTAATTAGACGTGAAAGGCTAATTTAACTATGTAGAGGTTAATCTAGGTTAACCATTGTGATGTTAGAGGAACACTCAGTATAATGTGGGGATACTTATGTCAAGTAACATTTTTCAGTTAGCCTTAACACTGAAAAGTAATAATAAAGTTTAAATGGTAGGTACTTTTAAGGAAGAACACTAACTGTACTCTGAAATATATACTGTTTGTTGTGGTCCCTCTGTGCAGAGATGAAGTAATACAGGTATGGACCACAGGCTGGAGATAAATGAAGGAAGTGTGGTGTTCTTTACTGTAACAATTTTAATTTGAAAGTAAGATACTGGATATATCCAGAAAGACCTAAATCTGCACTGAAGAAAAGATCACTTACCTCTGAGACAAAGATAATCACAGAATCACAGAATATTATGAGTTGGAAGGGACCCACAAGGATCATCTAGTCCAACTCACCACCTAACACCCGTACAGACTCCGAGAGCACATAATAGAACAGAATGCTTTGAAGTAGTATTAAAATTAATAAATAAAAAAAATCCTAAAGCTCCAGCATAGCTGGAAATTATTTTTACTGATCAGGATGTCTGTCTGATGCACTGCATAAGCTGAGGATTAGCATAGTCGTGTCCTGTTAGAGTGATGGGACATACTCTGTGTGTGTATATATATATACACTGTAAAAGTATAGGTAAATACAGATTTTTTTCCACGTGTTGTGAGGACAGATCTTTAGAACCCCGAAATTACTCTGGAAAGCCAGTGTCCAAGAGTTTTGAACGTGTTCTATCTGAGAACTTTCTGATGCCTGATTCCTGAATCACCAGACTGGAAAAAAAAGTCCTCTTGCTAAGCTTTGATGTCCAGAAAACTGAGGCAGTACTGCTCTGTTTGCAAACATAACAGGAGACACAGCAAGAACTGCTTTAAGGAAGCATAATGATGAAATTAATATTTTGCCACATTTTACTTCATTTTAAAATACAGTATAATAAAAGCTGCTCTCTGTGAAAGAAGAATGCAAATGAATTTGGAGTGCATTAACACACTGCTTTGCATATTAGGGGACTATATTATTTATATGTATTCAATTCACCCAAAGATTTTTTGAATATACATAGGGCTTGAACTATAGCACAGCCCAATTAAATTGAAACCTAGGAGGTCAGTAACCCTGTTGGAAGATTACATTACCCTTCACTAAACTTCAAAGACTAAAGCAAAGAAATCCTTCCAAAGATACGCTGGTCATAGGATAAAGTGCTTAAGCAAGGCATCCAATGTGCAAGCTTGAGATTAGCAGGTCTTTATCTTTAGTTGAAATTATTTCATAAAAGGAATCATAAAGGGAATCCCACTCCAGAGTGAATGCTGGAATTGCTGTGTGCCAGCCTGAGGGCAGGATTGTCATTAGCTGTGGTCCTTATCTGTGCTCTGCTGGTGCTGGCTGAGTCCTGAGGTCAACCTGCCCCTTGGAATTGAAAGATTTCATTTTAATTATATTTAATCTTTTGCTACTGTAGGCCCAGCTGTATAAATTATTTAAAAGGCAGGAAGCTTTTCCTCAGTAATTAATGACAGGTTTGTTAGCTACTGTAACAGCCTGAGGCTTCACTTGCCTTGTGTAGTTGTGTAACTGTCTCATGATTGCCTAATACTATAACAACCAGCCTCTATGGCATTATAAAATTATAATGGATGGTTTGTACCAGCAGCACTTGAAAGAGTGATACAGCAGTAGGGTTGGATGTATTTACTGTCATGGAGAAAATAGTCCGGGGAGTAGAGAGCAGCAGCCTACCAAGTTTTCAACTACTCAGGAAATGATATGAGTTAGTAAGATCATCGAGGCTAACCAATTTTATGTCCAGTATTAGTCAGTGTTTCACCATTCCTAAGAGATCACAGAGATATTTTGAGTAGACAGAACACCCAGGTGGTAGTGGTAACAATAAAGAGTCTTACACAAAAGCCTTTCCCCTTCTTTATTCCATTGTCTGCTTGGTAAGGGAATACTGTTCTGTTAAGTGTCCTGTGGATGTTCCTGTGGAGGACTCGATGTCCTCCTAAATCATCACAATACCAGAGGTCAGATCCTTAAGTGAAGCCTTCTCCTCCATCAGGTGTTAGAGAGTCACTCTCGCAGGGTCTAATTGAAGAATCTTGGGTTCTGAAATGATAGGGAAATGCAGTTTATCTGCCAAAGCTCAGCAGTGAAAGTTTTACTGCAGCAGCCCACGTGTTTTTGGATATTGTACCAGGTATTTCATGGTTTTACACCTTGGTCTTAGTTGGCTTTTTGACTGCAGCTGAACTGGAGCCTGATCCCTAGAACTTCAAATGTGTGCTCTCTGTGTTTGCTGTCAATACTGAAACAATGTCCAGATTTTCAGGAACCTGGAAGTAAGGGCTAAAGACCAAGATTGTTTCAGTGCTTTCTGGGAAATCTGGGGAGATCAGAGATGGAATATGAGGGAAGGAAGGAGAATGGGGCTGGCGTCTCTCAAAGTTAATATAAAAAGCCTAGCCTGATGTGGCTGTGGTGTTCCTCCTCATTCCATATTGCACAGGAAGCTGGGAAGGGCTTTGCCAAGATCCTGCACTGTGTGGTGACAGAATCACAGTTTCTGCTGATCTTGTGAAGCCCTTGGTGATTACTTTTTTCTTCTTTTTTCTTTCAAATGGAAAAGTCTGCTAAGACATCTATAGATAGATCCTTTAGGCCTGAGTCTTTTTATCTTCTCACTGGCAGTAAGAGATATCTGATCTTACATATGTTTGTAGATGTTTCATAAATGTGGAAAGCAACAGAAATTTGAGAGAACCGGTGTCAATACCGTGATTCTGCAGTGTGCCGTGAACATGTTTTAAGTGTCTTTGCCTTCACACTTGTTAAATTAGTTTTTAGGGTTCTGGTCTTAGAGATGAACAAAGCTGTCATGTAGTTTTCCACTGTATGGGAAGATCTGATGTATCAGCTCTACATTGCAAAGACATTGGGGAGTTAAAAATGCATGGAATCCATAAAGTGCTGTGATCTGCTGGTGGCAATGGCAGAAGTTACCATTCCGACAGCCTGCTTTGTGACTCACAAGGCACCAAGGAAGTGGTATAGCTGCATATTTCTTCATGCCTTTAAGTGATTTGGAGAGAAGACTTGAAAAGGAGAAAATCCTGAGCCTTGGGAGCCTTTACATCTACATTTTCTTCCTGCCCATGGTGCGTGCCGGGATACAGGCACAGCCGGTGGCCTGACCTTCCTTTGCTCACGGGCTCTGGAAATGAATGTGTATGACTCGGTGTCTGGCTGAGAGAACAAATCCCGCTTGCACGGTTTCAGCTGGAAGTTATGCTTTTAAAAACTTGATGGCCCTTAAAGATCAACTCCTTTCACATTCAAATTTTGCCACCCCATGCATCTTACTTTCAGGATGATTCAGGCTGCTTCAGGAGTAAATGAGGAGTGCGTGAGAACAAGCCATAAGAATTATGTTATCCTGATCTTTTGCTCCTGACAACCTTGCTGATGTGCAGTGAAATATAAAGGGTTTAGGGCATAATTCACTGCTAAACGTTAAAGAGAAAAAGTTCAGCTATTCATAAATTAATATTAAATCTGTTTTCTGCAGCCAGTGTGGGGCTGGTGATGGCTCACTTGCCTGTACTTAGTAAAGAGCAATGCTCTCTAAAGAATCACATCCCATCGTTTCTGGTGACAGCTATTAAGAAAAATATTTAAAATACCTCTTAAAATTGTATATGTAATTCTTGGTGAAGTGACATTACATTCTTTTCATTCAGTCATCACCCTGTGCTAGGACTGGAGTTTGTGACACACTAATTAGCTCTGATTTAGCACAACCATTATTTTTGGAGTTAATGGTTGGTGAACATTGTCTAATATTATTACATAACCATTAATATGACTAAGGTGAAAAATGAGTTAAGTAAAATGGGAGGAAAGTTAACATGGCAGTTTGGAAATACAAATAGGATTTTGAGTTTCCCAGCACTAAGTCAAATAAAACATCTGTACCATCCATCAATAGAAGTATAAAGCATGAAGACGGACAATTTTTGACATATTAAAAGGTTCAGTTAAGGGTGAACTTCATTCCTTTACAGAAGGACAGCTCCAGCTCTGTGCATGATGCATGCTGCGCATTGCCCTTGTCCTGGGTATTACGTAGCAAGTAGGAGTGCATATTTCCCAATGAGTTTGAGCCCCAAATGAAAAAAGGCCTGTTTAAAGTAATTTTTCTTTTCTTTCTTTTTTCCTTTTGCTGTCCTGTGCTCCTGAGTGCTTCTGTGACAGTGTGTGATCACTGCACCTTCTGCCTGTCCCCTGCCCCATCCTGAGACTGGAGGAGGCAGAGGAAGTGACATTTACTGGCTAGGTGATTTCTGTGGGTACTGGGTCGCTATGAACAGAACTGCCAATGGGGCCCAGAAGAAATGCCCTTATAGGGGACCACAAGACTGATGCTGGGCAGGAAAGGAGTAGAGAAAATGTGGAGACCAAAACTGGCACATAAAAATTGTATCAAGATCTTCCAGATCAGTCTTCTCATTTTTGTTTATGGTCAGTGAATTGTCTGAGACCTGAAACCAAACCATGGAAAGTTGTCTCTCTCTTACATCCCTCACTTGTGCAGGCTGCAACTTAAAGAGCAGAAAAAAGCAGCCAGCCTTGGCCAGTAAACCAAACACCACCTGCCCTTCTCAGATCACCACAGGACAGCATGGAATAAGGGGGGCACTCACACCAGAAAGATCTGATAATGCTTGGGGGGAAAAAAAAGATTTTAAATGTTCTTTTGATAATAAGTTTTGTTGATTGCTTTCTTCTCTTTTTATGGGTGATATTTTGCCCGCAGGAAAGCTGCTTGCTTGTATGAGTTCATCTAAGAAGATTAAGCTCCCAAAGTTCATGAGTAAAAAGCTCATCTGTGTTCATCTTTATTCTTCACCTTGAACATGTAATCTGATGAGTGGTCTTGGTATAAATATATTGATGGGTTTTGACTTAGCTGAACTAAGTTCAAGACTTATCTCCAGCTGGCAGGAGGTGGAAGCACTGCTGGGATGGTGTGTTTGTCAGCAGGAGTTATAAACTGATTGTGTGCCAGCACACAGATGTTCTGTAGCATTTTTCTCCATAGTCTGTGCAAAGGAGGGAGAACACTGCTCATGAAACGGGGTCCACTGCAGAAAAATCTTTGGTGGACAGTTCAGTTTCAGAAGAATATGGCAAAGGGATTTCTGGTAGTCACTAAATTACACAGGTGATGCCACTTCCTTGACCCATTGTTCTTGCATTGTCTTGGCATGGATCAGGGCATAAGCAGCTGTTTGTGAGGAGACACCTACGTTTGCTGGTTTTACAGTGCATGTTGGAGATCTGCCTTGGTAGGAGGCTGCAGCATTGTCCTTACAGGTTGTCAGTTCAATTTTGTCCCCCGGTGCATTGCCCCGGAAACAGAGGGGGAGCAGGCATTGGGGTTAATCCAGGCTGGTCAGATAGCTCTCTGTGGTCAGGCTGCTTTGTTTTCCTTCTGGAATTCCATTATTCCTGATCACTGAACACTCAGTTGTTACCTTTGCTGCTACCTGCCTTTTAGGGATTAGCAAAATTGAGAAAAGGGGAAGAGAGAGGAAGGAATTTACTTCCAAAACCTTGCTATACCACTATGCAGGTTCTTCACTGTGGTACAAACCTGAAAACTTGAGGCACAATTAACAGCATTAATTCCTAAAAGGCTCTGTAAATCTGAAAGGAATATGTGCTTACTGTGTTCCCCTAGTGGTCTTACATTCTGTGTAAATATTCAAATAGGTTTGTTATAAAAAAATTATCTCTAAAAATACTGGTAAAATTTTGATTATCATGGAGGTTTACAAGGGATTTTGAGTTAACCACCCAAACTAATTAAGTGAAATTATCCTAATTTGTTTATTATGTTAATGATCTGAATTAATTTATAGTAATTTAGCATGTATTACTAAAGATTTATTATGTTTCCCACCAAATGACTTAAGAGCTATAAATCCCATGGTTAACTGTAATTAGTAGAGACATATTTATCGAAAGGGATAATTACATCTGATAAAAGTTCTTCAGTTTGGCTTAATTAAAACAGATTATTCCTCCATAAATGAAAAGTAAATATGGTAATTACTGGATAGATATTCATTGCAAAAATTAATATCTCAGCATTTTAATTTTTTAAAGGGGTGGGTAACTCAACTAAATTTATTGTTTCTTAATAAAATGTAATTAATAATCCCTAGGAAACATTTTTATAGGAGTAAAACCTTTTGCTAACTAACGACTAAAGAGCAGACACTACTCAAGATAATCAACCATTAGCTCATTTTTGTTGAGTGGACTGTTGCAGCTTTTAAATAAAGAAGAGCATGCTAAGAAAATTATATTTTCTTACAGTAAGACTGTCTCTCTTATTTAAGCTAATTTGAGGAAAAAATTATACAATTTTTGCTGATGATAATATGGGCTATAGTTTCTTAGGTATACATCAAATTTACAGTCGTTTCTGATGCTAACAATTTATTTAATACACATCATTGCACATGAAAAGATTAGATTGTAAATCTGTTTTTTCATAATTTACAAGTGCAATTTGTTAAAAGTACTTTCTGCAGGCCTGTCACTTGTAAATCAGATTCAAAAGAGGGGTCAGAACTAAGAGTAGCTGAAATACAGACATGCAAAACCAGGTTCTTTTTTTGGCTGGAATTACTTATTAAAAATACTTGAAGACATGGGGGAATAAGTGGACGCTAAATCCTTGATTCACAGTTGCCTGGGTATAAGTGAGGCATTTAAACTCAGATGGTTGCCAAAGAATGCGTGTGTCTTTCTACTGGAAGAATTAGGACAGTGTTTTGGCTGAGAAAGGGATGGTTTTCCCTGCAGCACTTAAATTTTCTAATATTATTAATATGGTATTTGGCATGTCAGAGCTGCTGGGATTTGTAATTGTGGTTGTATATCTGGGTACACAACGAAGGATATAAAATTCTGGGACTGTGTCTATGAAATACTTTTGATGGTTGTATCTTACAAAAGTTTTTGTGGATGGAAATACAAGGGTAAGCTCAGGTAGCTGATGAATGTGGTTGCCCAGGTCCTCTGGCAAAATACTCCTAGGTCTAGCAGGGTAGTGTCCCAGAAAAATGCTGGTGAGCAGAGTGGCTGGGGAGAAGTGGTGGTGCCCTGGGGTGCAACACTATGGAGTTTGACTCATTTCATGTGTGCCGTATTCATTTGTCCAGAAAGTTTGGAAGGAACTGGATGGTATTTTAGTGAAGAGTTTTGTGTGCTAAAAAATGAGATTTTGGTGGTGTGATGCACACTATTTACAAATTTAGATGGGGTTCTGTCAGAAACTCGTGCTAAAATGGAGGGAGAAATGTAGAAAGCATCAAAACTGTTGTTCATAGGTGTTTGAAACCCTCTCTCCTGCAGGCTCTGCCAAACCCATGATGGGGCCCCAGATCTGTGATGTGGCAGCAGCCTCACCTCAGTGAGGCATCCCCAGGTACTCTTTCCCACATTACTTTTGAGTTTCTCTAGTGTTGCACAGCCACACTATATTAAAAAAACCCCTTTCCAACCTTTTGTTTCAAAGAAACATTTTTCATGGAAAAATGTGACCTGAATTTCAAGGTTAAACAAAAAACAAGATTATATATTTTCTTTTGGTCAAATGAAATGTTCTGGATCAATCCAAAATTAATTTTACAGAAATCCCCCAACAAGTATTTCAGGTTGAGCAAGACAAGTACCTTCCATCTCCTTAACATGTTTTTCATTGATCACTCCCATACAAATAGCACAGACTGGAAGTCAGGTCTGGGGTCAAGAGATGGACCTTGCGGTCCTAGGAAACAAACAGGGTCCACTGAAAAGAGATAGTTTCTATAACTGCTATTTAAGAACAGATTTTGCTTTTTGAAAAAAAGGTCCTTGTACACAGGAGGGTGGAAATCTTCGGCATCTCAGAGCCATGACAGGTTTCTTTCCATTCTGAAAAGAAAATTGTGAAATCAGAAGAATTTTATTAATAATTCTGTAATGTTTCCCAAACCAAATGAGATAGACAAGACATTTCAGAATGGTGATTTGGAGATAATCAACACGTGTGTAGATATGCATGTGTTTCCTCTTCATGACTTTCACTTCTGTTCTATCACCCCATTGTTTTATGTGCAAGATGCCACACAGACAATTTAGATGGTAAATGGTTCCTTCCAGTGCTGAGTTTGGTGCCTCTGACCCTGTTGGTAGGCTCAGGAATACCATCTTGTCTTATCCCAGGATTTATGGAGCTCCTTAAGAGCACTTTGTAAGAAATATGACCCAATGGTTTTCTGAAATGGAAGTACACTGTTTAATCTGGGACATTGCTCCAGTTTATTTGTAAGGCAAATTGCTTTAAAAAATAGCCATATTGGTGTGTTCTCACAGTACTGTACTTGTGTCTGCTAATTCTTTTCTTTATTGTAGTTCTGTTCTTTATTGTAGTTTTAGCCAAGCACAGTCAGATTTAATAAACCTAGATCTTTCCAGTTTCTGGAAAACCTGTTTAAAATAGTTGCAATATTTTTCATCCTGTCTTTAATACTGAGGTGAACATAAGCAGTAGTGTACAGGCAACAGTAAGTACTTTGGCAATTTCATATCCACTTCTATGTTGGTTCTGGTAACTTGTTGCAAGTAATTTTATTCATTTATTCTGAGACCTCTCCTACTGACATTTCAGTTTGACACAATTTCTCAGACATATTTCCTGTGCAGAAAAGGAAAATAAAGAAAAACCTGACAAAACCACACTCTGATATTTGAGCATCCTTAATCTCTTCCATCATGAAAGCTGATGTAAAGAATGCAGTTACAGCTGGATATTTTTTCCTGTTTTTTATTTTTATTTTTGCAATGGTTTTATCTTCCTTCAATCTTTCTTTAATAGCTCAATTTCTTATCAGCCCTGGAGACTCTTTGCTAAGATTCTTTTTTGAGTTGTGGATTGAAAAAGTTTTTGCTATTTACTTTTTATGTCTTTGGCATGTTGATTTGTTTTTGTTTGTTGGAGTGGTCTTTTATATTTCTACTTAAACTTCCCACCTGATGTATCTCAGTTGAACTTTTAAGCAAGGACCTCTTACTAGCTTTATTTTTAACCCTGTTTGACAACATCAAGCTTTTTTTTACTTTCTGGACTTTCATCCTGCCCCTCTTGGTCTTGCTGATACCCCAGCTAGCCATCACTACGGACTCTTCTTCCAGACTCTGCTGATGTTCCCATGCCTGTAGATAGGTAATCTGTAGTGTGCTTATACCATTTGCCTCTTACCAAAAAGTAGGAAATGTTTTAAATAAATCTTGGAGAGGGGAACCAAAGGTGTGCTAACTACTTCTTGTGTGGAGAAATCTGTGAGGTGTTAGGAACAGTGTTTACTTTAGAATTCTGTTTAAAAGCACACAAAGCTAGGGCTTTCCTCTAAGAAAAGGAAAGAAACCTCCTCTTTCCCTGAGCAACCACTTGTAAGTGGAAAGAGCTTACCCTAATCCCTGCAGCAAGTGATGATGAAAACCAAGAAATCCAACAAGAAAAGGCCTTTTCCTGCTGCAGCACTGGAATCCTCAGGCCAGTTAATTATTCTTTTCTTCAGCAGCTTAAATTACAAAATCTCTTGAATATTCTTGACCTGTAAAGGAAGAATATGACTACTCCTCCTCAGTATTACATTTCCTTATGGAATGCCCCATCTTCCAACAGCAAAAGGGTCATTGTGAGAGATTTAATAGTGCCTGAAGGTTTAATAAGCTCTGAGGGGAAAAACAGCATGAAGACAATGATCGTTAAAAGCCAGAACATTTTCTCTGACGTATTACGGCAGGTGAGACTGGACTGTGGCTGTTACTGAATTACTACTATATAGGAAGTAGCAGTGAATTGATCTTTTGAGATTATTTTTCAAGAAATGTTTTAATTTTGATGTATTTTCCTTCCTGTTTGGTACAAAGAAAAGCTTTCTTAGATTTCCTTGGAAAAGCAAGTTAAAATATGATTTTAGAAATTGAGGAGAAGTTGGGATTTCTTACTTCTTTTGTGATGTGTCAGTAACAGATAAGAGCATGTATTGTCATACAAACTATCCAATTCCTTTTATTTGGGAAGGTTTATTTCTTGCATTTCTCTGTGAGATATCAGAACTGATTTAATTTTCGCAAAATCAAAATCCTAAGACTGTCCAGAAATACATGATCAATGTGAATGGTTCTCTCAAGGAAATGCTTTGTGTTTGTGAGGTGCAGATCTGTGGTTTAGTGTTTGTGATGTTGTTCTTTGCACATTTCATAAACTCTGGCAGTGAGAAGTTTGAGTGATGGCTTTTGAATGATGTGTTTTGGGCTGTAATGCCAAAAATGTGGTACTTTCTATAGGTTTTTGGGGTTTGGGTTGGGTTTTTTTGGTCTGTTTTGGGGTTTTTTGGTTGTGTGGTTTATTTTTTCTGCAGTGGTTGTGAAAGCCTTGGTATTCTCTCAGACTGTGTGCCCAACCCCATATGTCACTTCTAGCAACCTTGGTCTCAATCAAGTTACACTAACGTGGCTTTGGGACAGAAATCAATCTAAATGCAAATCTGATTTCTTTAAGATGTTTCCCTCATTAATTTCCTTCTTTCTCTTGATCTTGCACACACGCCTGCTCATTTGCACACATGCAGACAACAGTCTAGTACATATAGCTAAAGTATAAACCAATCAATCTATGTGTCTGGAGGAAAATAGATTGTTTATTTCCATACCTAATTACTCCTTATTAAAGTGGCAACATAACTTTTGACAGGACAAATTATTTTCTTATGTAAGTAATAAGAGAAAGTGACAGGCACGCTTAGGGACTGAATGGGAACACAGCACAATAACAAACTTTAGTGCAAAGGATGGGTAGGTTTGTGGATTTTTTTTCTACAGAGACATGGGTGATACTGCCAATACTCAAAAGATAGCAAAGGGATATAACATAAGCCCCTCTAAGCAAGAAAAGTCTCCTGTGTCATAGTGATGATACCATGGGGAAATCCTGCAAACAAAAATGAACAGAACAATCAGTTAATACCCACTCTGGGCTGGTAGACCCGGGCTGCAAAGGGACATTAAAGTCTCTGGTTGATGGCACTGCAAAACTCCAAGTTGAACAGGATCAAAGTATATATATATTCACAGTAGCAGAAAGTCCTGTTGCTAATGCTCTCCCTGGATGGACAGGGGCTGAAATACTGAGTGGATGAAGGCAGGGAAATACCTTCTGTGCTCAACAGCTATGAGTTGAGGAGAGGGAGGCTCTGTGCTTTTACCAAAAAACTGAACAGCAGAGCCAGGAGCTGAGCAATCCTTTCTGTATGTTAAGGTGATGCTTGCTGAGCTATTCCCGACCTCTGACCCAGGGATCTAGTGATGCCAACCTGTTTTAAATACAAGAAAAGGACTGGCCAAACCCTGCAGAAATTGCAGCTAGGTGAATGAGGACTTGAAAGAATGAACCACTTTTTCCTCCCTTTTCTAAGACTGAAAATGTCAGTTTTGCTAAGTTGATTTAGGAGAAATCTTGAATTCGTTGTCTGACAAATAAGAAGTGAACCAAGATAAAGTCAGAGAGCATGTAGGGAATGCATAACAGAATGCATTACAGAAATGCAGGAACAAACAGTGATTTACTGAGAGCTGTTATAACAGTGACTTACCAATTCATAAATTCCCCAGTAAGCTTGCTTTTGTATTATCTCTGTTATCACCAGTCCTAAGGACTGATAACGCACAGCACAAATAATCTCCAGTCCTTTCCGTCTCTGTCACCTGAGTCGGAGAGTTCCTTTCTTTATCCTCGTGCTTCACTTTTCCCCTTCTGCAAACACTTGCTGTTCCTGCATTTCTGTCCATCAGTTGAGGCACTGAGCTGAGCACAGAGGAACCAGAAAAGACCTGTAGCTGCCCTTGCAGCTGGTGCAGCCCCCAGCCCCGCTTTCCTTTTGTGGCGCTGGCTGAGGGCAGCAGCGTGCACACAGCTGGGGGACAGGCGCATTTGCCTTTTGGACCTTAATGGATGAGAAGTGCTGCAAAGACGATGCTTTCCCTCTGATTTTACGTCTCAGGCCTTGCTAGCACTCCTGAGCCACAAAGTGCAGAGAAGCACTTCCTTTGTTGTTTCACATGAAATCAATCTTTTAAACCAAACCAATTACAGGAATGTTTACAGCATTTTTCCGCTGCACCTAACATTAAATATTTAACAGCTCTCCTCATGAGCCAGACTGGAATCCGGTCCTGTAGCATGCTGGGAGGGGTCACTGACACATGCCAAAGTGGTCCTTTAGGAATCAGCATAGAGCAAACAGTGGGGAGTGCAACTGGCTGGAAGCTCTGCTGGGAGCTGCAGCCCTGCTGAGCAAGGGAGCCCTGGCATCCCACAGACAGGACTCCCTGAGGATGCACAGGGATCAGAGCACCATGGAGTGCACCTGGAAGTCCTGCTGCTGCAAGAACTGAAAAAATTCATCATCCCTGCCCACAGACCCAAGAACCCAAGCCATGTTCTGGCTTCCTCCATAGTCTGCCTGGAATGACCTGTGGAGAGAGACATGTGCAATTGCTTAGCCCTGGAAGCAGCCTGCCATCGTGTGAGCTGTCTTGTGCTCTCCTGTTGTGTGACCTGGGTATGGAATTCATGATGTGCTGAGGACTTACATCTCCAATATGTAAAAAAAAAATATGTATCTGGTCATGACAGAGTGGCTGCAACACGAGGCTTAAAACCAAAGCCTATGTGCTGCTGTGTTATCTTATGGAAAGAGAAGCAATGCTTGTGTTTGTGTGAATAGGTAGAACTGGATAGAGGCTGTACCTGTCCAGCACATATGATCCCTTAGACCTTTCTTGGGTAAACTTTAGAACCAGAATGCTGAATCACCTGAGCAGGGAATGAATTTGGGCCAAAGGCGTGAAAGTCACATCTGCTTTGCTGTCCCTGGTGTCAGCATGAGTCTGGAGGCTAATTTATCTTTAAGTTCGTTAACCAGCTTGGAGAATACAGTGCAACTGTACTGACACAGAGCCAAGGAGAAGAGGAGTTGGGTAGGTGTTGTGTGCTGTTCCCTGCTTGGCTCTGGACAGGGCTCCCTGGCTGGCAGCAGGCTGAGGGACTCAGGGTGAGCTGGTGCCAGTGATGCTGGGACAAAAATCCGAGTTGGAGACTGTGCAAAATATTGTGCTTCTCTGGTTTCACACTGACACTGGAATAATTGCTACAATTATAAATCATCCCTTTTATATCACCATGCTGATTATTTTCACTGTGCTAAGACAAGTCTTTCTCTTAAATTCTCATGCTGTTTTTGAGTAAGATGAATCTTCCCTGCTGTTTGCATGAGACAGCAAAAGCAAACACATCATCACCTTTAATTCAGAATAGACAGGTTTAGTCATAGTTGAGTCTTACACCAGTGCAATTTTATAAATTTTCATCCAGTTACTGAAGATTTGTACATGCTGAAATGGAAAAATGCCTGCTTGATGTGTAGATTAAGGCTTGGGAGCAAGGAGCAGAGAAATTTGAAGCAGAAGCTGTTCCATGGGGAAAGAATGAGAAAGAAGAAGAATTATCCTGCTTTAACCTAATGTTGTTAATCTATGTTGCCCATTATAATCTCGAGTGTCCTGCTTACTGAAGTATGCAATCTGTAGTGCTGCTTTCTGCACAAGCAGTGTATCTAATATAAAGGACTGGCTCAACATCCATCATAATAATTACTGTGTCATAATTTTCTGCCCTTCCTACCTCTGCTGCAAAGAGATAGAAGAGGCCTTTCAAGTGTTTGGGAATTGTTGCTAAAAATTTCTTTCTTTTTTTTTTTTCATATGGAAATCTGTATTTCTGCCCTATTTATTTTGCAGGTTTGACCTGACATAGTGAAATATATTTCATTGGGAGATGCAGAAACTTAATTTGAATATCTGAAAACATGCCTATTTAATTTAATATCTTAATTTGCTCTGTTGCACTGAATGAGGGCACTAGGCATAGTAGAAGTTTCATTTGAAAAATGATCCCCCCCTCCCCAAACTTTATTTCAATGACCGACAAATTCAGAGACTGCTTGACTCAGAAGTCATGCATGAAGCGTTTACATATGATCATTGCAATTAAAAGTGTACAGAATTTGGCCTCTGTTTAAGTCTTTTGTATTGAAGGAAGTGTAAGCAATGAGCGCTCCCTGATTTGTGAGGTGGCAGCATTCAAAGCTGATGTTTCGGGCCAAACCCATGCACGTGTGTTTGCACCACGTTCCTGGCTTGATATTTTAGTTTGTTGTTAATTCTTATGGCTGTGGAAAGACAGCTTGAAAGTGTGATGTGCATGAAACCGGCCTAATCAACATGCACAAGACTGAGCTGTGCATCCCAACTTCAGGCTGCCTCCAGCTGTATCCTGGCGAGGGACTGCCTGTGCAGGAAGGATTGTGCAGCAGCTCCTGCCAGACGCATCCACCCTTGTTTCATTGCACCAGGGCAAGATGTGTCCATCTAGGCAGCAGAATGGTAGGGCTGTCCCTGTTCTTGCAGGAGTAACTGATGCCCGGGGCTCTCTGCATTGGACTCTCAGTGACTTGGTGCTTTGTTGTCTGTGTGTTTTCCTACAATGACAGCCACATGCATGTTTTTAATGTCACTGATAAGTGATACTTTGCCCTGGTTTCTCTGTTATTTAGGGGCTGTCATCACAATTAATGAGTGTTGTTACAGAAGAGACACTACAGACTGCGAAACAATGATTCGTGTCTGTGCTTGGGATGCTTTGATGAAGCTTGAAACCAGCTGATGGAACCTCAGCCAGGGTATTCAAAGACCTTAAACTGCATCAGAATTGAGTGATACCTTTTGAAAATGAAGGATTGTATTTTTACTTTAGGAGTTCAGTAAGGGAAGTCCACATAGTGGGTTTTATTACAGAGAAATATAATTCGATCACTGAAAAGCAATAAAGATTTCTTTGTAAATGTACCATAGTAAGTGATATTGAAGAAAATACAAAGTCTCAGTTCCACAAAGGGATCCACTTGACAGAAAATGTAATTGAGATCAAGACCTGAACTGACCTGATTCTACACTCTAGTTGTATGCTTGGTTTTGTTTATACATTTTGGTTCTATTTTTAATTATAGAAACATTTTCTGCCTCTAGGTATTTCTTAAATTGCATCTTTTTGATGTGTGAATGCAGAAAAACTCCAAGTAATAGCTTTGGACTCTGCTTAGAAAACACAGCTAATGTACTCAGCTGTCAAAAGAAAACAAAATAGTGGAGTGTGGTGTAAGCACTAAATATTTCCATTAAGTCTGTGCAGTTTACCAATAATTTCTTTGGTTTTAAGAATTGGCATCTTTTGCTTTTCTTGTGCACTTGTGGGTGTTTTAATGGTGTTGTGTGCAGGAGCTTTGGAAACAAATGCCCGTGTGCCCACCTTTACACCTGTGAGTGTTCTTACTAAGGGCTGAATAGACCTGGACTGAAGTTGTGGTTTTTCTGCCACACAGGAAGATTCAGCAGCAAATGTTGAGCTCAGCTGCAGCTGTCATTAAGACTAAATTTTTGTACATCTGAATATTGAAAACCTTTTAAACTCACCTAATATTATTCTGTTACTGGAACAAATCTAACAGTAAATCGGAAAAAAAACCAGGAACCTTCTAAAAAATGCGCCTTCCCCATCCATTTTCAGCTTCGGTATTATGTAAAGATGACAGTTATCAGCTATGTAGAGGAGCAGCTATATTAAATGTTAAATAACCTTTAACAGCACCAAATATTTAATCATAAAAATTAAATTGACAGTGGTGTGGTTCACCTAGTATCCCCTCAAAAGCCTGACAGCATCATTTCTCATATATATTGATAAGTACAAGACATCCATAAAATCGTAGGCTCTGTAGTTGCCTATTTATGAGAGGCTATCTAAAACTCATTCATTGCAGGTAATATCAGTAAGTCAATTCAGCTTAGTCTGATAGCTCATAACTTTTCAGACTGTTGTATTTACTGAGCCATAGACTATCCTTTCTTCAAGTGTACTTGGGAAAATGACTTGTACTGTAAGACTATTTATTCTCAAAGTATAATCAAGTGCTTTAAAATGAACTCCAAAACGGCACATTCAAAACAGTATTAGACTTAGGTAATAATATAAAAAATATTGCTTTAATAATGCTTTGAAATTTTCACAGAGTATTGGCAGTATTTTTCTGACTGTAGTAACCCACCCAGAAAATCATCAGTGCAAGTTTGGTCCCAGGCTTGGGCATGTTTCACAGAGTGGCAGGAATCCCTCTAAAAGAGCAAAATAAAGCTTCATTTATAAATAGAAGAAATTCCTCAGAATGCGACATGTGTGACTGTGGGTGGAGAATCAGGGAGAAAAGACCATTCCTTGGTGGATGTGATAGTGCGCGGCCAAATTCAGACCTCCAAAGCAGTGAGAGCCAGTCTGTTGGCTTTGATGGTGTTGAATTGCTGGCTTGTGGGGGGGGTTACTGTAGAGTTTGGTCCTGCTTCTTCTAAAGTAGAAGTAAACTGTGTTTCTAGGTTAATTCTTTACTGTGGGAAACTCTAACTTCATATCAGATATTCTGGCAGCACAGCAGAGAGATGTAAAGTAAAACTGTCCTGTAAATGTTCTGGTGGTACCTTATTTAAATGAGCTTGGACAGATTGTTTTTGTGTTTGCAGTTAGGGAGGCAATGGGATCAAAATCTCATAGAAAAACTCAGGTAGAAAGCATTCAGAGAATATTCTGAGTTGGAAGGGACCCACAAGGATCATCGAGTCCAACTCTTAAACTCCTGTTGACTTTAATGATTTTAGCTCTGATCCTCAGTGAAATGTATAGAATTTGTAAATAAACAGAATTGGCAGGAGACTTGTAAATACTAGCCATTATTAAAGTGAGTCAAAGTCATAATTGGCCAGAACTGAAGCTTTAAACGGAGACAGAATTTGGGCAATGACCTTCCCAGCTGATTGACTTTCCCTTTGCCTTCCTGTACTGCTTTTCCCTCTTGTTCACCTGCATTTTTTGCTACTGGCTGAAGCTAAAACCAGAGAGAGAGAGGCTGTATTTCCCTTTCTGTTAGCAGTGATCTGATTTGCTCAGCAATCGCTTCTGTCCATAATTCAAGTGGTGAATTGCAGTTTTGGAGGACTTCAGGGTGGAGAATTGTGTTACCAAGCTGTTTCATTACTTTTGAATTTCTGTTTCACTGCTTTCTGGCTTCTGATGTTTAGACAGAATTGGCTTTTAGTACTGAAAACATTTCCCCTGGAGCCTGAGGTGCAAAGGAGAAGCTGGCTCTCCTTTATCCATGGGCAGGGAGAGGGGATGCTTTCAGCTTTTGGGATGTGTGAGCAAAAGACAGAACAAGTAACACTGATGTCTCTGGCAACTGAGGGACTGTTAAGTTCCTTGCCCACAAGGGAACTGGGGCTGGGTCGGGGACAAAAAGTTGGTTACAAACATAGGAAAAATAGTAGGAAGTAGATTGTGGGGAGAGAAAGACATGGAGGAGAGTGTACTTGTGAGTATTCAGCCCAGAGCAGGATGGGTGTGAAATGTGTGAGATGGGTACTAGTCTGTCCAGGAGATTTTAACTAACTCAAATATGACAGTAGCAATCCGAAGATGGATCAGTCCTTTTAGCCATGAAACTACAGCCCAGCAGTCTCCATCAGAGATATGTTGGACTGCACAGGAATGACTCGCTTCTCTTGCAAAAAAGGACAGGATTTGACGTGCAGATGGGTTTGCAGTTTTTCTTGTTCCTGACATAGAAGTACTGGGAGTAGCAAACTTGCTGCCTTGGAACAAAGGTATTTACAGCAGCACACCAACCTCAGTTGGCCTGGCTGTGTCTGGAGGCACAACCTTGCCCACCGTGCAGAACCAGCATCTGAAAGATGAGCAGGAACAGTAGTTAACCCGCCATAATATGTGGTGCCATAATATAACTGCACACGCTAACTGTTTGAAAAACTTGAGTTCTTGTATTTTGCTCTTCATGATCCCAAAATATTCTGCTGAAGAGAGAGGCCTCTCACTCTATCCCCATTTTGTAGATGTAGAAACAACAGCAAAGAGAGACGAATTGATTTAACATGCAGATTAATTGATTTAGCAAAACTGAGCTAAAAATGGTCATGGTCCAATCATCTTTGAAAACCTGAAAGCACAATACACCAGATACTAAGACCCAGATCTTTGCCTAACACATCGACCAAACACTTTGAATTGTTTGTCTTTTTCTGGGTAGGGATGTCACTTGCTGACCCTGTTGGTAACACATGCAGGTATTTCACAGCTCTGCTTTGAGTCTGTGGCAGCTTGTACTGAATATTGCTGTACAACAGTCTTCCCTCTTATGGTTTGATGGTTCTGGTGCTTTGCACACAGACTTTCTTCCAAAGCAAGCTGTCTTCTGAGTTGCAGGTGCCCTCTGTGCTGTGTGGCTGGTGAGCGGCCAGTATTCTGACAGCAGTGTGGAGCTTGGCCAGGGCATGCTGCTAATGTTGCTGCCAAAATGCAAAGTGTTTGGGGATCTCTGCTGGCCACAGGGGTTGAGATCTTGTTTATGTCCTCTGAAAGGTGGTATGTGTGGCAGCTCCAACATGCTTGGTCAGGGTGATCTCAGGCAAACCCATGTCATCCAGATTGTCACACTGAGACCTGACTTCGTTTCCACACACAGTGCAGCATTTTTCTGTTAACAGATCAGTGGGAGACACTTGGATTCAAAATGACTGAGTTTACTTGTTGACAACTGCAGATGTGTTAGAATGAGAATAGGTACAAGGAATGTGCTCAATTCAGTGAGGACTTCTTTAGGGAGAGGATGTTGGAGTTCCTTTTCACAGTCTGGCAGGTGAGTGCAAGCCAATATGTAATATTTTGGATAAACACCCAAACTTTGGGAAGTCAAAGTATCTGCAACAGGGTTGTGCACAGGGGTGAGGTATTTCCACATCCTGGAATCAACTGTTCTATTTAAGTCCTTCTGCATAGTTGACCTTGGTGCTGCAACTGCTTCGGCAGCATCCATGTTCCAAACAGTAACAGGATTAATTGTTTTCTAAGTTAGTAGCACATCTTTTAACATATGCAGTATGCAGAAGGCAGACAATAAATAACTAAAAGAAGCCTATGGAGCACTGGCTCCCGCTGAGGATTTTACTGAGCACGTAGAGAAATTGATTCTGTTAAACTTCGCTTGCTGGAGTGGAAAGTTAAAGAAGAGAGAAAAAAATGCTAAGAAATAGAGTAGTGCACAGGACTGTCATCTTCAGTTTAGGATTCTCTCTATAAAATATGCACATCAGAGACTTGGAAAGGTTTCCTAAGAAAAAGAAGTTTTGATATAGTATCTCAGGGGCAGAGGGAAACACAGCACTTGACATGCTGTTTAAAAGGCTGAGGGAAATGCTTCAAAAAAGAATTGCTGTCCGTTCCAGACTCTGGTTCAGGGTCCACATGCAGGCTTTTCTTAGTTAGCACTTCTGACGGAATCAGCAGGATGCCAAATGGAAAATGAAATGTCTGCAGGCTGTGAAATTTGGCCCATGCCAGACTGAGGCACTGATCTGGAGACTGGCAGCATTTGGGCAGATGGTTGTCCCCACAGACACCTCATCATCTCCAGCAGAGCCCTGGCAGTCTCTGGGAAAATCCCCTGACTTTTCACACAGGAGAGTGAGTAAGAGGACCAGAAAGGTCCTTAATAGCCTGGAAATCAATTAATCAAAGAACTAATCTTTCATTTACTTCTTTCCAAGGGTGCTCCCTCCTCCTTTCCTAATGAAAGCTGCTATGAACAGGCTTTTATCCAATACGTAGCTCCCGCCAATCCTTCTCCATGTGCCTCTTGTTGGTCTAAAGGGAGATCTCTGCAAGGTATGACCTCTGAGCGAGTGCCAGAATCATTCCTGGACCTTTGCATGTATATTTTAAGGATGTATACCAAATTAATCTCAACCTGTTTTACATGGAGAGGGCTATGGTGGTGTTTATTTTTTTTTATGGTGTTTTTAAAGTGGGTGATAATAGCAGTCATTCACAGCTATGATATGCTCCTGGACCTGCCAGAAGGGCTTTTCTACTCAGATAAAAAGCAGTGAAATGGAAGAGCCCCTGCTGCAAATGTGCCCTTAATTTGCTGTGCTCAAATGTCTGATACCCTTGATTTTCTGGGCCTTGTTCCCAACTCTGGAGTGGAAGGAGCACCCTTTAGATGTTCTCTCTCCTTCTCCTCCTCCT
This sequence comes from Pitta sordida, assembly GCA_013390025.1. NCBI lineage: Eukaryota > Metazoa > Chordata > Aves > Passeriformes > Pittidae > Pitta > Pitta sordida. The sequence goes on from WEKX01021775.1 coordinate 32,979, forward strand.
CCTTTTCCCTGAGGTGTTGGATTACAGTTACTCTGCCTAATTTGTAGTTTATTAGATGAGGGATAAAAACGATGATCTGGTGAATTAGCTACTCAGGCTCTAGTCCAGTTCTCCCTTCAGTTGCTCACTTCCTGGGTGCCTTGAATCAGTCCATGTCCCTGCAAATGTGTCCACACAGCTCAGTGCAGACAGACCTGTGCCCTCTGCACACTGGCTGCTCGTGAGGCAGTTCCTGTCGGGGAGCCACTGGAATGGTGCTGTGCCAGGGAGAATGGCTCTGCTGAGCAGCTGAGTGTGGCCCAAGCACAGCAGTGTGTTCACAGCTTCCAGGCCCAAACAGATCCTCATCCATGCAGTACAGGCACAGGAGCTTGTGTCTGCCTGCACCTATCCATGTAGGCTGTACCCTTAATCTCCCTGTGTCTCAGTTCTGTCAAAGGGGTCTAATAGCCCACTGCATCATGCAGGTAGTGTGGGATAAAAGCCTATTAATCACTGCACAGTGCTGAGACAGATGGGCTTCATTCCCAGAAGAAGTACATATCTAGACCATGATCATCTAAAGTTAACACATTGGTATCTCTGATTTACATAAGCTAGTCCATGAAACCACAGTTGGATGGTGCTATAGAGGAGTTTCTGGGCTATTAAGTGTTTAATTTGGCAGATACAATTCTGTCGTGAAATGATCTGCTCTCCTGAAGTGACGAAAGTGGAGGGTTTGCATTGCTTGGTGTGTAATACAAGAACAGGAAGGACTACTGTTAAAAATAAATGGGGTCCCTGAATGGAGAAGCATCTGGAAGGTCTGCTAAATGCAGAAAGGTTTGGATGCTTTAATATGTGATCCGGCTAATGTCTAGGAAAATCCTCCTCTTGCTACAGAACTTACTGGAAAATTGTGTCTCACATTGTGAAGGAAGAGATTTATCTTGGAAAGGTATTAAAAGCTTCTGTTCCGCAGTTGTCATCTGGGAAGATACAGTATTGATTGACCCTGCAGTTCCATTTGATAGGTTGCATTGCTGATTACAGTATTGATTTGTTTCACATGCTGTGTTTGTTCTGTGCACAGCTTTCTTGCAGCAGGAATTAGACTGACTTGCCACATGCTGCATGTTTTTCAGGAGAGGAATCGGGGAGAATTCATTTTTTACGAGACAGTCTCACAGAGTAATTAACTGAAAGAAGACTGGTGAGAATTCCTGAATTACCCAGGGAACACAGCAGTCAGAGTTGTTTTCAGGCGTGTGTAAATAAAGAAATTTGCGATCTCCAAATATTTAAAGCAAATATTATATTCAAAGGGAAGTGTGTAATTTCAAAAAGTGCAGAAATATAATAACAGCTGCAAGCAGTTTCATAGACTGGTTGTCACAACTAAGACAGAAGGGAAATCTGCAGAATAGTTGCTGAGCTGCCTCTTGGAACACTGTGGCAAGGGTAGAAGAGGAGTTTGATTGTAACTTCCTATATCAATCCATACCCTGGCCTGATATTTGCAAATGGCTTGTCTTGCCTTGTCTTCATCTGCCTTTGTCAGTGCTATTGCCTTGGGCCTGAGGAGCTGATGTTCCTTGTGGGGATGTGCAAAGGGGTTGTTCTGAAACCAGAACCTTTTCAGGTTGTGCAATGAATTCAAGTTGCACATTGAATGCAGAATCCAAGTGAAGGCTCCACTACTGGAAGGTGAGGGCCAAGTAGATAACGTCAGAGCCTGAGCATCTCTCCCATGGAGACATTCTGTGAGAGTTGGGATTGTTCAGCATGGAGAAGAGAAACTTTGGGGAGGCTTTGTGGAAGCTTTCCAGTACTTAAAGGTGCTTTAAGAGAGCTGGAAGAGGGACATTTACAAGGATGTGTAGTGACAGGATTAGTGATAGGTTTAAACTGAGAGAGGGTGGATTTAAGTTAGATATTATGAAGAAATGATTTACTGTGAGGGTGAGACCGTGGCACAGGTTGCCCAATACAGCTGTGGATGCCCTGTCCCTGGAAGTAATCAAGGCCAGGTCTAGTGGAATGTTCCCTGCCGATGGCAAGGGGTTGGAATGATAAAAATCTCTCCCAACCAACCCTTTCTATCACTTCATGATGATTCTATGAAGCTCTTGAACACTGCCTAGCAGTCAACATGAGTTATTTCTCTAGTGACCACTAATGTCCCCAGACAGGCAAATCTGTGTCACGTGTCACTAGACAACATCATCGGCTTCTTCAGAAGAAAAGTTTTGCACATGAATTTTAAACTCATGCTCTTAGTCATCCCATCTGCTATGATACTAATTAAAAAAGTGAGGCATTTTTAGCCATACACGTGCAATTTGGGAAGAAATAAATGCACAGAGAATGTGAGAGCGTCGCATGGTGTTGCTGTTGCACTGAATCAAATTTTCATTGGTACTGGATACCATAATTAATTGCTATGCTAATTGTTATACTCCAGAGCACATCTAGAGTCTTTGGGTTTTTTTCCCACTGGTAGAACTAAAGAAAGGTGAAAATGACTAATTCTCATTTGCTTGACTTTTACCTACCTGGGAAGAATTACGAAAGACAAAACAATGAGAATCTAAGAGGTGAAAGTCACACTTTGAATAGTGTAAAGTAGAAAAAGGTAAAGAAGGTAATAAAAGAAAGTACTGCTTTTTGTTGCTTAAAGTGTAAAGTGTGGGTGTATGGGCATGTGTATGCAGGCATAATCTGGGAAGCAGAAAGGCATTAAAATGCCTAAAATTTAGCAAAGTGAAGGAAAAACCCTTCAGTTTTAACAGCTGAGAAGATGAATGGGACAGGATAATTCAGTTGCTAATTTTCATCACAAATGTTTCTGTGGGGAAAGTACCTTAATTCAAACAATTGTGCCTTTTGTGCTGGCATTAATATTAAATTTAACATATAATGTATAATTATCAATCCATCACAGTGTAATCTTTTGTCTTCATTGTTTAAAATACAATGCATTCTGTGAATATTTAAAGTAGTCATAAATTCATAATGAAGATTGTTATCATCAATAAAGGGCCACTTACCTCTCTGTTCTGCTAATTGTAGTTAGAGGTGGACTGGAATGAAAGAGTCCCCTAATATTGAAGGTGTTCCAGAGGGTCATGAGCAATTTGCTGCTGTGTACCAGATGGATCTGTACATGCTGGGAAAGTGGGACTCATTAGTGTTGTCTAGTTTTTCCTTTTGAAATTTCTACTTATTTTATAACAAATATTTGACCTTTTGCTGAAAAAGTAAAACTGCAAATAGACATCTGAAATCTGGGAGCATTTGTTTGTCTGAAAAGACTGACTGTTCTCTGATAATTTGGGGACCTCCCCCCCACCCAGAAAAAAAAATCCTAAAAATTCTGAGTTGAGATTGGAGACCCGTGAAAAATAAAGATAAAAACATTAAAGAAGCAGAAGCCATCAGTGAGAATTTTAATGTTAAAAGCCCCTATTTCTTTCTGAAATACATCTACCAAGCTTCCTGTGGAACTGTACTGAAATGCACAGGATAGAGTCTAAGACTGCAGGGAGCTCAGCATTTGAGTGGATGTTGTCCTGGTGCCCAGTGGGGATGTGGATGTAAGTTAAGTCCACTCTTTCATACAATTTCTGTACTTTCCAGGGGCCATAAAAGAATCCTTGTCTTTTCAAGATACAGATGTTCATAATGCAGGAGGTTTCTGTCTTCCTATGCAGACCCATAGAGATTGTTTTCCCGTAGAGGACTTGTATAGAAGAAGGGAAATGGTTCATAATTTTTACGTGAACCTAGTTGCCTCAGCATGTCCTTTAGGTGCCTCAATGCATGTCTCCTCTGCTTGCAATACATTGACCATCTACACAGGTCACCCAACTGCCCAATTTATGGAAAGGCACGGGTATTGCATCTCGCTATCCATGACAATGTGCTCCATAAGAGACAGGTTTTATTGTTCTGAGAAAGGAACTGTATTTTAATGAAGGTCACCCCTATGCAAGGTGAAACTGTTGTGTGGCATCTCTCCAACCCAAAAATCAATTCATATTGCTGCTTTCCAGGGAAACTGCAACTTTGGCTTGAAATCCGTCGTCAAAATCCTTCAATCAAGATTTCCTGATCATAATAATACATACATGGATATCTGCTGTGTCATGGCTGTATGATCATTAAATTGTGGGAAAAACTGCTACTGCACATAAGTTGACAACCCATTTATTCATTGCAAAATAGTAAAGCATTGAGCATCCATTCCGTGTCAGTTGGAGGGCACTGTGCTATATTTGTTGCCATCATCATTATAAAGGTTACAAATGATCTACCTGGAGCTCAGCTTATATCTTCTAGGATGAAGTGTCAACACAAAGATAATAGGGGTGAATTTAGAGTACAGCTTTAGGTAGGTTTGCCACTTTCCGCTGTAAGTCACTACACGTCAGTTGAAAATCTTGCAAGAAGAAAGTAGTGGAAGAAAAGTCTGTTTCAGTTATCTCTCTTTGAGCATTTTTGCTTGGAGGCTGATTGTTTATGCTGCCCAATGCTGACAGCAGCTAAGTACAGTAAAAGTAGTCTTTTTAAGGTTTTTTTTTTGGTCCAAATCTTCTTCTGTGTTGTTGTCATAAGGAAGGAATAATCAGGAGACCAGATGGCATTTTGAATAGTGGGTCTATTCAGATGTTTTCAAATCTCTAATTGGTCATTGGTTTTAAATGTTAATATGCTTCACTAGTAAATCATTGCCATTCTCTCTTTTTGATGTTTGCAAAGAATTATGAAAGAATTAGATATATTGCTAAGAATGGTACAAAACATCAGCATTCAAGCAACGGTGCTGAGTAGTGGTGATGATCTCCAGCAAATCTGAATAGGATGACTGTCATTCAAACTGATTAAAAAGTGACAGGCTGAAAAGAAATGCAGGGACATGTCTTGTTATAAAGTGGCAAAACTAGAATGACTTGGGTGAAACTGCTGATTAACCCCAGTGGAGAATGCAGTTTGATGTCTGTCTTTATATCCTTGTTTCACACGGCATTGCTTGCCTTGAGGAGAATGCATCAGGAGTCCTTGGAGGAGAATGCAATAATGCATCTGCAGCACTGCAGAAGGGAGTACACATGGGTTTAGGATAAAATGAATAGATCTGAACTTTCAAAGGACATGTGTGGCAGTAGGGTGTGGTTGAAATTCTGTGATGTTTTGCTCACTGAACATCCTGAGTTCAGTAGGAATGCACAGTGAGAAGGCAAGTCAGGATACATTGCTAAGAAGTTCTCCCTCTGTACGTTACCTGATGATAGGTTTTCTGAATGCAGCCATCTGTTTCATCCTCATTTAAAGTGTTACGGGTGCTGGAGGAGGAGATGGTGACACAGAGCAGGGCACTGGCCTTGCTGATATACAATATTTCTGCTGGAGAGAAGGTGGCAGACATGAAGCTGTGCTCCACTGGAAAGATAAAAGTGAGGAAGCAAAAGGAAGCCCACCAAAGGATGACAAGGGAAATCAAACTGGCATTACTGAGGAAAAATGCTCAAAGTTGCAATTTCTTTCTAGGAATAATTTCTTGGGGAACTTTTCGGTGAAGTGTTCTCTCTGTATGATGATGTGACATAGATTCTTCCTTACAATATATTTTATTTCAACTGGAAGTCGCTTGTAAAGAAACATTTGGTAATGTTTGTTTCTGCCTAACTCCCAACCTTAAAGATTCTATGATTCTGAGTGAAAAAAAATACTAAACATCAAATTGGTAGCTATGTTCAAAATAGATACCCATGACTACATTTGAATGTGATGAAAAATACCAGCAGTACCTCTGAGAAGGATGGTGGGTCGTGATATTGCCCTAAACAGAGCAGTTTAATGCATTAACACAGCTCTGAGGAGATGCAACGGATCCAAAGTTAAATTACATTTTATAGCTGAGGAAAAGTGGGGGAGGAGGAGACCGGGCAGGAGTCCGTGTAACTTACCATGCCAGAACTGTGTATCATACGCATGTCCATTGCTTAGAACTCTGACTGCTCGTTATTCCAGACACATTGGAACAGCAAGGTACTCAGTGGACTTCAGAGAAGCTTTGACACCTGGTGAGGGCACAAGTTGTCAGTGCTTGGCATGGACTTACTTGAGAGGGTGTAAGTGGTGGACGTGTAGTAAAGGGGAGATGACCGGCCAGGAGGTGCTGCTTGCACAGCCAGCCAAATAAAGCTTTGTAAGTGCTTTTCAGCCTCTTGTCTTCAGCAAGAAACCCTTGCTTTGTGCTAGCCACAGTGATCTCCAGTCAATCGCTGCTAAGGTATGTAGTGCACTTGGGTGACTGTGTTGAACACTTCTACAGTTTAAATGTTACTGTGTATGTGAGTCCACAATATAGCGCCTTAAAGAAGCAGAAAGATGTTGTATGCTCTTGTTAAAGCTGCTTTTTCAGAGACATTTGGATCCGCAGGGGTTCTTTGCACTTTTCATGATGCGGTTGACAAAATAAGATCAAGCTATACTAAGGAACAGCATCAACTCTGAAAAAAACATCATCACTATATGTGAAGACCAGATGGTCCTTTTGGTACTTGATATTATAGCTGTTTTTAAGTGTATTGGAGAAAAATATGGATTTTTAAGTCTTACACCTGCATGCTGAGAGGAAGCATATGTAGAGACTCGCTGAATCCCTTGGTGTATTCTGAGTGAATTGTTACACACTTGCAGATGGAGTTTTTGTTGTCCCTCACCATGGAGCAGCATTTTATTCTGCAATGGTTCTGCTGAAGTCAGAGAAGCACAGTGGAAGCTGAAAAGGAGATATGGTTTCTGTCCTGTGTGTTGGTGGTCTAGTTGCAAAGAGAAAAAGCAAGTACAGTTTTTTTCCTTTCATTTACCCTATGGGCATGGATGGACACACCTGCACCCAAGTGTACATGACTATTTGATATGTTTTTGTACAGAGGTATCAGCAGGGTAAACAGAGCAGCTTACAGGGACTAGATCAAAAAGACTCCTAAGAACAGCTTCTTTGCAAGAGTAACAGATCAAAGCTTGCTGGATATTTAAATACAACTTCATGCAAATATCAGGGAGTTACTGTCCCATCACTGCCTCTGTGCCTTTTGTTGATGTTTTCCACACTGATGAGCCTGGCTGGTGCCTTAGCTCATTGTCTGCAATCATGACACAGATGTTTTCCTTTGATATTGCTAGAGAAGCTGTGTCCCAAATTTATTGCTGGTCCGCTCAGACACTTCTGGAATTACAATGTTGCTTTTCCCCCTCCATCCTTTAAGGTATATTTCTTTGCCTGTTTCTGTTTCTTTCTAAATCTTGTACTTTCTGAAGTATCTTTATGTTTCATAGAAGGGAAGCTCATAGTTGTGCTCCACACCCCAATAGTCAGATCTTGTTAGGGGACGGCCTCACTTTTTGCATGCAGAGAGGGGTGCACTTTTGCACTGTATTTTAAATGTGAAATTATCTCTTGGTCCCAGTGGGTGGATTGGTGTGCACACATAATTTTGTCGGGGTGCTCTCTTCTCTTTTCCTACTCTTACCAGACTTCCTCTAGAATGCTTGCATAGCTAAACTAGCAGGGTTCAGCTCTGTAATCCAGCACACTCTCTGCCTTTGCTCCCAGCTGGAGAATAAGGTCATTTCTCTAACTCATAGGTGTGCTGTAAGAACAAGGTCACTGTACCTGTGTTGGGCAGAGCCTTGTGAGGACAGACTCATACAGACAAGTTCCTCACTGGAGTCCTGCTTGCATGGAAACTTCTTTCCTCTTCCTTGATTTTCTTGCTGTGATCTTGCCAGAGCCTATGAAGAAAACAATTCTGTCTTACTGCCCTTCCTCAGCCTTGCTTGTAATGTGAAAGATTTTGGAAACTGGCTTTTATCTACATCAAGGGAAAAATTCTTACTCTGACGTGCAGCAAATACTCTGGCTTCACTCACCAATGGGATAATGCAAGAGAATTGAAGGTCCCCCTTCCACCATTGTGCCTCTCCTTGTGAGATATGCAGTTTTCAGTTTCCCTTTTCAAGGATACAGTGGGAGGCCAAGGCAGATTTTTCTTTTCAAGTTTTTACCTGTTCTGTGAGATTTTAGGTATCTTTTTGACACCATGAGCTAAAGGGCAGAAATACCTAATAGTAGCTCTTCCCCCCTGCTAGAATGTCACATTCTTTCCACCTTGGGCTGTGCAATCTGCAGGCAGGGTGTTTGCATAGTGAGTGCCATGTCAAGTCAAGGTTAAAACGGGATTATTTATTCCTTTTTTCAACTCAGGATCAAAGTACAGTGCACATTGTATGGAAATCACATTTGAAACAGCTGAGTTCAATTACTTTCTCAAATAATTGTCAGAAACATGCAGCTGCTTTTGAGGTGGAGGGTATTACTTACAGTAAAACCTGACCTTGGACATACTCGCACAGCCCTCTGATTTCATTGCACTGCTCTTCAGGCAGAATGTAAATCATGCTGAGGGTCAAATCCAAGCTGCTGAGCAGCAGCATCAGTCAGTTAGTGGCCAGATACTGCCAACTAATCAGACATCCTGCCAGTGGGATCTTGGAATAAGGACTTGTGCCAAACATGCCTAAGTGTAGTTTGCTTCTGTGTTTTGGCTTGTATGTGCTGGCCATGATACATCCTGAGGGTATGGCAGTCCAACTCTGCTTATTCCCCAAACCCAAACTCTTTGTCAGGTCACTTAATATTTTCAAGCATGAAGTGGCCATGTGAGAAACCTGCAGGAACAGCCTGCAGGCTTTGGCTGTGCTGCCGCCGTTGAGGGGAGCAGGCCTGGGAGCCCTGTTAGCACAACTGCAGAGGCATCACCGTTGCCCCTGGGCTTATCTCTCAGTTCCAGAATTGCACTTCTCTATTTGTTCCTGCCAAGGACAACTTTTAAACTTCCCTATCCCAGTTCTGAGTGGGTGGAGAGGTGGCGAAGGAAGCTGCTTTGGTTTAAGTGAGTGAGGGGGCAGTGCTACTCTATCTGCCTGATTATTTATTTCCATAGTTACACACAGCATTTGCTTTCTGTGGAGTGATTCAAGCATATCATAACCTCTTGCTTTAGCTCTTTAATCATGCTGGTTTGCTGCTACAGTTCAGTCAGAAACCTGTCTTGGCCTCTGCAGAGCAGGGGATGTCATCTCATTTTATTGCGCTTCAATGTGCTACCCCCATGTTTTTTTAAGTTTCCCATTTATCATGCAGAAGGTTCTGAGAACTGTACTGGATGCTTTTGGGCTGGGCAGAATAGACTCTGTCAGTAGTAAAAGCCTCCCTCCAATGTCATGGAGAGATAAACGTGTATGAGAACAGGTGCTCAGCAAGGCTTTCTGCATCCTGAAGCATCAAGCATCTTGCTGTGCTCAGGGGTTCTCAGAGGTTTTAACCAAAACATCCATTGATTTCAGCATGAACAGTAGCAGACTCGTATTTTATCTCCAGTCCCCTGCTATGCTATGGATATATTCACACATACAAATGCTAGAAGTGTTGTATGTGAGACCTAAGCTTAAATTCTGTGTCAGCTGGAATCCTGAAGCCAGTCACAACCCGAATTTTGCACTGTTACAGTGAAGCCCATTTACTTTTTTCCTCCTCAGGTACAATCACTTTTCATATTGGTAGATATCTCTGCTTCTTTTTCCTTCGCTCTTCTCCTCCTCCAGCACAGTGTCCCTCCAACTGGATACAGTCCTTCATGAACTTCTCTAATATGGGTGCTTCCCACAGGGTGCACATCTTTAGGAAGTGCTGCAGCATAGGACCTCTCCATGGGATACAGTACTTCAGGAATGGACTGCTCCAAACTGGGTCCCTTATGGTCAACAAATGCTTCCAGAGAACATCCTTCTGTGGGATGCAGTTCCTGCCAGAAGCCTGTTCCATTGTGAACATTCTGTGGTCTACGTGGTGGACATATCCTCCAATGTGGTCCTTCCTGAGCTGTAGGTGTACAACATGCTTCACCACAGTCTTCTCCATGGGCTGCAGGAGAATCTCTGCTATGGCACTGTAGCATCTTCTCCATCTCCTTCCAACCTTGGTGTCTGCAGGGCCATTTCTCTCACATTTTCCCACTCCTTTTTCAGCTACTGTTGCACAGCACTTTTTATCCCCCCTTAAATATGTTATTGCAAGAGTTCTACCAACATCACTGACAGACTCAGCTTTGGGCAGAAGTGAGTCCAATTTGGACCTGACCGCCCAGTATGAGGCGCTGCTCCTGATACCTTCTTAGCAAAGTCACTCATGCAGCCCCCCACTACCAAAGCCTTGCCACCTAAATCCAAGACAGAATTCGAGAATCTTAATTTACACCATCTTGTAATTTCTGCTGGAAAGTGTCCAGCCAAACAGGAGTTTCTGAAGCATTTATGTGTCTGTGGAGGGGGACAGCCAGCAGAGTGGTGCCCACATGGTGTGGCAATTCCTTCTAGAGCTCTGGTTTCACTACAGCTCCTCAGCTGAGGGTTGAGAAGAGTTGTTTTCCCTCTCTTTGTGCATCTCAAACTTTAGGGAGAAGAATTGATTTAATTTCATCTCGTCTGATCCTGATTAATGAAAAGTCATTTCTGTTAGTTCTAGGCAGGAAAAATAATCTTTGACTGTTTTGTAACTTTGCAGATATATGTAGGTGTGTGGCAGAGAGTTCTATAATTCTAGAAATTATGACAAGGCATCCATAAAGATGAGGCTGAAACCCTATCCAGCAGCATTGTACCTAAAAGGAGTGTTATTTAATACCTATTAATGGAACTGCTGAAGCATAAATACTCTCAGCTCAAACAGATTTTGTTAACTCCTTTGTGATGGCAGTTTTGGAGTGGGATGGCAGATGATTCACCACTTTGTCTGGCAGGATGCTTTTCCCTCTGCTCAGTATAAAGTTGGTGTCACAAGGGTGCGAGCCAGGCGGATGGGCAGGAGGAGGAATTGCAGCAGTGCAAGAGCAGTGAGGAGCCTTTTACAGGCTGAGTCCTGGTGTCTCCAGGGCCACAGAGAAGCTGCACTTGCAGCTGTGATTGCAACACAGATCTTCCCAGGATGGCTTTTGTGTTGTATTTGATGTTCCCCAGCTTCAGCTTTCCTGTGAGGGATGCTGCTGTGTGTGCAGTCCCTGGTATTGACACTCCCTTTGGTGGAGGGGAGCAGGGCAGGGTCACCTCTGTGGATATACAGAAGTTGAATTTGTTCTGTTTAATGGCCAGCCCTTAACAAAGCACTCATGAGCTTTTCAAGAAGACTCTGAAGAGAGAGGTACCACCAAGGGGTGATCCAGCACAGCCCAGATCAGGAACATTTTGTGGGGTTCCTGAATCTTCTCAGGTATTTTGGAGATCATAGAGCTAACAGCCGAATAACTCAGCTGTCTCAATTAAGTGTCTCTGAAGCCCTCTCCCTTTTATTCTAGTTTCATTCTGTTTACTGATGGGTTCAAAGATGCTCAGTACAGCTCCTGCACAGCATGGTACTGGCATATAAATAATTACTATTTAAAAAGAAGAAAAATACATGTTGGGTAATTTGCAGGCAAATTTTTGAGTAGTTATTGGACCTGAGGATATCTTTCCATGGCATCTTTTGAAACACAGGATTAATAGAAATACGTAAGTTGAATTTCCCTGATAATAACATGATTCTGGAAGTTAAGGCTTAAGAAAGAACAATTGTTAATATGAAATCAATAACATATGACAGTGAGCAATTTTAGAATCCATTTGCTTCTGGGTCATGCCTACACAAGAAATGTTCTGGAGACTGATCTAATTAAAATTGGTACAAACTCCCTGGGTGGACTCTAAGATAGTTTAAGTTTGCATTGTGCTGTGAAATGTGATTCTTAGGGTGTGAAGACAGGCCACAGATTGCTAATTATAATAAGTGATGAAGCTGCACCAGATCAGGTTTCTGCTGTGCAGTATCTAAGCACAAGCCCATAAGGCATGCACCAAAATCTGTGCTGTGTCCTCTGCTGCCAAAACAGGAATTTGAATGGAAGAGTCACACTTTAATGATCTTTAAGAAACACTGAAATAAAAACAGTGACAAAGAGCAGCTAAAATATGTTCATCATGGAGTCGGGGCTTGTCAAAGGACCAGACCTTCAGCTTTGTTGGTGGCAGCTGAGCAGAGTTTTTGTATCATGCTGCAGCCAAATAGGAACTTTGTTTATCTCGCGTCCCTTCATTGAGGCTTTTAATTAGTTTGCAGCTCTCCCCATGGTAAAGAGTTGGTGCCTGATGTTATTGAGAGCCTTTTTACAGCATTTATGTTTATGCACATACATTCATTTAATATTGGATTTCAAGCAGTCACAAGCCACAGTAAGCCATGTCATTTAAAGAAGAAATGTGACCCATTGATCTAGATGTGCTGCACCATCAGTCTGTCCTGGCTGGGAATTGGCTCTTCTCTCAACTGCAGAGCCTGGATCTTACACCAGCTCGTGCATTTGGATATGGAGTTCCCCAGAATGGCCTTTTCAAAATGAACTGGTGTTTGCCTTTTCAATTGTCTGTACACAGAATTACAGTGTACAACACACGCACATTAGCTGCAGACATACATTACTGCAGTTTTTTCTCTTATCCTGTCATTGGGGTGCTACAAAACATTTCCGGTTTTGTAGTGAAGGTTTTGAAGTGCACTGCTTCACTACTTTTAAAGATCTGGGCTCTGGATCTGAACCACAGACAGGTGAGGACATGTTTTGTTATACTGGAAAATAAGTATTTAGCAAAAGCCCAATGTGTAGAAACACTCAGAAGCTTCTTACCTGCTCCCTTGCTGCAGCACTGCTGCAACTGCGTGGATCATTGCTGCACACCCATGTCAGAGGACAGGGCAGGACCAAAGAATCCCAAACAAATTTAAAGTTCATCTTGATGTAATCAAGGAACACTTTTTTAACTGGAAACTTGAGACAAAGATAAGGAACAAGAAGACACAATCTATTTTCCTCTTCAAACTTTCCCACACAGGGGAGCAGATCTTCCCATGATGTAAATCAGCACAGCTTCACTGACTGGAGAGAACAGTTGTAATTTATCCTGCCTGAAGGTCTGCACAGAAGGTACTTGGATTTTCTTGCAATTCATTGGAGACTTGTGACATTGAGAGCAGGCATTTGACTCTGCTGTCCTCTGGAGCGAGTGGCAGCACAGGCAACTTATAATTACAAATACTTGATAAATCTCCTTCAGAGAAACTGAGGAGCTTGATAAGGTGTTTGTGTTAGTGATGGCTGATTTCACTTCTTGTAAGAAAGCCATATTTCTGTGTTTTTCATCTCAGCACAAAGGCACCATGCAGCAACACTGGAAAAGGTTCTGGAGTTTCAGCCAAACATTGAAGTATCTGCAGGATCATCTCTGCCTTGTGGAGATCAGTGGATTCCTTTCCAGTGAAATCAAAAGCCTGGAGTAAACAAACGGAATGTATTTCAAGCCATTTTTGTGAGAACAATACCTCTCCACAATACCTGACACCTTATGCAGCTGGTAAATACCATTCCCTATCAGCTGCCTAGTCTCTTTTTATTGGTGTTTTGCCACATACACCTGACCACCAAATTTCCACTTTATTTACCTCTGCTGACATTTATATAACAAAGAGCTTCTAACTGTTCGTTTATCAGCGCAGGAAAGTTGAGCACAGGAGGAGACAAATATGATGGGCACCATATAGCAGCACTCAGAGCTCTGCTGTTACCTGTATATCCAGCCTCTGTGATAGTTATGTTGAGTCATTGCCCAGAAAAAAAAATTGCTGCTAGGTGCTTGAAATGATTTAACTCTCTTGTTCCTGAGACAAAAATGGATGCTGTTACATACTAACTCTTTTCTTCGCTAGGTGTCTTGTTATTGTTAAAGATTTTATAATAACGTGATACATAAAGGAAACAGAGGGCTTTGGGCACGAGCTTTTCAATCAGGCATATTTGGAAATGACTTGCTTTTTCCTGTGATTTGCAACCCATGAGCACAGGAGTGGAGCTGATAATCTCTTCTTTCTCCTCTGTCTCCAGTCCAGAAGTTCAAAGACTTCTGAACAGGAACAGGAGAGAGGAAGAGGAGAAAGTCTTGCCTGCAAAGCTCAAGATGCGAGTAGAGCTTTCTGGACTTGCCCTGTTTTCCATTCTGCTCTCCAGAGTCTGGATTTCCCTGGCAGTTGTGTATATGCACATCTTGCTGGTTGGTTTCACCACTGGAAATGGCATTTGACTGTGGTCTTTGGTGGTTCTGCTGGTGGGTCTTGCATCAACAGTCACACAGAGCCTTGTCCCCCTGTGTATGTGGGAGTCACATTGTGGAACAGTACCATGGTCATTTCTCACTTGATGTCTGGTAATACTGGAATGTGGCTCTTGGTTAGACTTTCTGCCAGCTTCAAGTCGCTAAAGAATTTAAAGTAGTTGAACAAAGACTGCTATCCCCCGTGGGCAGAGCTGCCAGAGGATTTAACCTTGGTTTAAATATCTACAGAAGCATGGGGTCTTTCTGAGTTTATAAATCTGGAAAATAGTCATCTTTAGTTACCTTTTAATTACCTTTTTTACTTGTGATGATGAGCAACACTTTATAATGATACACCCATGCCTAGTTAGAGCTGATGTTTATTAAAGATGAGTACAATTTTGCTAAGAGGTTGTTAGAGCAAAATGCATAAGGTAGAAAATTTTACTGCAAACAATAACAAGGTCCCTGAACTGTCTTGAACTGTGCAATTGAGATTCTCAAGTACTGTCAAATCATCTCTGCATAAGAGGGAACTGCTGACATTTGTTTAATTACAGTTTACTTAGGAAACGAAACAACATTCCTAATTGCTCATGTGTGCTTGCATTATGTCTTTTGTACAATATCTTGATTCAATTAGAATAAATTTTCATTAAAATGATGAGAAAATTATTTATTTTGAAACCCTTGGACACAGAGTTTACACTGTGCTTTATGCCTTGTATAGGTTTTGGAGTACTTGCTGCTAACCTTTTTGTAGTAAAAAATTGTTGGTGGGTAAAAGCTATCTTTCTGGGAAGAGGAGCCCTGCAGAAACACACTGAAACTGTGCTTAAGTGAAGGTAATGCATTTCACCAAGCTTAAGACTTCACTTCCAGTAGCAAGTCAACTTATCCAGGCATTGATGTTTGAAGATTGTGTTAGAATTTCCTGTGTTGTTTTCAGAGTGTTTTTCTGGTTATCCATTATTAAAAATTTAGCAGACTTGCCTAACTGCAGGTTAGTGAAGCATGAACTTTTCTGAAGCTTCTTTAGAAGCTGAGGTATACTAAAAATTTTATCTAGTTTCTCTGTGTTTCCGAAGCCGGAGTATGGAACAATGGAAAGCCTTGCTGGTTTTGGACTTTTTGCCATTTTCCTAAGGGTGAACCAATTTCTCAGGTATAGGAGACAAAGTGAGGTGGGTATAAACGAAGTAATTTCAGCAGCATTGCAGTAATCGGGGGGTGTAGGGCTGGATGATTTGGGCCCCTTCCGGCTCGGAGTGGCCTGCTAGACTGTGAGGGATCTAGGTTTCTGTTACCGCTCTGGGATGTGCTCTCGGTCTCTGTACGGGTGTTAGGTGGTGAGTTGGACTAGATGATCCTTGTGGGTCCCTTCCAATTCATAATATTCTGTGATTCTGTGATCAATGGCTCTGCAAGTCCCGAGCTGTTGGAACCTGCAAGCACACAGGAAAGACAGGGGGCAGGATGTGGTGAATGAGTGGCAGAGTGTGGTTGTCCTTCTGGAGGAACAATCAGAGATCAGAACAAGCAGTGAAAGATAATCCATAAGATGATTCATGCGATAAGAACTTATCAGGATGATGAAGTATGTGAGGTCTGTGTGGTCTGTTGCAATTAACCCTCTGTGAATAAGCACCACAGATTATGTGTGTTGTTATTCACACCACGGTGCGTGGTACATGTGTGTCAGAGCTACTGACAGCATGGAGAATTCAGCAATAATCAATAAATTCCAGTTGTTTGGGACTAAGCATTAGGACTTTGTGAGACAGAATGGCATTCTAAACAGTTGAAAGATTTTGAAAACAGACATCATTCTGCCACTTATTCATCATGCCACTTATTCTTCAGGGTCATGTGATTGTTACACCTCTGGATAGTTGGTCAGGATGTGGACCCTGGCATTTTATATACCTGCACCACCCTTCACATTCCCTACTGGTAACTCTTGCAGCTTTTAAAAAATTCACAATCAGACTGGAAGGAACAAACACAAGACCATTCCAGGCAGACCTCTGAGAAACTATAATTTGAAATTGCAGCTCAGAGCTAGGAGAGGGCAAAGAGTTTTGCAGTAAAATACTGATTCTCCAGAGAATTCTGAAAGCAGAGCTTGGAAACTGTAGCAGCTAAGAGGATTTTTTTCAAGCAGCAATAAAGTACTTGGAGTATCCGTGTAAGTTTTGTGAAGAAAATGTGTCTCTGGAAGCTGCTGCCGTTATCTCTGAATGAGTTATTGTCTCTTAGCAAGCTTTAGGATGTTGGTGAGAGCCTTCCTTGCAAGGCTCAGGGGATGAAGACAACTGTTTTAAGGATTGCACTGCAAACATCCTTATGAGACCTGGTTCTGGGGAACAGGAGAGCAGTGACAGCCAGTATTTTCTGGGTCCAGAAGTGTCCTCGATTCCTATAATTTCCAAGATAATGAGCATCTTAGTAGCAGGTGAGTTTTAAAAAAAGATGTTCTCTTAAAAACCAATAGTCACTGCCAGCAGGGTTACAAGCTGGGACTACTAAAAGATGATCTGATGATGATAGTGAACTGCAAATGGGATGCGGATTTCACGCTAATAGTTTATCAACAGGAGCTTTCTGTAAAGCTCTTAAAATGTATATGTGGCCCTGGATTAGTACTTCCTGAAAGAAGAGAAAAACCTGTAAGGAAAGAAGTAGTCACTTATGTTGCTCAAGTAATTATTTTGTCTATCTTCTATTTTATTTTGAACTCCCATTTAAGCAACCCTGTAAGTCTTCTAGCACTGTTATCTACTCTTTGGTCATAATGTTTCCCTGCTGCCTGGTTAAAGTAAGGAGAAAAGAAGCCTCATGTTCCATATGTTTATTGAGGGAATTTTTTGTATCTGCAGTTCACATAAAATTGCATCCATTTGGCTCAGGATCCACAGTACCACAGTGAAAACAGAGAGTAAATCTGCATGCCAAGAGAATAAAACTGTATATCATATAGTGACCATAAAGTCCTAGAAAAGAAGCAACCAGAAAGGCTACCCATGACTTCTGATAATTTAAAAGCTATTCCTGATGGGGGGAAAACAGAGAGGAAAACAAACAAACAAAAAAAGTAAAAGAAAACCCCCCACCAACGACTACAGAGATGATGCCTGTCGACCCTGGCTGCCCGCCGTGCCTGTGCCAACTGGTGTACCCGTTGACTCCCTGTGCCCTTTGATTTAAACAGCCGCAAATGGCCTGGAGAATGGAAGCTTCCCTCTCTGCCCTCTGCTCTCTCTGCTCTCCATCCCAAATAGCCGCAAATGGCGCGGAGATAGAGCCCCTCCGACCACCTCAGGGCCGGGCATGGGGAGGGAGGCAGCGCGTGGGGCTCACCCAGGAGGAGCTGTGAGGACACAGATGGCATTGGGGGAGACAAAGGCAGAGTTTGGGGAGTTGGAGCTTTAAGGGGCTGTTCAGAGTCTGGTGGAGACTCCTTTGCCATGGAGANTTGTTCCCCATTCAGAGCCTGGTGGAGACGCCTTTACCATCAAGAAGTGTGGTTTGAGGGGGTCCTGCCTGAGCCTATTGAGTTTAACTTGGTACTGTGTTGTTGCATCAGAAGGATGTCCCTGAGGAAGCCGTTCATAATTTGCGATATCTAGGCATTGGATACTCAAGGTAAAGCTTTCCTTGTTTGCAGATGTAACCCTAGAGACATCCTGTAAGAACACTCTACTGGACTGTTGAGGTTTCTCCATTTCTCCATTGAAACTCAATGTTTTGACCAGAGACCTCAGAGTAAGGCAAGCTTGTTTTCCTTCTCGTTTAAAAAAATCCTATCAGTGACAACGTAGTTTATTGCCTGATGTACTGGCAGACATGGTCTTGTGGCTCTCCAGCCACCTGCCCACAGCCTGCTGCCATCTCTGGTGGCACGGGCCATCCTTTATTTTTGTGCTTTCTATAGCAGCTTGTGTGGTGAAGTCTTGGGCCATGGAAAAACAGAAGTCCTATAAAAAGGTAGTGATAACCTACCTCACTGTGCCTGCCTGTTTGTGCTATAAAGCTTGTGGGTTTGCAGGGGCAAGGAGGAATCTGGGAGGGGNGAGACTCCTTTGCCATGGAGATGGTCTTTCCAGTCTGAGTGAGGTATATGGGACATTTATGATTGAAATTAATACTTTAGCAAGAACCTTTCCTAACATCTATTCCTTGACTTGAAGATGTCCGGAATGTATGAATGGAGCATGCTAATCCCAAATCCCAGCTGTACTCCCCCAACCCCATCTGTGCCCCCCAGATCCCACCCATGTCACCTACAAACCCTTCCAGGGCCCCTCCGATCCCTCCCTGACCCCTCTGGACTTCCCCAAATCCCCTTGTTCCCCCAAACCAGCTCTGTGCCCCACCCAAACCCACCTACATCCCTCCCCAAGACCTTCCAAACCCCCCTGTGTTCTCCCTAAAGTCCCCCAAAGCTCAGAGCTCCCATCCAAATCACACTCCAGGCCCCCCAAAAATGCAACTATACCCCCTCCATGTCTCCCAAACCCCTCCAGGACCCTCCNTAAAAAGGTAGTGATAACCTACCTCACTGTGCCTGCCTGTTTGTGCTATAAAGCTTGTGGGTTTGCAGGGGCAAGGAGGAATCTGGGAGGGAAAAAAAGAGATAAAAAAACCAACTCAGGAATATTTTACTGCCCTGAAGTGTTGGATGAGAATTTTCATGAAATGTGAGAATATATGCATGGAAACATGCAACAGAAGGACATCTAAATGAGGCTCTTCAGTGTGATGAGAGCATCTTACCAGCCCTCATACATTCCATGTAGACTTGTTTTTTTCCAGTGAAAGTTGAAATGAGTGGCTGCTTTCCCCCCTCCAAGTTAAACAGATTGCAGGGCTTGTGCTTCACTGCTGGCCTGGGAAGGTCATCAGAGACTTTCTTCACCCTTTTCATTCACTGCTGTGATACTCACTCTGGTGTGGTGGGGAGACATATTTTAGAAATAACATTACTGGACATTTGCTAAGGCATATTGCCAGATTTGATAACTGATAGGCAGGAGAAGATCCTGTGTCCCTGTCTTCTGACCTCAAGGAACACTGAAATGTGGCACATAACAATGCACACATGACCTCTTGGAGGTGATGGTTTGGTGTGATTTTTACCCTCTCTCTATTTTCCCATCTTTCTCTTCTTCTAACCTTTGCCATTTCACATTTTTTTCTGTTCAGCTTATTTGTGCATCTCTTCACCTGGCTTTCAGAATATATAACCTGAGTTTTAGAATATATTCCTATTTCCAGGTACAAAATTAAGATGTTGCTAAGTATCATCATAGATAATAATATAGTAGATCCCTTTGTCTGAAATGTGCTTTTAGGTATTACCTTGGTCAGTAATTTAATTGAATTGGATACTGACAACACACTGACACTGTTAAGGTTAATGACCCAATGATTTACAAGACAAGGCACATTTACCGGCAAATGGATTTTAGTAATTGTTCTACTGAACAATGAGAATAACAATTTGTACATTGATCCACAAAGTCCTACACCAAAGCTTCTGTTCTTACTTTGCCAGTGCTTCTGTCCATAAATTCAGTGTTGCTCAGAGAATGTTTTCTCAGCCCTGCTGTATTTTAACTGCATTGCACTGAATTTCAAATTATTTCCTTTAATGTGATCTACAGCTTTCACTGTCTGTGTGGTGCAGTGCTGGGTCCAAAGGCGTAAAGGAAGATGGGAGAAAGTGACCAGTCCAGGCAGGGCAGTGTTTGTCTTGCCTGGATTGGTCTAAGAGTTGCTCCAGTTGGTGGTTGCATGTCTTTGACGCATGTTTAATGTCTTTTCAAATAGGTTTGGATTGTTCTGTTTTCTCTGAGAAAATGCTGCAGGAGACCATGCAAAATGGGGTAGGAGAATTCTTGTTTAGTCAGGGCTATTACCTGTTTTAAATAATTCTGTATTCTTGTACAACACAAAGCAAAAGTGGCTGTTTTCCTTGAACTGATGACACTGCTGTTGCTTAGAGTTCATTTGAAGTACTTTCAGTTAATTCTTTATCAGTTAAATCCTGGCTAATCTATTCTTTATCTATTTTTTTAATATCTTGGTGTCTTGCTTTGAAGCCCATAACCAATTCATTAATTTTCTTTAAATATATTAAATATTATGACAAGAACAATTTTATTGGAGCCTGGAATTTTGTGATTGTTCAAGATCAACTGGAAAAGCTCATAAGAAGTGTTCAGCCAAAACCCTTAAACTCCTGGATATAAATTGCATTGCTAGTTAAAGATGCTGATTGTAAGGGATGGTGTTTAACATCCTTATTAATTAATTATTACTGGAAAATGCAGTCTTTAATCAGCATTGATATGTCATAAGGCTACAGCTACATCACTGGCATTAGCTGAAACACAGAAGTGTTTATTGAACACAATTTTCTTTCTTACAGTATTACTATTGACAATGTTATCATTTCCATAGTTGTAAAGGACCAGTAGCTGTTGGTTAGATACTTTGTTACAACACAGTTTATAAACTTCATTTTATTGTCCTTAGCTTTATTGACCATTGATTTATTTAGTTGTTCAGTTTCTTCCCTTATTAATTTTGTGTCATTCCTGGTTTCTAATGTATTCTGCCAACTTTTCCCCGTTTGCATTTGACATTTATTGGCATTTCCCCCATTTAGAACTTTCACTCCCCCATCATGCCACAATGAGGTTTTTTGTTCAAGGTATTACTGTAATTATCAGCCATATGTTCTTCATGTGCATGAAGATATACCCAAGTGTGATTGCAAGACTTCTGAACTTCAGCACAATATTCAATAGTGTTTAGGTCCTAGGTGTCTCTTGGCAATGTTTTTAGATAAATAAGTACCCCTGCTTTTTTCATCCATAGTAAAAAGAGAAAATGAGGAAGAAAACTTCATTTTAAAATTATTCTGTGATAAAGTGATGTAAGTACATATAAACTAAATGAAAATAAGTGGATTCTTACAGTTTAAAGAAGAATGTGCTACCTATAGTCATCCAGTACAATGACAATGGCAGTAGGCTGGTCAGTTTTTTGGCAGGTACGTAGATTATTTTTTTCTCTCAGCAGGCCCACAGCCTGCAGTTCAGGAAGATATGAGGGTTGCAAAGTTTAGATGGGGATTAGTTTCTTGATTTGTCAAACTGCTGCCTGTAACTTCAGACAGATCATAGAGATCCTCAGAGGTACCTAAAGGAGTGGGAGGAGCATCACAGTGGAAAACACATCCTCTTCCTTGTCAAACCAATACTTTTGGGTTTAGTCCTTAGTAAAATAAAGAAAGTAGTAGGAAATAACAAACTGCAGATATTAAGAGAGCAGCAGAGTGATGAATAAGGACTTTGGCCTTTAAAAAAACCCCCAGTAGTAGAGAGTTCAGTGAAGACTTTGAAAAAAAATTAAGACTTTGAAACTGCGCTTACAGGCTGCAAAAGGAGAGAAATGACACAAAAATAAGCTTAAGGAGAGAATAAACAGTGCAAAGAGAAGGTGGAAGTATATATTAACCTGTGTATCAAGTGTTTGGCTTACTTTGCAGTGAGAACCTGTGCAGTAAGTACAACTTGTACAGACTTCCTCGTTTTCCGTGGCACAGGCATTTGCAGGAGAAATATTCAATGAAGCCACCTATAACTTTTCTGATTGCATTTTAAACATTTATGTTGCAAGCCTCTACATCTAATAAACCTGAGACTTTAAATGGAGCATGGCTTATTAAATCCTATCTTTTCTGTCAGTCTGATCAGTGGAGGGGTACTGATAATATTAACAGTGAATGTGACCAAAACAGCATTACATTCCCTTTGGTGCTGAACTCCAGTCTTTCTGCCTTGATGGATGGTTATTTGGGATCTCCTGTCTCCAGTTATTTTCATACGGCGCTTATGGTCATTACTTTTCACTCTCCTTTTTCCAATTAAATCCTCTCACTGGAAACCATGGATTAAAGGCTTTATTCAGAGTCTTATAAACCCCAGGTGCAATGGGTGGGTTTCTGCTGTTGTTCCTGGAGTCTGGTAGGTCCTTCCTTCACAGGCACAAGCCAGCTTGATTCTTCCTGCTTGGTAACTTTCTCTCTTTATCCCAATAATCAGTTCACTGTTTCCATTGCTGCTTTCCTGGTCTTGTCAGCATGCAGTGCAAATCAAGAGATCTGCGCTAGGTCGATTCTGAATTAGTGAGTTTGACAAATGTTTTCATTTGAGGAGGCATGCTGCCTCATTGGGCTTGATTTAACACAAAAACATTAGAGTGACAATGCGGGATTTAACTTTAGTTATCAACACTTTCAGCCTACATTGGTCTAAGTAATTGTCCTGTTTATACTCTGACAGGTTAAACTAATGCATTCTAGAATGAGAGCACTTCTACAGAAGAAGAAAAGCAGCCCAAGAGGGTTATCAACTGTTACTGTCTGTGACAAGCAGTGTGAGCTAGATGTATGGATAAATTGCTATTGCTCCAGAGGTTATTCCTATTATCAGGAGACATAAAAACACCCCTAACAAGGCATTAATATAGTACAGCTACTAAAAAAGCTCATCTGTCCTACCCAAGCTCTGAACTAATGCCACATTCCTGTGTTTTCTCGATGCTGCAGTGACAGGTGCTGATAGACTTAAATAAAACAAAACCCCTACTAGGCTGTTGGAAAGAGTGACAGAACTGTGAGGATTTAAAACTAATCTTTAAGAAAATAAATATATAAAATCTGAGAGCTAAACATTATTAGGAATGATGCTTCTGGATTCCTTTCTACACAGAATCAGATAATATTATGCAGATGGGATCTTGGCAAAGTAGGTAATTTCTGGTAAAATTTTTTTGTCCAGAGAAAACAGGTTTGGGTTTTTTTAATCTTCAGTAAGCATTCTTGGAACCAAATGAAGCAATTGTTTAAACATGAATTTTTAAGTTTCTTTTCCATCTGGAAGATGGTACTGAATTACTGAGAAATAAAACTTAAATAAAGGAACCTGCCATGGGCTCAGTGAAAATGGGTTTCCACAGACTTTGGACTATTCATGGCATTCAGCTGGGAAATTTTTGAAAAGAGTTTGTCTCACTCATAGATTAGTTTATCTATAGAAGAAACAGTGTAGAAATATCTTTAGCAACAGAAACATGATTCTCTGGAGTCTTGCAGAGGAATTTTAATCGCATGTGCAGAAAAAAATGGGAAATTTTTGCATTATTTTCTAGGAGAAGCTGTGTAAAACTTTGTTTACCTTACTTGTCCTTGTTCCCCAACATCATAGGGATCATTTCCAGCAGTGCTCAGTGGGAAGAAAGCAAACAACGTATGGGAGTGTGCATTCTCCATACCAGATGTAATGATGGAAGTTAAATATTGATGGGCTAATTTCAAACAGGAGTTGTGTGTGACAATAAGAGAGCTAAAGCTGAAGAAAATATTACTGCAAGCTGCTCAGTTCTTCCAGAGGGAACTGGGTTTGAGAACTGAAAAGCTCTACAAATAGTAGAGGGCAGTGCTGTATGAACAGCAGAAACACAACCTAGAAACGTCATGAAGGCTTATGGTAGACACATGGTAATTGGAGGTTTGAGAAGGAAAGGTGAAAGAGGAGATTATGTAAATATGACAACTACACCTTGTAAGCAAAAGGCAAAATCATCCTAAAATGTGGGAAAGTACTTGAACAGCCATATGAGTAGAAAGTGTGGAACTGCCCTTTTTGGGAGAAGTGCTGTAGTTTTAACCAGTCTAACCAGTCCCTAAATGTTAGGAAAAAAGTCCTCCACATCAGCTCATATGCTTACCTTGAAAATCTACTTAGTCTGAATACGTGTTCCCTAGGAATGAAGCCTTTCCTTTGACAGCAATTTGCTTTGGCCATGGTCGCTATAGGGGAACCTTCCTCAAGAAATTAGAGCCTCTGTGCTGAAGACGTCAACCTGCAAAGACCAGGAAGAAGGAGAAACACCACACCAATACTTGCCTGTGCACTGAATTGGGAGATGGCAGAGGTGAGATTTTTTTGTTTACCAAGGTTTATCAACAGCATGTTCATTTTATTTCTGCATTTTTAATAAGTAGTTTGGATTGTAACATTCTTCAATGCAAGGCTTGGGCTTGTTTGTTACACACTGCCAAGATGGGCCTATTTAAGTATGTTTTCTGACAAACACAAAAAATGTTGGGTCAGGTATCAGGATCAGCGTTGATTTTAAATGGCTGCCATGGGGAACCTGGCATTTAAAATGGGGAAGGAATGTGAATAGGTCAGCTGCACCCTGCTTCCTTCTTGGAAGCTGCTCCTTGTTAGCTCACTGTTTATTCATGAGGAGACCAGCATTTCTAGGAGGCACAGGTTATAAATATTTAGCACCATCAGTGGAGAAGGAAAATATTGTTGAAACAATGTCTTCATTTGTCAGAGGAAAAATAGGGACTAATTTTTTTGAGAGAGATCACAGTTAACTGCTCCCTGTGAACTGCTTCTCTAAAGATTTTGGACAGACAGATACTCATGCAGCAAGAGGAGAGAATGCCAATTGAGAGGAACACGCATCCATTTATAGAGCCAGAGAAATCATTCTGTCAGGCAGGATACAGGTACACAAATTAAGCAGGTATCAAAATTATATCTCCTCTGCAACAGCACCTGCCTCTCAAGAATAGACTATGGACAGGAATAGCTAAAGATCTTGGCAGGCTGTAATTTAACTCTGACAGCACAACTATAGTAGTAGTCACCTGCTAATAATAATGACAGACAGATTTGCCCTACTGCCCTTCAAATTCCCTTCTGTCCTGTCACTGGAAAACCTCAGCCTGCAATTCCTCTGCACAGAAACCTCCCACAGAATCCCTGAACTATCCATGAGAAGGTACGAGAACAGCTGTGGGGCTCTGCCACATGGAAGGGGTTCTTGGCCCACAATAAATTGCCTTATTTCAAAGTAAACGCTAAGATGGACTCTTCTGTATGAATTCTGAAATCGCCAAAATAAATTTTCTGATGTAAGGATGCTTGATCTTTACATAGGATTGGCTCCTCTGTGCGAACCTGGGTCCTAATGGCTAAATCTGGGTGTTCCCACAGTTTGTGTGGGATCCAGCTGTCCATGGCAGCAGCTCTGCAAGCTGCAGTCTCATGCAGAGAAGAGCATATAGCTTAATAGGCAGGCAGGGGAAAGGAGGCTGTGATGAACACAGGGTCACTCTTGCTTCGGAGCAAATCCAGGGAATGCTGCTGTCTGGGCCCAGCCTGACACCCACCACCACGCAGGCTTTACCCATGGGTGTCACAGCAAAGCCCCAAGCTACTGAGTCTCTTGCTTTGCTCTGAAGATTTTTGCCACCCTCTGTAATCAAAACATTGTGTTGTTTCCAAAGGAAATGGAATTGGACTTAAAAACATACTAAATGAAAAATATTCCTCCAGATATTTTGAAGTCAAAAGCTTGATATTGAGTAATAACAAAGGTTGTGATCGTAAGCATTTGCTTTCTTTCAAAATTCTCAGTTACACATTGGAAGATGAAAAGTCTGTACTCAAAACCCATTTTGTACTTAGTATTCTTAGCCATGGTTTTTGGCTTTTGACATTTGGAAGTAAAGTTGAAAGTTGCTGATGAAAATTTAAGTTATTACCCTCTAACTTTTGACAGCATTTTCCATAGACTCTTCTATACCCAAACTATTTTCTACATAGCCCATTCTTTAAAATTCAGTCACTTTTACTTTTTCCTCATAAACATGTATGAGTCTATGTCTGGCCTTTGGTAAAATAAAAATAAGGCCCATTCCCAGCTTAAATCTTCCTACCATCCAAATTTCTTGCTAAGCTTCTACTGCTGCTGAATTTAATCTACTGTGAATTATCATAGTTCAGCTCTCAGTATAAAGTAGGTTTGACTTCTGGCTGTGCAGGTTTTTTTTATTATTGTTTTCATGTGTTTGTTCATGGCCACTTTACTGTTCAAAAATTCTTGATGGCTGGATCAGGATATTTCACCTTAGATGCAAGGATGGCTGGCACTTGAAAGGTCTGAATAGCTTATTACTTTGGTTTAAAAAAAAAAAAAGTTTAATTTTAATCCTTATTATTTTCCTCATTATGAATTTTTCAACTTCCTGGAAAATACTGGAGCTGTAAGCAGTTTCAGAAATGGGTTGGAAGTTTGTGTTCTTGCATTGTCCTTTCTCTAACCTCTGCTGAACTGCTGTTTTGTAACTTTTAACAAGTATAGTAAATGACAAATGGTATCCCTCGAGGTTTATTCATTCCTATTCTCATATACCACCATTTAACTTGATTGATTTCAGCAGTCTCCAGCTCCTGGAAATGCTCCCCAGCTGACTCCTCAAGGGAAACAGCCACCCTGCTGGATTTTTTCAGGGTCACAGTTCACAGGGTAGGCCCATCACAAGGGCTTCAGGCACAGTTTAAGCAGGATGTTGCCTAAGGTGGGGATCTGCCTGGGAAATAAAATATGAATCAAGTGGTGGCTGTGGCTGTGCATATTTTTGCTCAACTAGGTTTCTGAGCCTGTCCTTGCTTGGTGAGTGCAGGCCCCTCCTCTTGCAGCCCTTTCTTTCTCAGCTGCCTTCTAACTCTGTCCCCTCTGTAGCAGAACCATCCCTTTGAGGATGATTTCTAGGGGTGCAACTGTGGCAGCACAGAGAATAGGGAATAGTGGAGCAAGAACTGGATTTTTTGTGGGAAGGTGTAGACTGAATCTATTCATATGGCAATTTTCAATCAGGACCAGATTGCATTAAGTTCCCAGACCCGTGATGCCAACTGCACTGCTGCAGGACATCTGCCCTTCCTGCCATTCCCCCAATTCCTGAGAAACAGCAGAGGTCCTTCTGCAGCCCTTGGCTGCCCCCAGAGAGCTGGAAGTGCCTCTGGTTTAAGACAATGGTGATAAACCTCTCTGCAGGATGCATAAAAAAAGGTTGAGTCTGGTAGCAACTCTTTTGTGGCTGCAATGTCCTGGACCATAATAGGAGACTGTTTTATGGACACTGCTCCTGTGGGTTGTATGGCTGTAGGGCAGGAATGGTGCTTTTTTTAAGATGGGTGAGCCTTGGACTTTCATCTTTTTATAGACTGATGTGATGTTGTGAAAAAAGCACTCGTGTCTTGAATGAGATACAATAAGCAAATGTGAATTTTTTGACTTCTTGTTTTGCTGCTCTTCAGCTCCAGTGTTTGCAGTATTTCTGCAGTCAATCTGAGACCCCTCTCAGGGGAGGATGGGGAGTGGTTATATTTGCTTTGGACGAAAATTATTTTCAGAATAAGTTTCTCTCCCTGATTTTAAGACTTCTAAAGAATTATTTTCTTTCAGATGGATTCACCACCCCCCCTCCCCACCCCTCCACTCCCTGTAGCATTCCTGCTTGAATTTATTTTCTGTGAAAGAGAGAGAGAGACTTTTCAGGTCTAAGAATACTATTGCCTTGGAAATTGGTACATTTTCAGTTAGGCCTTAAGAGATTATTGTGACCTTTCAATCCTTCATTCCAGGGGGAAATGCTGTCCTTTGCAGAGGTGCTGTGACTCATTGTGCCACTGTCATGAGTCCACCATCCACCATTGTAGGGAAGCCTTTTAGCTTTTGGGACCCATTCAACCTGACCTTTGAAGCTTTGATTTGAGGTGAAGATCCTGTCTCCAGACGGATTTCAGCCCTTACTCTCTTTGCAGTTGTCACAATTTCCCTGATGCCCTGTGGGTCTGAAGGAGATCTGCCAACAGCAATGCCACAACCATCTCCCCACTCCCTGCCTTTCCAAACGTAAATTCTTCTCTTCTGGCACTAAGAAAGAGTTTAAAGAGAGAGATAGGAACCTAGAAGACAGATTCCTAGAGGGTCTCTCATCAGATATCCAAGCTGCAGTGAGAGGTTTTTTATGCAAGTTGGGAAACACATTGAAAATACTTTATTAAGCATCACACCAACTATTACCTCTACTCAGGACATGGGGTATGGAGACTGGTGGTGAAAATTTGCCAAAAAGTGACCATCCTTTGTCATATCTCACCCTGTATTCCTGATAGGCAGCAGGCTACTGGATAATCCAAGGATTTAAGGGAAGTATAAAACTGTTGAGATGTTCCAAAAGCTTTGAAAAGCTGTGCAAATGAGCAGTGCCGTTCTAGACTCGCTTAAGAGGATGTGATGTGAAACATATATATATATATATGTATAATCTCATAATATATAAATCTGTATTGTATTAATGTTAATTGTGATCATTGTTCCAATGCTTGTTCTTTAAAAGCTGTTCAGAGAGCAATTAAAAAATAATCTGTCCCTTATAATAGTCACTTACCCTGTTAGTAGACTGAGTCTGATGTCACAGCAGAGAATAGAAAAAGTTGACAAAGTTTGCATTGGAAATAGGATTAATTTTTTAAACTATGAGTATAATTAATAATTGAAACACCTTAAGGAAGAACTGGAAGATTTTTCACTAGTATGAGGTACAGATCAATAGGAGATGTCTCTTAAAGACTCACAAAGTGAAATTCCAGTCATTGTTCTGTTAAGAGAGTAATTAGGAAAAAACCCCATTTAAGTATCTCTTTTGTCCTTGATCCTCTATAAGGTCTATAAACACCTGCTTCCTCAATCTGCATAAATTTGCAGAACTCTGAAAACTGTTTGTAAAACAAAATATTGTAAAATATTACAGTTTTTTGTTAATCGAAGTATCCCAGAGGTTAAAAACTGTTTTCTTCAGCATTCTGCATCTTCCCTATTTATATTTTCCCCTTACACAAAATTCTCTTTATAACTACATTTTTTATATTGTTCTTTAGTGCCCTTTCTACGCTGCAATAGTATCTTCATCATCATTCTCTTGTTGCTATGTGATGTTCCACTTGCTCTGTGTTTTTCTTTGATGTAGCTGTTAGCATTGTTTTAACTCTTCACTTTCTGCACTTCCCAGTGCTTTTGCGTAAATATGAAAAAAAAGACAATAGATTGGAATTTCTCAAATAACAGGAAGAATTCATTGTTAAACACCGAAGGAATTGCAGTTGCACTTAGAATTGCAAGGAACAACTGAGCTCACATCAACACTTTAATTTAGTCACTCCTTCCTGAAATTATCCCCTTTCCCCTCAGACGGCTGCAGCTCTCTGATCTATCAAAATTAGAGAGGGAATTACTTGGATCAGTTTAGACAAGGCCGATGATGGCACACTAGCAGCAGGGCTTTGACTTCGCATTTCAGAATTCTCTCTGTGAAATGCATTCAGCAAAATATGATGGTATCTGAAGCTTACTACTAGGAAAACCCAATGAAGTGGTAAATTTTCGGCTGCATGACTTGATCTGTGAGTTGCCACTGGGTCAAATCCCTTCTTCCTTAGAAAGTTTCTGAGAAACTCAATTTGTGTGGAGCTTTAATGTAAATTCAAACCTGCAGTCAGAGAAGCCTGCAAAGGAACATCATTCAAAATATGGGGGCTACTCAAGATTCAGTCGAATTCCTAGGGGAGAAATGAGACCTCTCTGAAAGCCTGCTCACCACGTCTTTTGGGTACATTTGCCAGCTGAGAAACTCTCCTGAGCTGCAGTTGTGACAAACAAACTGTCTGTCCTCAAGAGTGTCCTCCAAACTTCCGCTGTATCAGCTTCACACTAATTGCTTTACTGATGCCCACTTAGCCTAATGAATACTAAATATTGCAAAGCAGTCCTGTTGTACTCGGAACATTGGTTTGAAAAACTATGCTTTGGAAACTGAGTGCAGCACCCAGCTGCCTTGCCTGCATGAGCAGAGCATCAGCTGTGCTCAGGAGGTAGCTGAGGCTTCCTGTGTTCTACCGAGGCACTGGAGAAATTGGAGAGTTTTAGAAACCCTGAACACAGCTTGAGAAGTAGTGACATTGCACTCCATTGGAAACACAGCCCGGAAAAGGCAGTCTTGGGGACATGAATAAAGTGGAGCACTTGGGGCACCCCTACAGGAAGCTGTACTGACCAGCAACTCTGGCCAGTATGGCAATAAGGGAACAAATTGTTTGTGATGCTGATAGTCATTTGATTAGCTAATTATCAGCTGCTTATTTATCAGCTGTGTTTGGGGAAGGGCAAACCACACCCACTCACCTATTTATTGTGACAAACAGCCCTATACTCAGTCCCTGCTGAGTCAGGAGGGGCTCTATTCAGAGTACCATCCATTTCATTTAGTTGCTTAAAAGGGGACCTAAGCTCTTCTAACAGCATGGGTCATCTCTATTCAAACAGCACCTCTTTGACTTGCGAGTTCTTTTTTAACTCTCCCCCTGCAGGGCTTCCTTTTCCTTGGAGCCTTTTTTCTTAGTTTGCTTTTTCCAGGGCTTGCTTTTTATGTGTAGGAGAGCAAGCTTGGCAGATGCTGTTGTATAACTGGCTGTGGTCTCTGTCTCTTCAGCTGGTGAGTAGTGCTGAGCTTCATTCCTACTGTTACAGGGAGTCAATGCAAGCTTTGAGCAGTTGCTTTTGCTTGGAATGCAGAGAGTACCGCATTGCTTTTGCTGGCAGTAAGCACCCTTCAGTGTTCCTCTATAATCCCATCATCTTCTTGCAGCCTGTCTTCTGTGTACAGAGGCTGCGTGTTCCTCACTGTAGTGGGTGACCTTGGACCTGTGTGTCTGCTTCTGATAATGTACCTTCGCTTTGCTTGCTTAGTGTGAATTACCTGGGGATAATTGGGCTGACAGTTACTTGGCGGTGAAAGTGCTTGTTGCTCCAGGACTTCTTTTGTAAACTCTGACAGCACCAGAGCTGCGGTGCAAGTGATTGGACTGTTAGGGAATTTCTTCCTATAATTAAAATGTATGAATGCTCTGTGCATTGCACTGCTCTGGCCAGTTAAAGTAGCTGCAGAAGAATGCTCTGGCTTTGTGCATCTCTCTCTGAGTTCATTGCTTCCATGCGTTCATTCACAGAGAGGTTTCTGAAAGTGCTGGATGTTAGACTGGCAGTTCAGGCCATGTATCCCAGACAGCTGCTTCTTGCTCACCATGCAAAGGTCAAAGTAGTTCTGGGGACTTCTGAACAGTCTAATCAATGTAGTCATGAGCTTGTTTGGGAAGCATTTTGAATTTAATTGATGGGCAGGTTCTGGCAGTCACTCTTGGCTGTAATTGTTATTTCTTTTGTAAGTTAATTTTCATTGTTTATAAAATGGTTTTAAATTTCGAGTTCCTGCAAATGTTTGTTTCCAGCAACTTCCCTTTAATGCGTGTTGTCTCAGCAGCAATTGTATTTCTGTTGGTCTTTGGTTCAGTTACAGAAACTCATAAATACTGCTTAAAGTGAGGACTTGGCCACTAAAATACAGAAGGGCAGCATAGAGAGGTGGCTGAGGCTAATGGAGGGTCCCAGTGTATGGTCACAGCTAATGTACCAGAATGGGTCAAATTAGGCTTCCTTCTCTATTCTGTTTAAATACAACTTGCAATATTTCCCCACTGTTTTCAGGCATTATTAGCACTTGCTGTATAAAGTATTAAACAGGCGCTCTCCATTTATCCACATTAATGATTCAGTGCAAACTCCTGCCTTCCCATTAATATCCACTAACCCCATTCAGTGATAAAACTTGATTTAGTCTCCAAATTACCTCAGCACAAAATTTCTTGGAGCAGCAATGCCTAATAGTTCAGGGCTATGTGAGCTGTTGTGATAGCTAAATAACAACAGTGGCAGCATCTTTTTTTAAGACTTGGAGGAAAAAAGAATCAATCCAGAACATAAAGAGAGACACAAATAAATTGCTAAACAGTATAATCCAATGATACCATACATCTCAGAAATGAATGCCTCAAAAATCAATAAAAACTGAAAAGGGAAGAATTGTAGTTGTCTAGATGCAGGTGTGTTGAAGGAGTTGCAGGTGAAGGTGCCAGCCAGGCGAGTGCCAGGCTCTGGGAATGGGAAGGGAGATTGGCTCTGGGTAAAGTGAGGTACAATACCATGGCATGGTACAGCAAGGAAATGTGATACTATCTGCACTGGAGAGGGCTGTGGATAGAATAGGAAAGGGAATTAAACTTTCTGGGATTTGAGGGGCTGCTGCACCACTGATTTTTGCATTTTGGTAGCCTTTGTCCACTTGGAGGCAGCGGTGGGAACAGCACAGGCTGCTTAGTGCCTGGGCTGTGGTCTGGGCTTTGCTTGGGAGAGTGAGGTTGGGTTTGGGGCACCTCTAAGTACAAAAATTCATGTTTCTGTGCCTCACCTCCACCGATATTCTGTTGGACACCCCTTCCATCTGCCTGTGCTGGAGTTTGTGGGGGGTGCTGACTCCAGATGAAATAGATGGTGCTGGAGGTCACTGCTCTGTGGGTTTGTTGTGAAGACCCTGACTTTCCTGCCTTGCACAACACACTGATCCAGCTCCACAAGGACAAGGTTGATGTTAATCTAATGTGGGTTTTGATACGTTTTCGCCTTTGATTGTTCTTCCCTTGAATTTCTCGTGGGCTGGTGGGTGCAGATTTTGGTACTAGGACAGCTGAGTGCTGGGCACTCAGGGACCCAGACTTCAATTTGTTCTGGTTTCGGTTTTTTTTAAAAAACGCCATTCAATTCCCAGTCTCCCTACGGAGCATGAGCAGACCCGAGTGCACTGCTTGCTAGCTCAGATCTGTTTTCTACCCTGCATGCTCCTCTTATTGTTCCTTTTGGAGTCTGCTGGCGGCAGATCAAGCATGGCTTGTCCTTCTTGGTTTGCAGCAGCCTGCTGTCTCCAAAGATTTGTGAGAACAGTAGGGTCCTTGCCTCACTCTGGTAGCCATTCTTCCATCTATCCTGTTTGAGCTGCATGCATTTTAAAATAAACATGGAGAAAAAGAAGTTAAGAAAAAGAGAGAAATAAGCAAAGAAATAAAGGCAAAGTGTACACCTGTCAGTCACCTGGCAAGGGAAGGAAGAACCAAATAATCCAGAGAGTGACTTGGACAGTCTGAGCCCAGTGATCCTGCTGAATTGAGTCTGCTGTCTCCCAAATGGCATAATTTAAAATCATTTGCTGCAGTTTTAGGCAAGAATTATTAAATGAATATTAATCAGTCATTAAATTCTGTGAAACTGCTTCTTCATTCTGGGCTGAATGAGGCCATTTAGCTGAGGCGTATTCAGCATGTTAATGTCTCTGTGAGATGGTTCCTTCCCTGCCAGAGCCAGCAACTCACTCAACCCCTACAATGATAGCTGGTGCTTGCACCAGGCAGGTGCCTCTGGGGCTGGCCACTTAATGTTTTTTTTTTCTATTTCTACAAGCATTGAATGACTGCAGTTTGAAACATCAGCCCAGCCTCGATTCCTGAAAGGAGGTTGTTGCTAGCTGGGGGTTGGTGTCTTACCCCAAGTAATAAGCAATAGGACGGGATGAACTGGCCCCAACATGCACTGAGGTGGATTAGATTGGATATTAGGAAAACTGCTTTGCAGAAAGCGTGATAAGGCATTGGAATATTACGCCTAGGGAAGTGATGAAATCGCTGGTGGTATTTAAAAGATGTGTAGGTGTGGCACTCAGGACATGGGGTAGTGGTGGACTTGGCAGTCCTGGGTTAATACTTGGACTTCATGATCCTGAAGGTCTTTTCCAACCAAAATGATTCTATCATTCTGTGTCCTTGTGCTCATCAAACCTGGCAAGCTTGATAAAAGAGGTGTCTCAGTGTTTGCTACTCCTTTGAGTACAGGAGAAGAAATTCAAGATCTCTGATGCTCCACTGGTGACTTTGATGTCATAAAAAGGGCTTTTGGGTACAAGCAAAGTGCCGTGAGATGCGCAGATCTAAAAGAAGTTGTGGAAGAGGTTTGCAGGTAGGTGAGACACTTAGTATTTGCCCCATTGCCTAGGTGTGGCTAATATGATGCTTCTAACAGATCATTACTGAGCTCACGCAGTGCTCTCTGGTTATCTCAGGAGATGTGTGTGGCTGTTCTTGGTCGAGTTTTATGGGGTTTTTTCCCACGCTGTTAAATAATAAGCAGGAGAAGGAAAAAGGCATAAAACTTTCTAGCATATGTCAAACACACATGTATGCATGTGTTGTCTAAGGATAGAGTGGCGAGTTTTCAGAAGCCTAATGTTCCTGGAATGGTGTTTTGAATGGAAAATCATTACCCTTATAATTGTTCTGCAGGTTACAAAAGGTAGAATGCTTAAAGTATTTTTTAAACTAGGGAAGTCTTTTATGTATGTTTCACTGAGGTTTTTTTCCTTATGAGCTCTTGTTTTTAATGATACATAGAGAGGATAAACTAGAAGGAAACCACTAAGCCTGTGCAGGAAAAAAAATTAACATGTTCTCTTGCTCTTGGGTCTAAAAAATAATGAATCATTAAATCTTGAAGTCACACTGACATTACCAAATGGGTTTGAAATCAGCTTGGACCTAAGAATCTATAGAAAACCTGCCAAGTGACAAACGGATAGTGATGGTGATGTAAGAAATTGGAAACATCTATTAAACAGATGCAGTTTTCCATTTCCTAAAAGTTATTGGTTGGAGTAATGCAGTGCTTCCCCTGGCTCACACGTGCTGTGGGGGGAACGGCCACAGGCAAAACCTACTTAACTGGAAACATCACAATCAGTAAAAGCACTATGGTTTTCATTGCTCCTGCTTTTTCCATGTTTATTTTATTGCAGCAGCAGAAAGCATTAGTTCAATATCAATCCCACCTTCTGGGTGGGGAGAGGGATACAGATACACCTCTGTGTGCTGAAGTTTGTGACAATGGTAACCTTATTTCATTTTGGACCACGTGCTGTGTGGTACAGCTTGGGACACTGGCTAATCCTGTGTTCAGTAAATGGGGAAAGCAGACATCTCTTTTGATACTGAGCTTTCTAGCCAGGGACGAGGAAAGGGTTATTTTCAATTTAATCCTTTAATTCAATTTAATCTTGTCGAATTGCTGAATACCAGCATTTCTTACCTAGTGGCTGTGTTGAAGCTCAGCCTCTGATACAGGGGTGTCATATTCATTGGAGGAGGTGTTTCAAGCCGAGAAAGGACTGCCATGTGTTTGTTTTTCATGCAAATGAGGTAGAGCCTTTACCTGTCTTGAGTGTCCTCATACTCTGGTGTGGTTCATATCTGGGGTTTGGTGCTGTTCAGTGCCATTGTGTGTGCTTCTCTGTGGCCCTTCAGCTGTGGGAGTATCTTGTGGGCAGGTTCAAGTACAGCTGGCCTTGGTGCCTGCCAAAAAGGTATCTGTATAGTTATTCTGCTCTGTGATGTGGTTCTAAGAAAAACAGCAGTAATTCTTTGCGTGGGGCATGCATTCATGTGAGATTCTGTGCATCACTTAAGTCGTCAGTGCAGAACCACAATGGGACAGGATCTGTTGGAGCACAACTTCATTGATGTGCTTTCTATGCCCAGTCCCCGGAGATGGGTCTGCCAAGGTGCAAGTTCCTTCAGTGAGCACATTAAATGTGCTGCTCTGCTGGCTGCAGCTATTATGGCCTTCTCATGGCAGCTGACAGCTCTTCATGAGAGATAGTCTATTTTGACCTTCTCTTTTTGGAAACTGATTGCCAGTTTAGTTGTCCTTTTCTGCCCATTTGAGAGGGTAATGTGAGAAATGAGAACTGACAGTGCATTTTAAGTGCAAGCCCTTACAGAAATTGGGTATCCACACATCTTTGTGGAACAGTTCCAGCTCGGAGCTGAGAGCAGAAAGAAGAGCACTGCTGTAATACTGACCTGGCTCTTGGGCTCTCCTTTTCAGAGGGAAATATACTGCACCAGAAAGTTAAGTCAGCAAAGCTTCTTATGACCTAAATTCTAAAGGGAAAACCTGAGGCAAATGATTGCTGGGAAAAGAAGTTCATCAAAGGGAAAGAAATACAATATTCTCTGTAAGAAAACCTATGTAAAGCATAATAGGGAAACATTTTGCTGATTCTGATCCCTGGGCAGTGAGAGCTGCCAGGCTCCTGCTTTGTGTGGTCCTGTTGTGCTGGAAGAATGTTTCCTAAAGTAAATCAGTAAATGATCTCTTTTCAGAGGGGAGCAATGTCTGGCCATGTCCTGCTGGATCCTATTTATTTATTTTTTATTATTTATTTATTTCTTGCTAAAAAGCAATAAAAACGTATAGTAAAATACTCTCCTTCACGTTACATTTCCCCACGTAACTCCAATGGCCGTTGCAGAGATGGTATGTGATACTCAATGTATTAAGAAGTGGGAAAGGATATGGGTAACATCTTTTTTCTTTTGGAGTTTTAAAATTGACTCTAATTGCAAAACGGATTGACAAGGAAAACATAAGCAATAACCTCATAACTTCTGAGTACAAAGTGTAATATGGTTTTGGGAAACATCTCCTGCTGAAAGGTCTTGCTGAAATCTGACAAAAGTTCTTTCCACTCATCTAGATACAATTTCATTTATTTCCTTCCCTGATCTCTGCTTCTGGCCAATCCA
This sequence comes from Pitta sordida, assembly GCA_013390025.1. Taxonomy (NCBI): domain Eukaryota; kingdom Metazoa; phylum Chordata; class Aves; order Passeriformes; family Pittidae; genus Pitta; species Pitta sordida. Next base: position 69,662 of record WEKX01021775.1, read on the forward strand.
ATAATTGACCACAGTTTTCCTTTCTTTTTCACTGTGCTGGTTTGGACTGGAGTTAATTTTCTTCAGAGTAGCTGGTATGGGGCTGTACACAGATTTGTGCTGGACACAGTGTGATAACTCAGGGATGTTTTTCTTACTGCTGGGCAGAGTTACACATTTGAGGCTTTTGCTGCTTCTCGCTCCACCCCACCAGTGAGGGGGCTGTGGAAGGAGTGATTGTGCATGACTTAATTACACCTGGGGTTAAACCATGACAGCCACTAAGGCAATATCAGGCATGGTATTGTCCTTCTGGTTGGTTTCATCCTGTTTAATTGTCATGTGTGGTATTTGTCCTAATTGTTTTGTGCTCATCAGTAGATTCAGCTCATGGTGCTTTTCCCATCTGGTCCAAAGTGTGACTTCAGGTTTCCTGTCTTGCCACTTATGTTGTGGTAGAGGACAGAAGCAGGTGAATTATGGACTATAAGATGTAGAGATATTAATTTGTGTATTTGAAGATATTAAAATCCTTTCCATTAAAACCCCCATACTTTAAAAATGAAAGTCAAGTGTTTTCCTTTAGAAAAGCACATGGCATTTTAGCACCTCCTAATACATTTTTCTTTTTGATGAAATGATGTTGTTCACAGAAATGGAACTTTTTGTATGTAAAACAGCTTCTCCTGTATTTGTGCAGTATTTATGACTGGCCACTGTGTTTTCTAAGGGCAACCTCTTAAATTCCTTTATCCCTTTTGGTTATGCCTACACGAAGACACAGGAGGGTGAAGGACAGAAGCATCTATCAGGTTTTTCTTTATAACTTTGCAAGATTTATTGATTTCATACAAAAATAGGTTTTGATCATTATCTTTCTAAAGCAATTGAATTTGCTTTATTGCAGCTTGGGAATATGTTTTAAATTTACTTGTCTTTCTCATATCATGCACTCTATGCCTTCTAGTGCATGCTTTCAAGTGTTAAAGTTTGATTTATTGTAATTTATTACCCAGAAGGTGTTCTTAAATTACTGCCTCAATAATATAATCTACTAAAAACTCTGAAGTTCTATCACATCACACCTGTATTTGACAGCAAATTGATCTGACAGTATTATTACATGTTTTTGACAGGCTTATTTGAAATCCTTAAATCCCAGTTCCCTCTTTGTTTCATTACCGTAACATTGCTGGCATAGCCTTGTGATCAATTATCCACTTAGGAAGACCCAAATGTCTGCCAGTTAGGTTTCCAGAGAGGTGTTCACTTCAGCATCTATTAAATATGTTCATTTTTTTGCAGCTTAAAAAAATGTTTTCCTGCCCTGTGAGTTGCACAGTGATGCTCTGATGGGCTTTTGCTGGGACTTACCCTCTGGGTAGGTTTGGTGCTGTGGGAACCCTGAAAGGGGCACAGAGATCTGTCCTCCTGCCAGTATATTATTTTTTACGGGAACTTGCAGAAACAGCAAGTGATCCAGCAGTGTTGTGCCTTCTGGGGAAAGCAACACTGGTTTGCTTCTGTTTAGTTCTGACTAGATTCAGGTTAGAAGATGGTATTAGTCCTCCCCTAGCAAACTGGGCATCCTGCTGTGGCTGATATTCCTGGAGGAAGGAGTAGGACTTTGTACCAGCTGGACCTCTCTGTCCCAGGACTGAGGAGCACGTCTGGCTGTCTGTTGAGGTGCCCTTGACATGTTATCTGCCTGGCCAGGGCTTGGTCTCTCCCTGCCTATGGAGGTGGGGAGCTGCTCCCTGTTGGCCTTCTGCTTACTGACGTGGGAGCTTGGATTAAAACTTAAAAAAATTGGGATGTCTTTCTTTGAAATACATGTGTGGCTTCAGATACAAGCTCTGCCCTGTTTGCAGTCAGTGCCTACACCAGGCTGAAGCACCTCGTGGAGTTGCTTCTCTATGTGGATTACACAGGCGGGACTTTGTTGGCAAGGATGTGCTTGTTGTTATTAATAATTCATTTTTAGGGAATGAAAAATGTAAATTTTTCACAAATAGGGATCCTACAAAAGGGATAATAAGCTATTTTATCACTGTTAGGTAGTCTCAGGGGCTATATAACTATTTTGATAGTTGAACTTTTCTCCTGGTGTTTTTGCCTATGTCATTAATTTGCACAGATAGCTTGTGTGAAGGGTTATACTCTTGTTTGTGATGCTCACATTGCTGGATCATTATTATACACTATTAATGTAATAAGGAAAAATCTTTCAGCCATAAAAGAGAAAAACCTTACAAAATGAGTTTGCCTTCCAGAGAAAAACATGCTGTTGGCAACATATTTAATATAACACCTAGAGAGTTTGGTAGTCATTGCGTGTCTGTGATATTAGCATTCACATTGCTTATGGTATTTGGAACAACAACAGGGAAAAAATTACCTTTTCTCAAACTAAAAGTTTAAAACCTTAAAGTTTTACTTAAAAGCAACCAAATTGTGACCTTCTTATGTTGCAGCATCCTGTGAGTTGGGGTTTTAAGCTCCATGTTGGCTTGAAGCAGCATGTTACATTCTCCACCAGGGAGGCAGTGGTGCTGTTGAAGAGTTTTGGATTTGTGCTGGGAAAGAGTGTTGATAACTCAGGGATGCTTTTGTTGCTGCTGGGCAGGGTTTACACAGAGCCCAGGCTTTTTCTACTCCTCACCCCACTCCACCACTGAGGAGGGTGGGGGTTGCACAAGGAGCTGGGAGGGAACACAGGTGGGACAGCTGATCCCAAATTACCCAAGGGATATTCCAGGCCGCATGGTATCGTGCTCACCCTATAGAGCTGAGGGAAGAAGGTAGGGTATGAGGTTTGGAGCAATGGAGTTTCTCTTCCCTAGTCACTGTTACGCATGATGGAGCATTGCTTTCCTGGGGATGGCTGAACACCTGCTGCCTATGGGAAGTAGGTAATGAATGCCTTGTCTTCCTTGGCTTGTGTGCAGCTTTTGTTTGACTCATTAAACTGTCTATTTCAATACACAAGTTTTCTTACTTTTGCCCTTCTGATTCTCTTCCCCATCCCACTGAGGAGGAGTGACCAGCTGTATGGGGCTGAGTTGCTGGCTGGGCTTAATCCACAATACCTACTAGTGTGGAAAATAAAACATGTTTTATTTTAGTTTGAAACTAAAATCTAGCTTCACATCCTAAAATATGCTCTCATCAGATTTCATTTGCCAGCAGAGCCTGACTTAGTTTCGTATGAAGGTAGTGGTGAGCACCATACACCTGACAGCTTGGTATAATGACATGTGACTTCAGCTTGTGTTTCTCTTTAGAAGATGACTAATGAGTCTTTGTCTCATAGAAGACATTAAAATACAATTACATCATGTTAGATCGGCTCTCACAACTGCTGAATTGCAGAGTGGTAGGCAGTGGATTTTCTGCAGTGGGTTCCAGTCAAACTCCTCCTGACACAAATGTATGTGATAATTCACCATGTGGACAGAAATGTATGCACTTTTGTATTTTACGAGGCAGATTTTTCTTATGTTTTTACAGGTTTTCCTGGCTCTGGTAAAGTCTCTAATGAAATTCAAGTCCTGTAGTTGACTCATTAAGCTTTCCCTCAATCCATCACTGTAAAACTGATTATCAAGATGTTGTCTTTTGGTGTTATCAATCTTGAGTGACTTTTTTGGAGATTGATGCACATCCGTTCTTATGACTGGCTCAGATGATATCTGCTATTTATCTTGATCTCCTTTTATTTAGTGTTTTAACTTAGAAGGTTATACTGCCTTTTTTGATTGAATTTTAATGATGAGGTCTTGACTACAAGACAGACCTTCCACAGCTTTCAGACACATTTTACAAAATAGTGTCCTCGGGCTTTCCTCGCTGACACGCTTCCAGATTGTCTTTTTCATGCAGTCCCAGAGGAGGTTTGTTCCATTCTGTGTGTGCTTCTACCGAGGTGGATATGCTGTAGCACTGCAGCCAGCTTTAAAGAAGATTGGGGATAGAAAAATATTCCACAATATAAAACAATTATTTGCCAGCTTCCCAGCTGCTGCTAATGGGTTTGCAAGGGGCAAATTCAGGTGAAAATGAAAGCAGAATAATCAAGACATAGTTCTGTCAGAAATACAATTGTAAATAGACCAACATGTCAGTGAAATGCCAGGTCAGTTGTGGCCAGTAAGGTCAAGCTCAGATAAAATTAAGCAAAGAAAAGTGAGGAGAAAGAGAAATAAGGGAGAAAAAAGCTTCAGAATTGTAGTGGCGGCAACATCAGAGTCCAGTAACAGGCTAGTTTAGGACACAACTGGAGCCAGACCAATTGGGGGATGTTTTTGAGGATGATCTGAAAACCATTTAAAGGGCAGGACAGCAAAGCTTGGCATTAAGGGATGGAAGAGGCTTTTTCCTCAGTGTAATTTTCACCATGTATATCTGACCTTTTACGTATCTCTTTTGAGTCCCTTCATTACTAGGACCTGTACCTCTTGAATTTGAGAGGACTGTTATCCAGTCTCTGTGTTACAGGACTTAAGGACAGCCCTTTTATAGGAATAATTAAAACTTTAATTTCATGTGCTTTTTTAAAAAAAAATTACTCTAGTACCTTGCAGTAAACCTGCCAGCAGGTGTCTAGGACGTCTGAGGTAGCCTTTGTCGGGGATGCTGCTCTGGAGCCCAGTCCTATTGTAAAACTGCCAGTCTCTTTCAAGAGAAACACACTGATGCAGCAATCCTGGTTGTCATGGTGGTTGTCTTCTGCAAGCCACTGCTATTCCTGCTAGGGTGGGGGGAGGTAAGTGTTTGCCTTTGGTGCAGGGGAGCTGTGTCTAGCATATAGCAATCTTGGGAGGTAATATTTTTGTCTGCGTTGTTTAGTCTCTTGCTGTAGGTTCCTCTTCATTCCCAGGGAGTCAGACCACTCTGTGGAGGGCTTGGGAAGTGCCCGCTGCTTGTTTGTGCTGCTGGACACCAGGAGGGTTGCGTTTTCATAAATGGACCCTACTGAATTTATTCAGGTTCATGGCAGAGCTCTTACAGTGGACAGAAAATAAGGTGGTTTCAGGTCAGTATTCGACAAGCACTTTATGTACCCATATGTGCCCCCTGCCCTCCCCCAGGGACACAGATACATGTGCAGAAATAACATAATTTCATGGTGCTGTTTTCAAGTCTTCTGCCTGTTCCCAGCTGTACTGCAGTATCCAGCAGGGATGGTAAATCAGATAATACATTTTCATGTAGTATAACAGATTTCTGGTGAAGAGTTTTCTTCTCTGTGCCTCCTTGGTTGAGTTATTTGCATTTTTCCACTGTGTCTGCATGTGCACCAGTAGTTCTGGAGATTAACCTTAATCTCTGATTGAAAGCAAAGCAAAGTGACATTCGCTTGTAAAATGAATTCTGTGAGAGATACATTTAATGATTTTTCTCTTTTTCCTTCAGTAGTCAAAGGTAAACTGCTGCTAGCAATATTATTGGACTTGGATTTCCTTTATTCCTTCTTTTTTTTTTCCCCTCTCCCCTCTTTACTATTCAAAGATCTGAAGTTTTAGAGAGCTTTTGGATCAAATTCACAGATGGCACATAGTTCCCAAATGCATCCTTTATGGTAAGGAATCAGTGGTTCCTTTGACAGTATTTTCTCAATAAACAGGTTCAACTGATTCTCTGTGGCTGCTCTCTGAGCTGAGCAACTACTTCTTGGAGATGAGGAAGAAGAAAACACACAATAGAGAAGCTGGGTAGTTTGCGACATCTGTTCATCCAGAGGTAATAAGTTTCTTGGAAAGCCAGGTCCTATAATTGTGTAGCTGTTCTGGATAATTCGTAAGTTCTAAATGCATCTTTAGCTCTCAAAACAAGAATCATATTTCTCCAACTTTTTCTTTCAATTTCTATATGGGTGAATGTACAGCATCTGTGCCCTCTGATAGTCTCTCTCCTTGGGGATAACTCCATCAGGCCTCTGGGACAAACTGCAATTGTGCTGTAATATTGAATTCCAAAACATCAAAACCAGCCTCTTTATCAGACAAACTGTCTATCCTTGGCATCTCTCTGGAGCCTGGCCTGTTCTCATCCAACAGGGCAGCTGGAGTCAGTTCCTGGGTTTTGCAGTGCCATGAGAGCAGAGTCAGACCTGATCGGTGAGAGGAATCACTTGCCAAGCACAAACACACTCCAAAGCAGAGCCTCAATGGGCAGGCAGTCACTCTGCAAGCTATCACAAAATGCAATTTACAGTGGAAGTTATTTTTTCATAACTCTGCTGAAGAAATAAAGCTCAAGGCAGTGTTTAATCTGTCAAATACTTACTCGAGGGCTACTAGTTCATGCGTGTGTTGTACTCTGGCAGTGCCCAGCTACTGGGAAAAGGCATTGAGTTGAGCAGAGGTGGGGAGGGGATGGTGTCCCCAGGGACTGTCCCCTTCTGATACTGCTTACCAAAACACTAAAGTGTTTGCAGGTTTTAGCCTAAGTGAAAGGCCCTACCAAAACATCTTGGCAGCAGGATTATCACTACCCAGTCAGGAGCCCCTTCTCCTTGGAGGTTACTGATAGTGCCTGGTCCCAAGAGGCAATTCAGCCATAAAGGTACTGGAACAATTTGAGGAAAACTCTGGTTTAGTTTTCTTATGATACTGACCCCATAGTACAGGTAAATGCTTTTGGTGGCTGAAGTTGATAGGACCATACTGTGTTTTTGTAGCCAGTGCTGCTGGCTACAAAACGGTCTAGTTCTGTTGGCAGCTGTAGCTCAGACTGCAGTATACAAATTGCTACAGTGACATTATCCTCTTACACTCACTCTGCTCTCAATATCTTGCCTTTCCAGCTGTTTCTCAGAAGGCATCTAAGTGTTTCTCCGTGGCTTACAACAATGTTTAGAATATGAGGAAATTCCACCTTTAGGTTTTGCAGCCAGTCTAGTATCTGTATTTTATAATTTCTTCTTTTTATTGTTGGCAACTTCCAAATGCCATTGGAAACAGCCTTTGAGTGCCTTTTCTGTAACCCATCCTTAAAGATCTCCCATTAAGTTTTGTGTCAGTTCAATGGGAGGAAGGAATGTGGCCTTTCCTTAGCCATGTACTATAAATATTTGGCTTGCTATGTGCCTGCTGCAGTTCACCTCCTTGGTCAGCCTGTGCTTTCTTTGGCTTTCCAGTTACTTAGAGGAATGTGGTTTGGGGACCTTGTGCTGCCCCGTGTTGGTTAGTGTCATGGTGAATTACACTGGCTCCTTGTACACTACCAATGACAGCCTGTGACAGCCATCCTGGAGGTGCTGTTTGTCAGATGCTGTGGTGATGTGTCTGAGGAGATGGCTGGCACTTGACAGAACAGTTATCTCTGTGTCTTTCTCCAGCACAAATGCTTTGGAGCCGCAGAGCTCTCTGCAGCAGACTGTGGCAGTACCAGCTCCTGTCTGCTTTTGGGGATGTCTTCACTACTGGAGTAAACAGTTCTTCGTAGCATTCCTTGTAAGGAACTTCAGCTTTCTAGGGAAAAGCCGCATGTTTTTCTTTAGGTTCTCTGAGTGATGGGAATTCTAATTTGGTTATACCGATTACACCACTGCTCCCTTCCTTTCTTTTTTTGTGCTATCCTTCCTTTCCTTTTAGGAAGGCTCCAGCCTTTTTATCTTCACGCTACCTAAAGAAGTTCAGTGAGAAATTTATTTTGACTGTTTAATAATGGTTACAAGCTGACAGCATCAGTAAGCTCCTTCCCCTCTACTCACCCCAATACTTCCATGAGCCCTTGCACCCACAGCGCAGTGTTGCCTCTGCACTGCAGCAGGGGTGATCCAACCTTCACATGCACAGTCTCAGCTTCTTCCTGCTCAGTGTCTGGGTGTTGTGAGTATGATGCTTTACTAGACACTATTATGTGCAAAGTAGTTTCAAGTGCTCCAACTTTCCCTAGACTTGTAGTTTCAAGAGCAGTCTTGAAAGTTCCTGTGCAATTCTGTTTGATCTTGAAGGAGAAAGACAAATGCCGTTCGTGCGGGTTTACTTCCCCTAACGAATGGTTCATTGATCCATGCTGGAAACAGTCAGCCTTGTTGACTACAGTGAGCAGAGCACAGATGGGGAGCTGTGTTTCCTTTTCTCTGTAAGCTGAATGGCATTGATTGCCTCAGAACCAATACATTTTCATTAGGCTCATTTTGTTTCTCAGATTTTCATCGTTCACAGTGTTTATGAAAGGAAGAAATTAATGGCCCTTGCTAAATAGTGCAGAGAAGGACTGGGAAAGCTTCCCAAGGCTTTAGTCTGATCCTTACTTCTATGTTCTATATTCTTGGGTTGTTCTGGTAGCAAAGGCTTGGGACTGGTGTCACTCACAGAGCCTGATTATGGGGTTCCTGCGCCCCCTCACTGTGTCACCCCCTGCTCCTGTGTGTGTGCTGGAGATGGACAAGGTCTTTGGGGGACAGAAATACATGATTTGCCCTCTCTCCTTACAGGCACAGTGCAGATACTAATGATAATTATCCTAAGGACACAGGTATGTACAGGCTGTTGACATGAGTGGTCTCAGAGGGGTTCTCAAGGCATTGCTGCCCTGTTCTATTCTGATGCTGCACTCTGCAATGAACAGAGACCAAAGGGTACTGCTGCTGTTGGCTAGAGTGGAGAGGCTGCCTGGTTTGTGGCCCATCTCATATATGGGGCTCTGTACTGTCCCAAGGGGCAGGAGACTCTAAAGTTGCACAGAGACCAAGGGCTGGTCCAGGTCTGTCTATGGTGTGTTTAATATCAAAGCCTGCTGGTGTTCCAGGGTACAAGTGGTTGTGCATGTGCAGTTCCTCTCTGAGAGTTCAACTCTGGTCAGGGTCTTGTGAGGATTGAAACTTGGGGAAGATGAAACCAACCCAAAAAGTTAATGTCAGTGTCCATGGGCTGGGGACAGGAGACCCTGCCTGGCTACCACAAACTGTGCTCAGGTGTGGCTGTGCAGAATGTGCGATTCCTCAGTCCTACACCATGGCAATCCTTCCTGCCTCAGTTTCTGTCCTATTGCATTTCACTCCCCGTTTGTCAGCAGCTGTTTCCTCAGCAGCCCTTCACCATCCCACCTCTTACCCAGTGGCCCCAGAGGGAATCCAGCACCTTGTACAGCACCCAGCAAATGCGGCTGCTGCCAAGGTGAGGTGTGATGCCAGTGACCACTGCTTGGATCTATTCCTTCTGCTCTCCACCTTTGCAACCAAGTGAAGGCTTAAAACCAGAGAAAGCTGTCAGAAAACCTGGTATTTGTGTTGTTTCCCCAACGGCAGAGTTCCATAATAGGCAGCTGGGCAGTCATTTTGGAGAGCTGGATAGAGGCTGTTTCTCTTGGAGGGGTCTGGATTTTATTATGTACTTCTTATTCTGCAGGTTTGCTGGTCTAGATATATTTACTACATGGTTTCTTGGCTAATTATTTCTAGCGTGGCACTGATTGAGCTGTTAATAAAGTGTGAAGGTGCCTCGCAGGCACTTTTTGAGTCTTAAAGAAATGATCTACATCTAAATTGCAAATAGTAAAATTTCCTTACCCACCAATATTAAGGTGATAGCATCTCCACTATTGTAAAATTAATCAAACTTCTCTTGGTGACAGAAACGTTAATTTAAATTTTTCGTCACAATTATAGAGAGAGTTATTGCAGCCTCTGACTTGTAATTAATTTCTCTTTCTTTTCATCACTTTGTAATAGTGATAAATGGAGTATCTACCTGACCTTTTTTTTTTCTTATATAATATAAATGGCTTTTAGGTTTAAATAAAAATACTTCTGGTTAATGAGTGCTTTTCCATAAACAGGAGAATAGGAGGGAATAGCTTTGGGTTGTTTCAAATAAACATCACTGCAGTTAAGATGATATGCAGCAAGGGATGAGAGTCAGGAGGAGCAGGGACCAAATACAACATTAAACACTGTACTTGTGTTGTCCCCATGGAACCACATGTGCATGAAATGGATAATGAGGAGGGATTTGCTGCTGCTGTGGAAGGCTTTAAAATGTGATTGGCAGAAGACAGTGGTGCATCAAACCACTGGCGGGAGCGGGAACTGGGAGTGGTTGTGGGATAATTGTCACAAGAAGAAAATGAATGGGCCAGTCAGTCAAATGTTTGTAGAACCTGTCTCTGAAAAAGAGGGAAATTAAGAGCTGGGCAGGTCTGGACTGGTCTGTTTGAATTTGCTGCTGGGGCACATGATCTAGTTGTTTGGACAAACATGGAGCACTTGGAGTGTCACAGGTGATAAAGAACAGCCAGAACAACTGTCAGGGACACGTCATATCAACTCCACCTAGTTTCCCTTTATACCAGCACAAAAGGAGGGATGTCAAAAAGCATGACTGTGGTGCAGCTTTTATGCCACATCATGTCTGACTCCAAAGTAGTTGAAGTCTCAAGAACAGTTTGTGACTGATTGGCAAATTGTGTGCAGGGAGAGGTTATCAGTGGTTTGTTATCAAACTGGGGAGGATTTTAGGTGAGGTACCTCATGGTGCCTATCAGGGGTCTGGCACTGTTTGATATTGCACTTGTGACTTAGGTGGTGGAATTAAGAGTCTACACACAGGGCTTGAAGGTGATACCAACCTGAGAAAGGCTTGGAGATCAGCAATAGATCTCGGTGGTGCTATGGAGAAATTATTAGAAAGCAGTTCAATTAAAAAGAAAATTATATATATCCATGCACACACCACACCTGGGTTGAAGTTTTCAGTAGCAGGGGGACAAGCTGACAGTGTTGGAATAAGCAGGGCAAAAAAGGATGTGAAGGCTCACCAGGGATGACAAACTGAATGGGTGAACAACTGCATGCTCTCGCTGAAAACCAAACCAGCCTTCACTTGCAGACTGATAAAGTGAGGTGTTGTATGGGCAATGGGCTGGTGCCCTTCACTTGCCCACATGGGCAGAGCAGGAATTTGAGAAGTGTCTCATTTGGGAGGATGCTGTGGGGAAGATGAGGAACTGGGGGGATCTGAAGGAGCACTGTAGAGAGCCTTGCAGGGCAGGTGGGCATTACCGTGAGAAAAGGCTGGAGGAGATGGACTTGTTTAATTTGAGGAAACATGAAGCAGAGTGGACGAGGTGGAAGCTTTGAAACTTTTCAAATGCAACAAGAGGGAAAGTAAGTGAACTACGTATTCCCAAATCCTGATGTGCCTTGGAAAAGGCAGGTTGACTATTCAAATGATTTTGTTTGAGGCTTACCCAGGGATATGGTAAACTGTTCTAGTAAAATCACTTGGGTGTCACATGTCATAAGTGGCTGTGCATCTAGCAGTTGATAGCATTAATCTCTAACTACAGGCTATCTTATCTGAATTACTTTATGATATTCAGTGATCTGTGTTACAGGGGAGAATTGAATAAATTATGAGAATACTGCCTTAGGCTGTACAATCTCATAGATCAGTAAATATAAAAAAAATTGTTATATCTTTAAGCATCCACTGGTTTTGATGCTTATTTGAAATGTGTTTCCTTTACAGTTAAGTTTCCCACCTGTAAAATTTGTGTGCCTGTGTTGCGGTCTTTGGGTTTCACCCAGACAAGTCTCCTGTTGGAGGCACTTGGACACCAACCAATTTGCCAGGCAAACTAAATTTTTCACTCAAATGTAGTTAATGATCCAAACAAAATGAAATGCTTGTTACAGGTTGATTTAAACAATGTGGTTTAATGACAATGTTCTCTCCTTTCTGCCCACTCTCAATTACAATTCCACTTTATTTCAACTAGGCAAAAAGGAAACGAGCTTTTTAAACAAGGCTTAGAAACGTGTCTCTTGGCTGGAGGAAAGAGGAGGGGGACCTATTTAGCTGGAGATTTTTACTTTGAAATTTTCTGACAAAATTAATTAGAAGAATCATGTAATTACAATAAATGTATCTCATTGGTCTCCAGTGTCTTGTTTCTAAACACTGAAGGATTATTTAGGAATTTGTGACAGCAACAAAAAGTAACAAATAAATGTAGCGGGTTCTTTTTATATACAATAAAAATGACATAGAGTAGCTGCATGTTTTACTAATTTTGCTACAGGATCTTAAAGAGGTGGGTATGGTTGTGCAGTTTTAATTTTTGCTGTGGATGCAGCTGCTACATTTAGACTTGCAGAGGCTGAGATGCTGACTGGTGTTCCACCAGATACCCAGGAGGAGATACCCCAGCATCCAGGAATGTGGCTACCTCCACTTGCTGTGTTGCCCAGATTGCATGTTCCTCCCATGAGATGGGAGGTGTAAGCAGTCTTGAAAGGCAGAGAAAGGCTGGTAAATAACCCAGGGGTCTGTATGGACCAGCTAATGGATAAAGGGCTGCTGCCTGTGGCAGGATCAGTCTGAGCCCACCCCTGGGAGAAGCAAGTGCTTCTTTCACTGCCTGGTGTTCTATACTCACTCAGCTGCTCTGTTCCTCTGATATCTTTGAAGTGGCTTTCTGAGCATGCTTTCGGGATGCCTTAGGTTCTGCCGCTGTGCAGGTTTCTGCTCCCACAAGTCCAGGTAATGCCAAGATCCCTATGGAATCCTCCAGTGGAGGAACTGAACTTTGGAGGAATTGCTGTACATGCTACTGTGTATCCTTCCTCTTCCCACCAGTAGTTCAGCCAGGGCAGTATTTTGGGTGGTGTGAGGCAGTGGTGTGTGTACAGCTCCTCCCTAGCCAGGCCCTGCTGGACCTGCCTCCACTGTGCCAAGAGTGCTTTTGTCCTGAAAAGAGCTAGAAAATCACACTGATGTGAAGGCAGAGGGGCTTCGCTGAGGCTGAGCTCAGTAGCTTTTGTGGGACACAGTGTCTTGATTTTCATCATGTTCATGGTGAACTCTCTGTGGCCGCATGAAAATGGGTAATCCCTTCCTGGGGCTTCCACCCCAACATTCAGTGAGGCAGGAGTGGTGCACGTGTGGAGTCAGAGAAGAACTGGGATAAATCTACTCCCACCACTTCTCTCTGCTTGTTTGGGGGCTTGTACTTGCAGAAACCTGGGAATTGTGATGCCACAATGTTTTCGCTTATATTTGTTTCACTGTGTTTCCAAAGTAAGTGAAGGCTGAAGGGAAAAATCTAATTAATATATCCTACAAATTTGGTTAAACCACTTACAGATGCAAGATGAACATCTGCCATCTTAATATGCTTACCAGGACCACCTCTCCTTCTAAATTACATTGCATACAAGACAGAGGTCTCTCTAGCATGGATAAACCTGTCCTGTTATACTGAACACCTATAGAATTGTCCGGGAAGTATGTAACTTCATTTTGGCTTGGATTCATCAAGTACATAGTTGAGATAGGTGGAAAGACTCATGATCTGGACATCTCTCTTCTTTATTTTTTTTCTATAGAGAAAGAACCTATGTGTAACAAAGCTGGCCTGGCTTTGGGATGTTGGTCAGGTGCGGTGAATCCCACTGTGTTCAGATCTTAAAGGTTGTGCATAAGAGCTATTGGTGGAGACATATGAACACTGTAAATCTTTTTACTGCATGTACCAACCATAAAGAGAAGTGATCTTCAAATGACATCATCAACACAAAGGGCACTAGGAGAAGTTCCAGTTTATGACACAGTAAATCATCAAGGAGTCTAGTAATGGACATTGAGCCTAGACAGTTTTGCAAAGTGAGTTCCTATATAAAATGGTATTGTGCATTGAAACATGGGCTCCAAACCTGCTTAGCTAGTACCACTTAAGCTGCTTTAGTGAGACCATTTTGGATTTCCACAGTCGACCAATCTTCCCAAATTGCTCAGTGTCTAATGTAATCCCAGATGTATTTACCATACATCATTGTATTTATAGAGGTGACTAGGCCATGAAGACATGGCTTGTTTCCAGGGACAAGAAATCCAGGTTCTTCAGTGCATTCCTTCTTCTAAAAGCAGCGCTGTAGTGTGCTCAGGGTTTGCGGTGAACACATTTGTCTTTGCTCAGTGACGATGGTTGATCATTAGCAAAATGTATTTCAGTATTTATGGTTACAGGCGTATTGACCTTAATGCTCCATACAGCAGTGATCGGATCACAGCCAGCCATCACGGGGAGGGTGGGAGGTGCAGTGTTACTATGCACAGCTTTTTCTGAGCAGAGAAAATGCCTCCAAGGCATGGTAGCTGTGAAGGGCAGTATGTAAGAGGAGTAAGTCCCTGGTTCAAGTATGATAAACTAGCTGCCACAGTCTTGTTCCTTTTCCTCTCCACTGGTTCTTGTCCTCACTCAGCACACAGGCACTGTTGGACCACATATTTATCTGGGGCTTTTATGTAAAGCTGCCCTGCAGTAAAGGGATTACACTAATCGGTATCAGTGTGAGGATGTGGCCCACAGGCATGTCTGCTGGTGATGGTGCCAGAACTTGTGCTTGCGAGATGTTCTGCTCCAACAGAGTAGTGTCCAGCTGTAGTTTTGTCACTTCGCTACCACTGTTGGTCCATTTGCATTGCATGCTCCTTTACTCTTGGAAGTGCCTAAAGTGAGGTTACGTTTGCAAGACAAATGTATGATGTCCTTAAATGTAATTTATATTGTGCTATAGGATTAGTGTGATTCCTGGCAGCAAAAAGGTCTGATCAAAGCCAGGCAAAAGGCATATTTTTCTGTTGAGCGACATGACAGTCTTGTTACATAATAAATTACACACAGCTGTTTTTTCTCTGGCTTAGGAATTTTGTTTCATTATTACCATATCTGTGCAATTTCTTAATATTCTTGAATCTGGACTCTGCTCCTATCCATATCTTATTACACCGTAGCACATGAATAATCCGATATCTCTGTAAGCAAAGAATGTGCTGTGTTTGTGGGTAACTGCTTGTGCAATGAAGGCTCAGGAGCTGATACTGAGCTGCAATGTCTCTTCTGCTTTCTCATCCATCACCAAACCAAAGTGTAGGACCGTTTGTAAGCCTTCTCTCCCAGCACTGCTTCTCTTTTCCACTTCACCTTCCTAACGTTCCTTCTAAGCCTTTTAGACCGTTTACAGTGGTAATTGAATAAAATAGACTTCAAGGGGATGGCTGACGTGCCTTGTGTTCAGGACTGGACATGTTATGCCTGATGTTCTGCTGGTACTTGGTAGAGCAGTGGAACTGATGCTTTGATTTTTTTATTTTTTCATATATTTTGTACAAATGTGCAAGGGGTATGCAGTTTCCTTGAAAGATACCAAGACAGATTTTATCGGAAATCAGACTGTTGATGTAATGAAACTTTTCTGTGTTCAACACTCAGCAATTGGTCTTCCTGTGCAGTCAGTAGACATAGCTTCATTCTCATGCAGTAAAATTGTTTTCCCTTTTCGTATCCTGTAATAGGAATAGACTCCATATGGAACTTTATTTCTAAATAATTGTAACTTAAGAGGACTGAAGAAGGTGTAAAAGTTGTTATTATGGCATCTCTGTTAAACATTTTTTTCCTGGCTTTTTGTACTGTGTTTTCTCCTTTTTTTAGATTTTTTTTTTTTGAAGATGAATCATATGCTGAATTAACACGAGGGGTTTTTTTTGTTTCCAGTACTGGGATTTTTTTGTCAGGTGATACAGGGGCTTGTTAATGAATGTGATATACAGTTCAATTTACTTATGTTTGTGGCCAAAACCTTCGGTTTTGTGTAGACTGGTTTATGTGAGTGAGTGTGGGTCTTTAGCCAATAGACTGCTCCTCTGTCCATGTTTGGAGTGTTGTGCAGACCCCTCAATCGCCACTTAACATCAAAGAGAGGATAAGCCATAAAAGGATACTCTGGCTATTTTGGTGTAAAGAGAAGAAACCTCTCAAAGTCTATTCCTCCTCAAGAAGACAAGTATCAAAGGAAGCTGATAAAGTTGCTGGTGAATGCTTCCTAGTCTTTTGGTGTAATCATTGAAATGGGTGTTACAAGGGAGGTGACATATCAAAATCATTTAGATTTCAAGTGAAGTCTGGGGATGGAAGAGGGTCCTGGGTTGATTTCTGTACAACTTCAGGAGTGTTGAGTGAAGCTGGCTTATGTGTTTGATACGGCATGCTACTTTTCTTTTTTCTTATTATTATTTTGCATAACTAGTTTAGTTGACAGTGTACTGGTTTTATGCCTTTGATCTCTGCTCAGTTTGACTGTATTTTCAATAACTACATAGTACAAAGAGTAAAATGTGCCGGCCACATCAAATAAACTAATTAAAGATTAGAATGAAAAAGTGTCAAAATCCGAGACCTCGCTGAGGCAGATTAGTCACTGCATATGAGACACGATCTAATAACTAATGGGTTGCTGTAGTAACGGGGGAATCGATACCCCTCAGCTGGTTGGGGAGCTGACAGTAATTTCTGCTGGGTCATAGATTCTGGAAAATGAAGTGCCTCCTACTACAGCACAAGTAATCTCTGTGGACTTTTTGACAACGGAGCATCCTACAAAGTTTATATCAAAGAAAATACTAATCTCCCAAGTTTTCTTGTTTACGTCTGCAGGGGTTAGCTGATATTGTTGCAGACACAGACAATGAAGTTTAGCCTCCTATGAGGGCTCTCAATGGCTTAGCTCTGGAAACAAGCCTTTGGTTTTGTTTCCTAAGTGATGGGTTTGTAGGACATGCCAGTACCAGGATGTTGAACTGTGGAGAGGGGAACCTGAAAGAGTCCCTATGCCACATCAGTAGTTCTTACTTGAGGAAACTCCTACTGAAGTCAAGAGAAGTTCAACTTGAGTAGAGAGGAGATACACTTGGGTACTTAAAAGAAAAATGTGGTTTGTAACCAAGCTGTAAATCCAGGCTTGCTGTAGGCTGTTTGTGCCTCAGTACCCAGAACTTCCAAGAGAGTCACCATCCTTCCTTAATTTGTCTGAATTAATTGCAAACTGGGATAGAATCACTCTTACCTGTCTGGGCAGAACCTAAACCTAAAGCAGTGCCAGCTGTGTATCCTGACTGCTGGTGGGGGCCAATATGGGACTTGATTCTGCACTGGGACAGCTGCAGGCAGGGAGAGGAGAGCCTTGTGAAGCGTAAGGAGTTAATGTTAGCCAAAGAGCTACAGGGGGGGATAACAAGGACTTCTTCCAAACATTTTAAGGGGATGGTAGCGCTGGAGAGAAAGTAGGCCACTCCCTAATGAGGGGAGTGGTAGTGTTAATTACATCTGGAAATTGCCAGTGATACTGAGCTCCTGAAATCCATCTTCAGCAGAAAACCATCGGGAAAATAAGTTCAGGCAATTAGGAAATGGAGGGAGAAACTGTGTAAAAATAGCCTGGATAATTAAGAGCAGATAAGGGACCATCTAAGAAATGGCAAACAGTGCAAAGAGAGGCTCCTGCCTTTTTTTGAGTTCTGCTACACTGATCTCCCAGGTGTAGGGCCACTTGCTGGCACAGAGGATGGAAAGGGCCAGTCCCCATCCCCAGTGCTGCCTGTGCTGGTGGCTCAGCTGTGCACGGGCTGCTGGGTGGCGAGGGCATGTCTCATTCCCTGTACCACACTCATGGGCAGTGCTGCTGACGCTCCTGTGCTGCAAAATCCGGGGGAAATTGATTAGGGCAGATCTCGGCCGTGGGTGCAAGAGGGGGATTGACATGGAGCAATTACAGGCACAGACCTGTGCTAGTGGCAGCCAGCTACGCGGTCAGTGGGGAGCAAGCGCAACTCTGAACCTTTTAGATGGGCTGTGCTGTGGAAAGTCACAGCTGTTTTCCTACTCACTGCAGCCTCCTGCTGTAGTGTCGGCCGTGGCAGTGCGTGTGTCCTGCTCGGCACAGGGATGGAATGGGGAGCTGTTCCCCCTTCAGCTACTCCCCAGTTTTGTGGGACCAGTTTACGGCAGGGAGAAGCCCAGCACTAACTCTGCTGTGCAGTGACAGCTCTGCAGCTGCTGCTGGCGTTCATACTGGTTAGTATATAATGTTGGTGAATAATAATACCTGACCTAGTAGAACGAGAACTCTTTTATCAAATACATTTAAAGAAAAATGACAGTCTGCATGGCATGTAATGGAATGGATGATAAATCACAAAATGGGGAAAACAATTGTTACTCCTGCTGGTACAAGTCCCTGTTCAGAAGGTCCATAAGTTATGTTTTTTGATGACATAAATTTAATGAAATTCTCTGGAAATGCTGACCAGAAGTCAATATACAACTCAGTCCGAAGAAGTTTTCTAATATCTTTGTTTGTTTCAGGTAATAGATCTGTTTGTGTGTATCTCTCCTATTAAGTGCTGTGATAGGATGCTATAATGAAATTACAATATGAAATGGCAGCTCGACTAAAACAGCATTATCAGAAATGTCACCCCTAACAAATTAGTAGTTGTGATGTTTGCCCTCTGGTTACAAAACCTTGTTCCTTTTGTCTTTCGCCATAACTTATAATAACAAAGCCCGTGATGTAAATGTCTGCGGGGTATGTTTCCAGTAGCAAAGTGTGAAACATGTTTCAGTGGGGATATGGGGGGGAAAACTAGACTTTTTTTAAAATTCAAGACGAAGGATTTTTTGCCTTGGGCATTTCAGCTGCAGCTGATGCCAACATATGGAAGATGAAATTCTTTTTCTGTTTTTTGTTGAGTTTTTTTTTCAAGATACCTGATTATGTAATCCACAATCTTTAAAGTGGACAAACAAAATAAAAAATCCACCCCCCAGACAAGTCCTTACTAATTTGCCTGGAGATGGATTTATGATGGAGAGTTTACAGGTTTCATGAGGTGCAGTTTGTATTTACAACTTCAGAGCCTGGGGATCAAGCAAGAAAACTGAATGTGGTTTGGAGCTTCTCTTGTTTTGTTTGTTTCTTAAGCTGAGAGTAGAAATTCACAGGCCTTACTCTAAAGCCAGTGCAAAGACCTCCATTGGGTCCTATGTTTTTCATTTAACAGGGCATAGGAAGAATTGCAATTTTAAAAGAAATTTAGAAAAATACCAGCCCGCGAAGGCTTGACTAAACCCTGTTGTACATCTGTTGAAGCAGCTCTAGGGGGACCTGCTGTCTCTGGCTCACCTGGGGATAGGTTTGTTCAGCATGATGAGCCACAACCAACACCTGCATGAGTCAGTGTGTACAGTTGTGCAAGCCAACTGTGTGACAAGGGTCTGGAGCTGGTCTTCTGTGCCAGGAGTTTTTGTTTTACCCAGCCAGCGCATTTGTGGTTAATCATCTTCACCATCATCCGTCCTGGAAATCAAAGAAGGAGCTAACTTGTGCTCCTTGGGAGCAATACCTGTCTTCATTTCAACATGGGAGGCAGTGGCAGTCTTCAGTTAGATATAAGTGTTAGTTTTTATTTTTAAGATGCCACAGAGAAAACTTACAGAAGCTTAATCCATAATGGTGACACTTCACTTATTGAAGCAACTGGCAAGTGCTTAAATACTGAAGCCTGTGGCTTAATTATTTACCTGTGGCTTAATTGGGTGTAATTTTACTGAAGAGTCTGTTTATTTTCCTATGGAGAGGCTCTAAGATGCCTCGAAATGAAAATGTTACTGGTCTCTATCTGTGTGCCCCTTGACTTCAGCAGCACAGAGCTCATTTAAACCTGCAGAAACCTGTGAAAAAGCATGTTTTCTCTAGTGCAATCAGCCCGTGGTTTCCTATGGCTCTGCAGCTGGGAACACGTACTGGAAGGTGAGAAAACACCTCCCATATTTATGCACACATTGCTCTGCTTGAACTTGGCCCAGGAGTGCTTGGCAGAGTAAGGCAACAAAATCTATTGCTGATGCTGTGATGAGGGAAGAGAGTATCCTCAGAAGGAGGACAAAATATTGGAATCCCTTAGGTCTGTCTCTGGGGTGATGCCACAGTGACACCATTCATGTACTCCTAAAGGTCTTAGGAGCAGGAGTCTAGATGGGCATAGGGAGGCTTGTGCTCTTCTCTTGTTTGTTGGGACCTCACATGGTTTTCATCCTTCACAAATTTCCTGCTGCTAATTGTTTCTGTCCCAGAGATAGGGAGGATCGTTTCTGAAGGATCACATATTCAAAGTTATGCACATATCAGTGTGTCTGTGGGTGTTTGCTGTTTATATTCCAGGCACAAATCCCTGGTGAATAGAGGCAGACCAGGGGCTGTACCCTATCCAGTCATCCGGATTTAGATGACCCTTTTGACTTCAGTGTGTTACTCCTGCATACCTAAGAATAGTTCTCCTGTGTGAGAGTTTAGAGGATTGAATACCAAAGCTTTCCATTTGCATACCCTGGTTAGAGGCTAAACTGGTGCTTGTATCCAAGTGTGAGGAAAATCTTTTCCTACTGTTCTGACAGTGTAAAGTGGAATGAAAAGATTTTTATCTTGAATATTCATTTAATTCAACCCAAATATACTCAGATACATTCTGGCTAGGCTTTCATTTCAGAAAGCTGATTTTTCTTCTCCCCATTCCCCCTCCTCCCTAACACAGAGGCTTATACCAGGAGCCTCCTTTTGAATATCTGTAGGCAATTTCCTTATAGTACTTGGACCTCCAAGCTTCGTTAGACTTCTGCAACAACAGAGGCCTTATATCATTGGGTTTTCACCCCAAAATGCTTAGTTTCTATTAACAACCTTACAAAAGGGCAGTGTATTACTACTTGGTGATCCCAATGATAAATGAAACACATTATACGTGAAGTAAAGGCTCTATTTATCCTTGCTCTTTTTTTTAAAGTCCCAGCAGGTTTAATGTGAGTAGCTCTCGATGACCTTCATAACAAATCAAGACTAAAGCTCAGTGCATTCTCACGAAGGTGAGACATTTTTTTAATTGAAATAACAATAACAGCAACAAGCTCTATTGGTAGTATTTGATAATGCAAAAAAGTTAACGTTCTCTGAAAGCCAGGTGCCAGCACTATTTGATTGTTTACCAACACAGTCATAAAGAAACAGAGTTATTAAAGGATCTGAAATCACTCAGTAATTCAGCTGCTGACGTTGATGGATGGAACTTGGCTGTTCCTCTTTGCTAAAGCTGCTGACTGGATAAATGTTTTATTCATGAAGCCCAGGGCAGGAAGGGATGCCAAAGGTTTAAGAATATTTTAAGAAACTCTTTGAGATGTCAAGCAAGTTAGCAGGTGTTGTTAAGCAAAGGAGCTGAAGTACTACATTTAAACATAACTGAGCTCTCAACATATACAACAACAATACATCAAAAGCCAGGATGCGATTCTTGTCTCAAGCAGTATATGAAATGATGAATTGGGAATACAAGTACTTTTATTTCCTGTACCTTTGTACCTTCAGTCATCTCACAGCCTTGTCTCTTTGAGCATTGTTATACCCAAAGGGAATTTTCACACATTACACTGTAAACTTGGGCTTAGAAACAAATAAATATTTAGATACTGAACCCTACAAGGTCATATATTTATATCAAAGACAAAAGAAGTGATATGATGACAATGTTTGTGGAAATCGCAGCCTGGAATGAAACATTTGGATCAGAATAAGTGGATTCTGACTGACTGCTCAGTGGGACAAGTTGTTCAAAATGATAATTATTGAAAGAGTCTATTATCAGAATACAGAATAATGAAGAATTTCTCTCTACCCTCTTCAACTTGCACCTGTCTTCTCTTTTTCTGAGAGCGATGTCTGCCAACAGCAAGCCTAGAGCTCCTCACCTATTTGGTGGGGCTTTGCAGCAGTGAAGGATCAGCTTGTAATTCAAGTGATTCTTTCAAATCCCTTGATTTGGTTCTACAAGAAGTCAGATCTGGATCCTTTGTTGACTTTTTTTTTTAAAATTTATTTTAACAGAAAGCTATGTTTTGCATAAAGAATTTTAATGAAGAGATCCTTAGCCCCACAGGCTCCTGCATGGACAAGTGTTTGAATATTTAATAATCAATATTAATAACTTCTTTTAAGTTTCTGCAGTCTCATAAGAGCAGAGCAGATGAGCTCTTGATGGAACTGAACTGTCAGTCTGAAGACTGTGACATTAGAAAATAACTCCTTTTCCAAGTCTACCTGCATGAAATGTCCTTTCTTGCCAAGGGAGCAGCAAAGTAGAGTTAAATGTGCCTTATTATGACATCTCCAGAGTATAAAAATTGGGAAGGGTATTAAAAAGGAATAATTAAAACTGGAGACTGATAGATAATGGCAAATAAAAAGCAGGTAAGTACTGTGCTTCCACTGCCCTTTTGATTTGCAGAGATTCAGTGCTAAAGACCAAAAGCATATTTCTCATGGGCCTCAGTTAAAATTCAAATCCAATAGGCTGACAGTGAAAAATACTGTAAAAAAGACTCCTGTCAAGTTGTATCAAAATAAGTCACCATATTACCTCTCTTTACCTGTCAAAGGCATTGATTATTTTCAATAGAGGAGCCCTCTGACAGTTGTTGAAACTGAAGAATCCCACGTTGAAATGTTTTGGTTGACATGTGTCACTATTTCTTAAATAGATAAGTCAAATATGTTATTTTTGACTCTCTGGAGGAGCAATAGTGTTTATGTAGTATTTTATGAAAGATAAATAATGCAGAAGGAAAGGAATGTGCATTAGCACTGCATTTTCTCAGCTATTTGTATCAGAGGTTTTTTTATTGCATCTTTAAAAAATGTTCTTTACATAAAATCATGTGTTCCTTTGGTGGCTGTGATACAGTGCAGGGATTTGCTAAGATACCCTGAAGTAATTCAGATAATCAGTGAACCATATTGGTGCTATTCTTGATTGCAGCTGTCAGTTTACTCTTGACGACACTAAACTTCTGTTTTCCACCAGGCTCACATCCGTAGCAGTGATACAGACGTTAATATTCTGCCAAATGTCCGTTTGTATTGCAGATGGACAAACTGAGAAGGGCAAAACAAGGACTGCATCTTGGACTTGCTGCCAGTTTTTGGAGTGGTACTGGGGCCAAGCATCTTCTCAAACTCTTTCTGTGACCGTCAGTTTTCAAGTAGTGGATTTGGACACCCCTGGTTTATAGGTGTTGGCTTTGCAATCCTGCAGGGCATCTTTAACAGAGAGGAACGTCTATGTTTCCCAGCTCAACTCTGTTATGTTTGGAAATAGAGGCCTCTTTCCAGCTGAAACCTTAGAAAATGGAGAATGTTTCCAATATGTTCTCTTGGGAGGAGGTTGTTGAGTGGCAGAGCCATTGTGACTTGCTAATGCCATTAAGAAGGTGAGAACTGGCTCAAGCAGCAGCAGCAGTCAGAGACAGGCTAATACCCTTGTAGCCAGTCTTTATTATTCATTAGCACATATTGTGCTTCCTCCTAAATATAATTCAGGCTACACTTGTATCACATTAAGATAACACTAAATCTTTCTGTAATTGAAGGAAATACTGCTCCCAGCTGTTGCTGCAGAAGTGAACCAAACAAAATCCAAAGAGGTGGTAAAGGAACAACCATAAAACTCCAACTGCATTTGGCACGCATCTCCTTTGGTGCTGTTTATCACAGAAGTGGTTCTGAGTGACCCTCTGTGCTTGTGAACATGATACCTCTGCTCCTGGCATCTACCATCTTGGGAATTACTCTCCCAAAATGAAACAAGCTCCCGAATCCCTCAGGTACTTGAGCATTTTGCTGCTTTTGGTGGAATTGAGTACTGTAGTGACCGATGACTGGACAGTCAAGATCAGGAGCAGGTTGTTATGAGGTACCCAACAGGGCAATAATTTGGTTATTGGTGAGAATGAGGTGCACAGGGGTTGAAAGCCTGTGCTTCAAAGACATCTGGATGCCTAATTCTGTCTCAGTGTAACAGAAGTGGGGCCCTAAACTCCTGGGAAGACCCAGCTGATGCAACATGGCCTTGCCTATGCTGAATCAACCTGAACGAAGTCCAGCATTTAAACAGCCTCTCTCTTGCAAGCTTTCCCTGAGGCTGTAAGCTCTTGTCATTTTGGTTTGTGTTTGTACAGCATTTAGTGGGATAGGGTCCTTACCCGTGTGGCTGCTCAGGAACTGTCAAGAGACATTAATATTAATGGTAACAATAATAAAAATAAACATGTGTAAATAGGGATAGTGACAGGCTCAGAGTTCTAACAGACCTGGAAAGCTTTGATCTTGCATTGGCAGAGATTAGGATTTGCCGCCTCCCCAGATGACAGGCTTGGATTGAAGAGAGAAAAAAGAGCTATGAACATCATCTGTAAATTGTGTCTCCATCCTTCTCAGACTCACTCCCCCATTAGCTCTGATGATTTACTAAGAGAGTATCACAGAGTACCAGCAAAAAACCAACTCGGAAATTAACCCCAGCAAACACGCAATCTCACACCTGACCCCAGAAGTGTGCAGTGCTGGTCATCCACGAGGTAATGGCTTGGCATAAAGCAGAGGAGAAATGTGCCATTTAAAGAGGAGCGAGTGGTGGCAGCAATTAGAAGACACAAGCCAACAGGGGTTATGACAGCATGTTATATACAGAAGATAGAGAGGCAGAGAGAGGAAAAAGAAAAACAAATGAGGTTGCTCCGTACATGTGGCCAAAAGGGAACTGGAGCATAAGATAAAAATTACAGCGTGTAGATGGGCTCCCTGTTGGGGAAATGCACCACCCTCTGGGGGCTGGTCCCAACCAAAAGCCTCCCTGGATAAAGGGAAAGTTGTGCGGGAGGTCTGGGGGAGTGTCCAGCAACAGGCCAGCAGGTGCTACCCATCATCAGTGGGAATGAACTGAGGGGAGCAAAGGAGCGTGATTTAGAGGGAAGTGGCAGACTGTGATTTTTGTCTAAGTGCAGATTTGGTTTCTGAGCAAATCAGATTTATGCTTCTTTCAGACAATTTTTCTAATAAGCTGATGACTCAGAGCCTGCAGCAGATGGGATTCTTTAGCTGAGGTAGAAACTATTGCTTTTGTCCTAAAGAGAAAGTAGTTATTTTTATTTTCTAGAAAACTCATCTCTGGAAAATATGATGATTCTTCCTTCCCAGCAGGAGTACAACTTTTTCACATTGTACCCAGCTATGCTTCTAGACTGTTACCTAACGTGCAGAAATTTTCATTAGAAATAAGTAACTTGTGACAATGTAGTATGTCATATGCTGGGAAAAATATTCTTTTTAAATCCACTTCTGTAATTAATAATATCCCAGAAGCCATGGCCAATAACCGCAGCACTAAGTGGTGATTTGTGATGCGTTCTTCAGCTATCTTAATGGCAAAATGCCTCCTGTCCATGGCTGCAGGGGTCTGCTGCCAAGAACTTGTGAATATTTCTTTAGTAGGAACATAGCTATCTGTCTCTCTCCATGTCTCTAGTCAATGGCTTGATACTCAAGTGGAGACCAGTGATGAGTGGCATTCCTTGAGCATCAGTATTGAGAGCACTGCTGTTTGATATTCTTGTTGGCTCCATGGATAGAGGGATTGAGAGCACTCTCAGCAAGTGTGTTGATGACACCAAGCTGTGTGGTGTGGTCAACACACTGGAGGGAAGGGACCTGGACAGGTATGAGAGGCAGGCCTGTGCAAACCTCATGAAGTTCAACAAGGCCACATGGTACAAGAGGGAGTGGATTTAACCTGAAAGTGAGTAGGTTAGTAGATTAGATATTAGGAAGACTTTCTTTACTGTGAGGGTGGGGAGGCACTGGCATGTATCACCCAGAGAAGCTGTGGATACCCCATCCTTGAAAGTGTTCAAAACGAGGCTGGACATGTCCCTGCCCCTGACAAAGTGTTTGGAACTAGATGAACTATAAGGTTCCTTTCAATCCAAACGATTTTATGATTCTGTGATGAAATCCTTGGAAAGGAACATCTATCTAGATGTGAAATGGCTGAAGATTCCCTTCACCTCTCTTCTTCCCCATGTAGATATTCAGAAACTTGATTCCCTCTAAAGTAATTCAACACCCTTTTTTTTTTTTTCCTAGTAAGAAAAGCATCCACTCTACAGGAAGTTTCTGAAAGATGGCTGTGAGCATTAATATATCATTATAAAAACACATTCTGAATTCAAAAGCCTTATGTGATCTGAATTTCACTGAGAGGGGTATGTCTCTTCACAGGCTATAGGAGTATGTGGTACATAGGGTGATAAGGCCTTTCCTGACATTGTTTTGTTTAAAATCTCTTTGAAGGCTGTCATGTTCACCTTTCTTGAAAATTGTGTTACAGCAGCTGGAGGAGGTGGGTTTGTTTGGCTTGGTGATGTGCTTGTGAGTGCACCCTGGGAAGTGACAGAGGCCACTTCACTCCTTCCCTCTTTGTAGACTTGTGGTGCAGGTGCAGAAAGGCGAGGTTTGAGATTTGAAAACGCTTTGAAAATAAATTAAGCTTTTATTTGTGTTATGATACATGCATTCTTTGAAAATCATATCTCCGTGGAGAGCTTCAGTAATTACACATACAGACGTTTGCATGGTAGGCACCCCTTGAGCTTGTAGTCAGTATTTTATGATAATCTGAAAAAGACAATAAGTAGCAAATTGCTGAAATTTGATGCTTCCAAATTTAATCAAATCTAAACAAGATCAAGAATTTCCTTTGAATTTACCAAAGCAATATTAATTAAAATATTGATAGTAAAATGCAATGTGAGTAAAAGGAAGTTGCGATTAATTGAATGGAACAGCTGATTGTATAATGGGGTGAGCTTCAAAACGACAAAAAGTATTTCAAAGAGCACAATGGAAAACATCTGCTGAGGTCTGAGCAGTGATCAGGAAAGTATAAATATGAAATGGCATGACATTAATTTGCTGAATAGAGGACAACACTGAAAATATGACAGTGTTGTTCTAGAAATGGTGATGTGGCCTCACCTTGAGAGGCATGTTTGGTTTGGTTACCCTAATTAAAAAATGATAGAGCAGGAAATAGAAGAGGTTCAGTGAAGGGCAACAAACCTAATCAGAAGCATAGAAAATACTTTAGTGGGAAGATTTGCATGCAGCAGAGACTGCAAAGGTTAGGTCTGTTTATTTGAGGGAGAACAATACATGGAATGTGCCACTGAGAGACAGGCTGTGATGGATATAAATAAAACACTAATGCCATGACTTTTTTCTTCTCTTGGATAAGAAAGAGAGACATTAAATTAAATTTGAAGTCAATGCATTGAACAGCTTTAATAGGAAGCACTTTCAACCTAAGTTTTAATTAGCCCATGGGACTCATTGCCACAAGGTAATATATTGAGACTGACAGATTGGCATCGTTTATATGATTAGCAATATCATCTACAGCTAGGTGGGATAGAGTTTCCATCCTTTGTACTTTTGGCCATGCACTAAACCTAGCTTATCTCTCAGGCATGCTGGTGTGTAATTCTCAGTTTGGGGATTTTACAGGGCCTTTTGAAGCAGCTGGCACAGGTTGGTCTCTAGGCCTCCAGTACTTTGAATTCTGTGTTAGTGACAAGGGCTGGGCAATAATTCATGGATAAATAAGTGAAGAAGTTTGAATTGTTGTGGTTTTTCCCTGTCCTGCCATTATGGACTTCCCTGTGAGTTGACTGTGAGTACATTGGCTTGGAGGAGAGGTTTTGGCTTCCCATGGAGAGTGTCCATTTGCCCATTCTGGACTGGTTTTACTTTCTTTGTCCTCTTAATAGCTTGTATCCTTTAAAGTCTTTAATTATTGCACATTTTGGACTTTTTTCACTCCAAACCAGCTGCCATCAATAAACTGGTCCAATAATTATTTCTCTGGCTTCAGAAAATGGCTATTGTGAAGTCAGAGGCACTAGGAACAGGTGGACTGCAGAATGCCTGTTTGATTTGGTAAACAGCATTAAAAAATTGGCACTTTGACTTAGTCCCTGTAACAGACTAGTTCTACAGCTTCTGTTAATAACATACTGCATGTTTTCCAATGTCACAGCATACGTTCTTTGTCATTGCGAGACATTAATTGCTTTTACTTTTCCCTTTGAAAATACAGAAAGTTAAAAACATATGTATCCACAAGATGGAAATCCTTCCAAAATATACCTTGGTATTTGGTTGGGGAGAGCCCTTTGAGAAAAGGGGAGGGTACAGATGGATGGGCAAAGTCAGAGCAGGCTGATCCTGGGGTACAGCACCGGCACAGATGCTGCTCTGTGCAGTTCCTACTCCGTGCCCAAAAATTGTGCTCTGAGGCACTTGGTGCTTGTAGGACAGTTTAGCCTAATGTAGAGCTGGTAACTTGGCATGCAGCAGTCCTGCAGTCTGTTCTTGGCTCTGCTCAGGCCTCCGGGGTGAGCTTAGAGAAGTCGCTGCAGCAACCTCCCTTCTCTGCAAAATGGGGATTGTGAAACTTCAGACACACAGGGGTTCCGTGAGCTGCTGGAACAGTGTTACTAAATGGAGAGGGTGAGATGTTACTGCTTCTCTCAAGGATGGGGCTGGGAGTGGAGCCAGGTCAGGGTGCAGTTACCCCACAGCAGTGCCCCAGTTCTGTGACATGCTGGCGTTCCTGGCCCTGAAGGCATTGTAGCACAGCTTCAGTACCAAATAACACATCTGGGTTTCTCTGTTCATCTGTTCTTCTGGTAGTCTCAAGTCTCCCACGATCCTCTCAGCAGTTCCTAACATTCGGAAGCACTGTTTTCCACTAAGGCTCCACTACGTCCTGCAGAAAGGGCTTTGAGAGACAGATGGGCTCAGATGAGGCCATGGCTAATGACCCAAACAGTCCTTGCCCCTTACACCTCCCCCAGGACAAACAGTGTTAAAAGGGATCTAGGAGACTTCAGTTCCCTTGCTGTCCTCTCACCATTGCCTGTACCTTTGGGAGAGGAGAGAGCACCTGCTGCTCCTGAGAGCACTGTGCAAAATTCATTCTCTATTGCAGGTCATAAAGCAGCAAGTAAATAGATTATTCTCTTATCCCCCTGACCTGAAAATCGGTGACAGCAAATTGCTTCCTTCTGCCACTCTTGGCATTAGGGCATATATGTGGGGACCTTGTGCCATGAAGGATAAGGAACGAGGAGAGACAAACTGGTGGGGAATTGAGAGGATTCGGTGACAGAAGTGGGCCAATATCAGCTTTGTATGAAACCTAGTGGATTTTAAGCAGAAGAGAACAGTGTCCATGCATATACTGACATCTAAGAAGCCTGTTGTTCTGCTCCCTGTGCTAGCAGTGCAGCTGTTAAAGCTCTGGAACATTTTTGGACAAAGAGTACAATGTTCCTGTGAGACTTTAAAAATGAATTAATAGAACATTGATTTAACTTACTGGCTTTTTGCAATGCCTTTGTTTCCAGGCAGTAAAAGTCTGCTTGCCAGTTGTCCAGCCAGAAGCCAGTATCTATAAAAACCTGCCCCAGGCAGTTTGTGGAGGGCCATAGTTAATTAAGATATGTATTATCATCTCTGCTTTGGGCTGCTTGTGAGAGAATGTAAAAAGCACAACTAGACAACTGTCTTTTCCTCCTGTTTTGAGACTCGTTCTTGATCCCACTGTGATTGCCAGCAGCACACAAGGAACAGAGCCAGAAGAATGAAAATTAATAGTGGTGGCATCTGAAATCTCCATCCGTGAGCTTAAAAACATGCCTGCTCTAGATTGAGAGTCTATTTGCAGGGGGGAACAGCTCATTCCCCTAGTCTGAGTGCTGGAAAAGTTAAAAATAGAGTGTAAAGACCCCTGGTGCCATTCTGCAGAAGGCTTCAGACAGCACGTGGTCTTCATTGTGATCGAAAGGGGTATGTCCTGTTGTCTGTGTAACGCTGTCTGTTCAGGCATATACATTCCACAAAGTGTCTGTGTTCTTAATAGTCAAGGGTAAAATGATACCCTGAGGAGTTTCTCCTCAAGTATGAGGGGTGTTTGGTTTTTGACATACAGCATTAATGAATGAGAAAGCAGCAGTGCTTTGTTCTTGGAGTCTCCATCTCTCCCTTTGCCACCTTCCTTCTCGCGCAGGCACTCTGCTCCCCTCCCTCTGGATTATTTGCACTGGTGAATCATCCCTGTCCTTCCCACAGGGACTTTCCCTGCCTGTACGTCTTTGCTGCTGCCTACCCGAAAGCACAGAACGCGTAGGTGTGCCCCAGTGTGCAAATTTCATATTCTTCATAAATGTTGCAAAAGTAACTGGGAACCACCTAGCCTGGGAACACAGCAAGCTCCAGTTTTCGCCACATCAAGTGCAGTCTTTTCTTTGACAATGGATGTATCAGGAAAGGTCTCTTCTGGGATATGGGCATGTGGCTGCAGTAAGGTGCCCACTAGAGCATCAAAATCTTGTCTGGTTTCTTCAGCCTGCTATGGTTGAGTTGTGTTTGACCTGAAAGGAGGTGGCAGAGGGCTCTGGAGGCTGTCAGCAGCTTCCAGAGCCAGCTATTCCCCAGGGAGGAAGGAAAGCTCCTAAGCCTGAGATAAAATGCTCATCACTTAGACAAATGTGCAGAGATCCTCAAATCCTCCCTAGAAATAGGGGATTGCCATATTAAACATAATTACGAAATGTCTATAGAGCTGCAGCTACAGATGGAGCTTTATGACTGGGTTGAAGTAATGCTGCACCAGCATCAATTATCCCCAGCAACTGCACAAAGATATTTTTAGGGTGATATTTTCATTTTACAGCAGCATTTGGTCACTTGCAACCACCAGCCAGGTGCCACCTCCCTATTTACACCCCAAGCATGCAGTGATCTCTCAGCAATGCATGGCCTGTCCTGTCCTCTTACCTCTATAATCAACAGCTCAGATGAACATTTTACCCTATCTTGGCACCTCTGCTGTCAAAATTGCTCTGAATGAGGGAGCCTGCCTCCCTGCTCTTGCAGCTGTGAATATTAGCTACAGAGTAGCACTAAATCTTGTTTAAGCTACAGTAATTCCACCCAGTGATGAATGTCACTACCTGAATAATTTGGGTAATTTCCTGCAGCTCTAGTGTACTAGCAGAGAAATGAATGTTAATTTACTGCTAATTTAGTATACTAACCCTTAATTAGCAATGAGCATGCTTTGAAATATTGGATTCTGAAAGCTTATCAAACTTTTACAAAAAAAACCTAAAACCACCAAACCACCCCTCCCAGCTGAACTCTTCACTCTATTTGATGTTATTAGCAAAATGCTATGGGAGTGCCATTCATTACTTCTCACTAGGATATATGTAGCTGGGAACACCCCCATTTTCTACTCTTGCTGCAGAAATCCATTAAGAAGATTCTTGCTTTTATGCAAAATATTCAGCTGTTGTGTGGTATTCTAGTGTGCAGATATGCTGTAGCTTTAGTGACAGGCAGGATTAATCACAGAATCATTTAGGTTGGAAAAGACCTTTAAGATCATTGAGTCCAAACGTAAGCCTAACAGTAATTGCACAGATTATCAATGACTGGTGTCTGAAAAGGTGAGAGAAAGGCTGAGTGTGTCTAATGGGCTGAGTTGTTGCTACAGGAGGCAGCACATGGCTGTGTGGAGAAGCTGGATGTTACAGGACGAGATCATCTCCCACTTTATTCTCTGGGCTGTTTTGCCCTTTTCCAGTCGTGTCTAGTGTATCTTGCTGAATAGTTCTATTGATTTTTATTTTACTGTTTTTCTGTGATAACTTCCAGAGTAAGACACAACACAACCTGAACAGGGGTCTGTGTGACCTGAATAGGGCATCACATGCAGCCCTGCCTGTGAGTGGAGAGTGTGTGCAGGGGGCTGAGTGGTGATGGAAAGCTGAGGGGCAGGAGGAGAAGGAACCCTGGGGAAATGGAGGGCTGGGGAAAGGAAATTGTAGAGGGATGTGTGTGTCAGCTGAACTGCTGAAGCCAAACCAAGCACTAAGCTGGGCAATGGGCCAGTGCATGACTTATCCATGCCTCTGTGTTTGTATTAGAGTATTTTTGCAGAGAAAAGACCGAACTGTTAAATGAAATATCATATTGTTGGAGACAAAGTTAAGCAAAGCCCTAAAATGCTGGATAGTTCTACTAATTGTTTAGCAGCAATTTCCCCTGCTGTGCAGGATTAGTCAGGTGTCATCTGACCCAGGAGCTCAGTGATGAAGAGCTTTCAATAGCGAAGAAAGACTCTGTATGTCTTTCCTGTCCACAAAAAAGAGAGAACTGCCTCAAAGGGGAGAGAGGATAGGAGCTGCTCATGGTATTCATTTATGCCCTGACTGGGGACAGGTTACCCAGCACCCATCACTGCAACTTGATTTACTACATCAAAAAATGAACTTTCCTGTTTTGATCAGTACAGACCTATCTTTCCTAAGTGCACTCTGGGTGTGGGCTTTGTTTCTGCCTGGGATCTGATATCTGTCAGTCCCCCTTATTGTACATCTCTTCTACCTCTTAGGCTCCTTTTCTGACCTCCCCTTTGTCACCTGATTGAGTGACAAGGACTCAGTTGCTAGTGCAAGGGATTACTGAAATTGTCCTCTAAAACAGGGTTCACTGAGCAGCTTCAGTCAAATCTTTCAGAAGGTTAATGGGAAGGTTTTCTCCTGGTAATAACCAGTGTTGGACATTCAGAGAAGTGGCCATTGCAGATAATGCTCCAATGTGCCCAGGCTTGCTTGCTGTGAGGTTGGGTGTGTGCAAATTGAAGCCAAACAGCTGTGCCTGGGCTGTTGCAGCTCCAGATGGGCCAAATACACCAAATGAAGTGTTTCACAGCCTTGTCCCACTGCCAGTGTGCCCCTGGCAGCACACAGCTCCTTGCCCTGCATCCATATTGTCATGTTGTGTGTTTTCCCCACTGCCATGAGATCAGCTCCAGCGTAGAGAGGTTTTTCAAAAGGATTTCACACTCAGACAAGTGGAAAAGAGCTGTGCTGAGAAAGGAGTCCTTGCTAAGGTGAGTGAAACAACTGGTTCAATATATAGGCCATCCTTTCACTTGGCATGTCATTCTTCCCTTCTCTCATTCTGTTCCCTACTGTCTTTTGTCCTTTCTCAGGCCTCCCCAAATTTCTTTGCAAGTGGTGAACAACACAACAGAAAATCCAATACTTTCCTTTCTCATGTAAATGCCTGTTTTCAGTGCCAAACCTGGCACCAGTACATGGAAAACTCTCTCGCTCTCATTGCTGCATGGAAATGGATGGTCAGGGTCAAGACATGCAAGAACTTTTGCAAATTCTACCTCTTCCTCACAGCAGCTCTTACTAGTTTCTCTGCAGCTTCTGTAGTGTGCCTGGCAGGGTAAGAAAACAGATGCCTGGTGTAATCTGTCAGCATGGCAGCCAGGCTGCAGCACAACTCTTCCATTTGATTTTTCTGAGAAGTTCTCTGGTTTTAGGAGATCAGCATTGCTTCATTATTTTCTCCTCTGCTCCTGCCAGGAGGAGTGGGAAACTGTTGTATTTGCACATTAGGAAAAGCAGATGAAAAATATCTGTGTGTGCTCTCCATTCAGCTTTCTGTTTAAAACTTTCTGAAGATTCGTTGAGCCCTTCTTCTATGGAATATAGTTTTCTTGAGGAAAATTTTGTCATTGCTAAGTGAGACATTTAACTGAATAGAGAATATTGCTAGACTGTGATCTTCTTCTGCCTGTTTAGTCAGAAAGTGACTGATGTTAATATACAGGTGAGAGGGATACATTCTCCATCCCCATTTTTGCTGCTGACCATGGTGGAGAATGAAACAGCCATCTCTGTGTGCCCCTTCTTGGGAGGGGTGGGTTGTACCCAGCTATTTTTACAAGGGCTGAGCTGGGAGAACTCTTTACTCCCCCTTGTCTTGTTACACGGATGTAAGAGCAGAATCTAACACCAGAAGTAGTATTTAAAATCCATTATTTAAAGAAGTATGCACTTCCACGTTTATTTGATGGGGGGTTTACTGCTGGAGCAGTTTAATAAGGTCATGCATATGATTCTGTATTTATCTGCAGTGTATTATTTAGATTCAAAGAGTGAAATTTACCTAATGATGTAGATGTGTTCATCTTGGTTTGGACTCATGCAGTTTCTGGTACAATCGGTGAAAGGAAATTGGTACTTTATAGATGTTATCATTGTCTACAAAATATATGTAAAAGAGGTGAGATAAACTGAACCCTAAAGGCAGCTTTTTCTCTCTGTTGATCACGAAGGACATTTTGGGTGAGTCAAGCCTGCTGTAAAGTGAGTACTATGCCAGACTGAATTCTCCTGCAGAGCTCCAGGAAAGAAAGGACCCTGATGAATGCAGGAAGGGAAAAAATGAAATTCCGTATGTGAAAACGTATGTGTGCTTTCTTAGTTGCTGTTTCTTGTAACAGGTAACTTTAGGATGTTTTACTACAGTCAAATGGGTATAAGTGGTCAAGTTTACAGACTGAGAATGGCTAAGCCTGGAAACAGTGTTTAAAGTAAGGCTTGGAGCACAGTTTAGATAATCTGCAAGATGGGAGAAAGTCTAAAGTGATATTGTGGTCTGAAGTTACAGAGCAGATAACTGTGTATAGTAACAGGACTATCAGGAAGATGCTGCTGCTCCAAAATCAGTCACTGGGTGCAACTACATCCTGAGCTTGAGGAGGATACTAAGAACTGGAATAGCCACAGAAGACCATGAGAAAGCTCATGGCCTGTTTCATTCCCTTTTAATTGAGAAAGTCTGGAAGATCACAGCCCTGGTAATGAAAACTCAGTCACCATCTGCAATTGCTTGTACAGGGAACAGGGGCTTGCCAAATTGCCCTTCATCCCAGCAGAAGGGAAGGCCAGCAGTGGGCAGAGAATGGAACTGCACAAATTAGTGGTGGGAAGGAGCAGAGGCTTCAGTGGGAGCGGGCCTCTGGTACAGGACACCATGGTGACACTGGCTTCTGCTTCACTGCCAATTTTATAATCAGGATAGGGTGTTTTTATAACGGGGCTGCTGTAGTTCAAAGAGGGATTAATTCAAGGAAGTTTGTGCTGTGCAGTAGGTCAATATAGCTGATCACAACAGAGTGTGAGAAAAAAGACTGTCTCTCCATAAATCACCTCTGTGGTTTTGTCCAAACGGTTTGGAAGCAGGCTCTTGTTTACTAATCTGTAAAGTCTTTAAGCAGAAATTTAAATTTTCTTTCTGGAAGCTCTTTAAAATTGATTCCCACAGTAAACCCAGCTTCAGGAAATCCAGAACAATGCCAGTTAATTAATTAAGGCGATTAACAAGTAAACTGGTGCTTCCTTTCACTGTGGGTGAGCAGTTGGCATTTTAGCAAACTTTGCCTCATAATAATAGTAATACTTCTTGGGGCTGTCACACTGTCCTCCCCCACCTCCACCCTTTCCCAATTATAATTCTCTTCTTTTGATCTTGGAAATGTTTTTTTTTTATTTTTTAATCTAAAATATGCTGCTTGGAGATGACATTTTATGAAATGTTCGTTTTAATTATACAGGGATGGTTATCACTGCAGGGATGTTGGCACTGGCTTTCAATGCAAAATCCTTCTTTTCTGCTGATTGTATCAAGAAAATCTCTTCAAGCCTTAGGCACCTGAAAATTGTAATGCATCATTGTTCGCTACTGCGAATGGCAGAGAATAGAAATTAAAGCTGAAGTGGGAGGGCAATTTGGTGTCATCTAAATCAGCAGTTCATGAGGAGGCTGGCACACAGATGTGGTACTCCTAGCCACAGTGGGGCCAGGAACTGTGCTCTGTTCACATAGAGAATGATGGTAGTGCCCACCCATGGAGGCCAAAGCCATGTACCTCTCTTCCTTTTCTGACTGCTAAAAGTGATGGAGGAACAGAGTCATGAAGGTTTTCCAGCTTGAGAAGCATGGACAGTAGCCAGTGGACTAATTGGCAGAGGTCACGGCTGTTGATGGCACGAGTCTTTTTGGATGGCTAAACCTTCAGTCTACTAAAGCTTTGGGGTGTAGCACGAGGTCCTCACACAGATGTAGTGCAGTGCAGGACTCTATCCTCTGCTTGGTGCTGACACCAGCCCCACTGGTATGGGGCAGAGATTTGCCTTGCCAGCAGCAGGTTGGTACAGAGGTGATGCCAGCTAGTGGAGTTACTCTTTCTGGTCCAACAACAAAGGTTTCCTCTTCAAAAGAACACTTGTGACAGTGGTGTTTACTCTGGGTCAGGCTGCTCCCTCTTGCATATCTTAATACTTCTTGAGGCTTTTATCCATCTCAGTGGGACTGCCTGAACAGCAAAGTGCTCCTTGATACAGGTAGGGGTGGTGTAATCTAAGGACACAGTAATAACAGTGCTCAGCTTAGTGCTTTCATGGGGAGATATGAAAAACCTGTAACAGATGAGGCTGGAGCTTTAGATGTACTGTGCCTGGGACAGAGGTGTGAGACCTGCCCTGGGGCATGGGCAGGCAGCTGTGTCCCACTGGATGCAAAAACTGTGGTCAATCCTTGGCATGACGTTACCACAACGTTACTGCAGCTTTGAGAGATTCCCTATGTCTTCAAGTGAACGTTCTTGGTGTCACTCTCTGAGTTTAAATTTGGACCAGGCTCCCCACATTAGTATTTCTGCTTTAGTGTACAGCCTGTCCAATGAATCCTGCAGCCATAAGTCGTTGTCCTTACGCACATTGCAATATGGTCTCTCAGTGAACTGAGATTTCAACTTTACGCTGAACAAACATGTGACTAATGGCAGGTGTTTCCCTAAGGGCCTTACATTAAATAGATTCCTCTTCAGATTATTAAAACTTCTGGTTTGCAGCTTAGGTGAAGATAGAGATAAGTAAATTGTGGATGGTTTGGATCTGTAGTAAAAATGAAAAATTGGCTAGGTGGAATGAGCAGTCAGAGTTTAGTGGCCGAGAAGAAATACTCTGTACTCTGAAAAAGTACTTAGCTTAGTTCTCGGTGCTTTAATTTTTAAAACTGTCCTGTCTTTTAAAAACGTAGCTCAATATTTAATTTCAAAATGGCATTTTAAAAATTAATGGTGCTGACAGTTTGTTTCCTTTTTGGGGCTAGATGAAAGGGAAGGGAGTGACAGAAACAACCCATTACAAGTCTTTTTGTCCTTTCATTTCTGCTTTTCAAGAAATTTCATATTTGGAAAAATTAATAGATCTCCACTGCAATAATAACATAAAATGAGGCCTGTCTGTCTAATGCCACCCCACTGTTTTACTACCCTGGAAAAGAAATAATGAATTTCATTCATAAATGCAGAAAGTGAGTATAAGTGCAGGGTATAAACCACTGCTGTTTCATCAGGAAACACAGGCAAACTTGACTATTAACTGAGCTAAAATTACAGCAAAGGAAGGGATCATTGGAAGATTAGCTGAGACTATTTTATTATTAATGAAAACTAGCTCTAAGTGTTAAAAGACTCCAAACATCTTTAAAAAATGAAGCATGTACCACTTGGAGGAGAAAACTCAGAAGTGAGAAGATGAACTTTAAAAAAGATCAACTTTTTGTCTTAACAATAAGCCCCTTCAATTTCTTGTTCAATAGCGTATTTTGCTAATTGATACGTATATTCAAAGAGTGGGAAGGGGGTGGTAGTGAGGAAGCTGCTTGTAGACCTGAAAGAAGTGGGTGAGGAGCTCACAGGGCAGCTACAGGAGGGAGCTGCCCTGGGGAGACTGTGGAGCTGTGCCACGGAACGTGGTACCTCTGGCTCCCACCGGGCAGCTCCTGATGCCTTCCTCATCCCACCACGGTTCTGGGTCGGCGGTGGGGGAGGAGTAATGCTGCTGTGCTGAGCAGGAGATTACAGGGTCCTCTCAGGGCAGCACAAGGGAAGGAGAAGCTGGTGTAGTTCAGGGCCTCATCCCAAAGCCCACTGGTGTCACTGGGAGCCTGCAGAAGAAGGACATAGCTGCCCAACAGCCCTTTCTGCATGCAGTGTGCCCTTTCCTGCAGCTCCTACAACGCTGGTTTGTTTCGAAACTGAAAAGAACTGTTTGCTAACTACCTAGAAAACTAATTAACCTATTGTAGCACAAATCCTGGCTTTACTGTTAATCTCATTCAAGGAGTCCTTCTGTCCTGGTTTGGACCAGAGCTTAACGCTGGAAGCAGCATGAGCTCGAAGTGTTCAGCACCTTTGAAAAAGAGACCACATGCAGGTAACCCACATTAAAGGATCCTGGAAAATAATCCCCTGGCACATTAGCTCATGGACGTGTATGTTGGCAGAGATCAAGTCAGCGGTTCATGCTGAGCATCTGAATTCACACCAAAACCGAGTTCTCTAAAATAATGCTGGCTTTTTTAAATCCATATTTATTTCCTGCTTTCAGGCACTTACATAGGTATTGATCTGATCAATGCAAGTAACTTTTTGGACAAACAGGCTTCTTAAAATGCCTTAAAAGCTTCATTATTAGGATAATGGAACCAAAGTTAAAAACAAATCAAACAATGCACGTGTAAAAGGTTTTCCCCAGACAGCTTGAAAATAAATTGAAAACAAATTCAATTAAAATAACAATCAACCTTTTTGTTCCTTCAGTGGTATGATTTCTCTGAGGCAGGTACACAATGATAAGAGATTTCTTTGAAATGCTTGAGATAGCACACCCATAGGCAGTGCTATGACAGATCAAAGCAGTATTTGTGCTAAAGAACAGCCTGCCACTATTAAGTTTCTACTTTAAGGTCTGAAATGTTTCTTTTTTTTTCCTTTTTCCCCCCGCCTTTTTCAGTCCCAGGTGCTTTTGCATCTCTTACTGTTCTTTCCTTGTGCCTTTTGCCTCACTAAGCCAGGCCCTAGATCTTGACCCAAAGGAAATGTCTTATCAAAACTTCTCTTTACATGTAGGATTGTACTTTCCCAGTTCTATTTAACCAGTAGTTTTGTATTTTTCTGCTTAGTTTGATACCCTTAGCCTGAAATTTCTTTGTACCATTAATCTTTTACGCCCCAGCTGTAATGGAATATTGGGGCTGTGCAAGGGGAAGTGGCATGGGCAGAGCCTGGTCTGCACAACAGGGACTGGTCCTGCCTGTTTGAGGAGTGATGTGCTAGCAGAACTGGGACTGAAAAAAGTTCCTAGCTCCTGTCATGGTCCCCTTGAGGATGTTTTGCTGTTGCAAATAGAATTACAAATGGCTTGAGGTTTTGCTTCTGTTATTTGGCATCGTGCTAGCGACCTCACATCTGCAGCATTGTGTACATAGGTAAAAGTAATGAAGGCAGCTACAGATAAGCTGGTTTTTTTGCAAATGAGTGTTCTGTATTTGCTCATAGTAGTAAGGACATCCAGTTGTTTACTGGTTTGTATGTGCTACAAAGCACTTTGGCCTTGCTGCCGTTCTGAAAAAGACGCATTTTCTATTTTAACCAAGACCTGGCACTGCAAGAACCAACCTTGTATTATCCATTGA
Organism: Pitta sordida; assembly: GCA_013390025.1. Taxonomy (NCBI): domain Eukaryota; kingdom Metazoa; phylum Chordata; class Aves; order Passeriformes; family Pittidae; genus Pitta; species Pitta sordida. The sequence continues at coordinate 108,789 of WEKX01021775.1, forward strand.
TTAGGTGCCCCTTGGGGTTGCCTATGTAGTGTGTTACTGTGGAATAGGAGCCTCTCAGCCAGGCTAGTGATGCTTTGGGTAAATTACAGTGCTATCTACGGAGTGCATGTGATGCTGTTTGCTGAAGGAACTTGCTGGTTTGGTTCACGCTTTTTGTTGCAAATTTGCTTGATGGCTGCTCTTCTCTGCCGAAGTACCTTTTAGTCCTGAAGAAGCTGATGGGCTTTCTGTTTTGACGATCCATTAAAATGAAGTATGAAATACCCTTCTGTCATCTTGCGTGTCTCAGGACTTTGTGTTCCCAGTGCTCTAACTGGAGTTGGTTTGGATTGGTATTCTGCATGAGCTGAGTGTTCAGTTCTCTGTATTGTCAGTGCATTGGTAGGCAAGCAATCCTCAAACAGAGGATTAGGGTGATTGAGGACTATATCTTCACCTCTTCATGCAGAATGATAGCATTCTCCAAGAGCACCATGTCAGACGCTGCAGGCAGAGTGCTACTGCGGACAGTCTTGGGTGTTGAGGTAGAGCTCTGGTAGTTTAATGAAAGCCAGGCAAGGAGCTGGTGTTCCAACACTGATTTCATTTTTGCTTCTTCAGGAAGTTTCAACTGGCAGTTCTTGTAGTGGTCGGTTCAGAGCTACCTCTTGTTTGGCTTGAAATGACAGTGTCAGGTAAGTGTGGTTGTGGTCAAAGGAGGAGGCTGTCTTGTTCTGAAAGGAAAGTGTATTCCTTGTTATTCCAGGCACAGTCACTTCCACAATCACAGGTTGTCTTTTGAGTCATCAATTGATTTTTATGCCCGCTAATTATTGCCATGTCTGTTCCTTGGAAACCATGAGCAGGGAAGGCACAGTTCATGGGCATTAAACGAGTACAATTTATTCTTAGATGAGTTAATATCTGGAAGAATGTTTGATGTTGAATAGTTGGAGAAATCTTGCAAGGTTGCTTGCTGCTTTAGAAAATAATATGGTTGCAGTTACCATTCTGCAACTTTGCTGTTTCTTTTCTCCTCACTACACAATCCACTCAAACTGCAAATCAGTTGGCACCATTTGCATTTTATATAAGCTCTGTGTTTTACTAGTTTTATTGAGGGCTCACAATAAAATGGTATTTTTAGGATAATTTTGGAAGATATTTACTTTCTGTTAACTAGAGGCATTAGCCTTGTCAGAATGAAAATACGAGTTTGGGCTGGTGATGGATTTAGAGCTGTGCTTGGGCATATCAAAGAAGAGCCAGAATATGGCACTGGCAGGGCTAAAAAAAGATCAATATTCTGCCTTCTTCTGCAAAAGCAACCATATCTGCAGGACATTCTCGCCTGGGAGTATCTGGTTACCGGAATAAGTTTTGGTAATAGGAAGATCTTGGTAATTAAAGTGATTGCACTGGATGAGAATCTGATGGGGATAATATATGGGTAAGATACATGGTGTTAGTATGTATTTCATAGCAGCAAGGCAAAGGGAAGCAAGACAGTTCTTGGGTTTAGTTATCTTTCAAACAAATATAATTTTTCCTAAGACTTTGTTTCCACACCTTCTGGAACGTTATGCTACTTTCAATTATTGTCAGGTCTTGCTTTTTGAACATGCAGAACACAGGTTTAATAAAAACTGATGGGAGCTACAGGTTTGAGCACTTGTGATTAAGAGAGAAACCCAGGCAAGTCATCTCCTAACAGGCTCTTCTTTTAGGATAAGGCAAGTATTTGGACAAGTTTAAAATCTGAACCTAAATCTAAATTTCACAAATAACCTTTACTTTTTCAAGTGCCTAAACCAATGTGCGTGCGAACATTGGCTCTGAATATCATAGTCTGACCTCATCTATGATGACAGAAAAGCATCAGTTTATCTTTCTACATATAGTCATTCCTGGGTGAAATTACTGGAGGCTTTTTTTACCAGCATAAAGCACAATTTTAGGTAGGAGAGCAAATTATTTCACAGCCTACTCTGAAAGTAATTAACAGAAACAGGGTGTAAACAGTAGCTTCTGCACTCTCTGAAGTAAACAAAATAAGAATTTATGCTATTGACCTTGTTAAGTAACTAACATTTTTCCTGCTCTGCATTAGCTTTTGCTTTCTCCCACAGATCAAACCCCCCCTGAGCCTGAGGCCTCATGCTACACCAAAATGTTCAATCCTGCATTTGAATAAGCTGAATAAATCCAGCCATACTGCTAAACATATGGTAAGTAATAGCATCATTAACAATAGCATAGTGCACATTTGACAACTGAAGGGATTTGGCTGCTTTGTGCCAGAGGGATGACAGCAGAGAAGCAGTCCTGGCTGCTCCTGCCATCCTGTCCTGTCTTTCACCCTCTCCCTGCCTCTTACTTGGCCTTCTTGAAAATTTGAAAGGCTGCCCATCTTCCTACCTGTGATTTGGGCTCTTGTCTTATGCTGTCAGCTCTGTGAAGCTCCATTTCACCTTTAAACGTTGCAGTTTATTCTGCTTGAGGTGACTGCAGGGGGGGAGGATGAGAACTTAGAGAGGAACAAATGCCCTCAGCATCTGGCCAGGCCAATTGCTTCAGGGTATGCCTTCATCCTGCCCCTGTCCACCCATGGCTGAGCACTTCTTGTGGCATTTCAAGCAAGCTGTGTGACACACCAGGCGTGCCAGGAAGTCCCAGCTACTGCAGCTTGGTCAGGAGCACAGAGAACTGGCATGTGGTGTGATAACCTCAGATCAGCAGACTGGGGCACATGGAGGGAGTTGTTGGAATGCTATATATTAATTTTAAACTTGTTCATAGAAGAACACATAGGTCTCTCTCCATACCATCCCTGACCTAACCTGAAGGTATAGGGGCTCTTGTGGCAGTCCAGCCCCAGAGGACATGGACAAGATCCTGCCTCTCCTCTGCCAAAAGTGCTCCTGGTGTCACGCTGCGGCAGGATGCAGCCTTGCTCAAGGTTTTGTAGGGTGCCTTGGCACCTAGCACCTCATTCCTCAGATGTCAGTATGGGTTGGCAGCCACCCTTTGGCTGGCTTCTTGCTGCTCCTGTTGCAGTCACTGGCAGCGCCTCTTAACCCCTGCCTTCCTGGCTGTTCTTATTTTCTGCCCTGTCCTGTTCCATCAATCTCAACCCCTGTCCATCTTGGAGCTAGAGACACTAGGCCTTACCCCAGTTCACCCAGAAAGACCAGGCTGTTGTCTTCTGCATCTCAAAGAGCAGCTGACACAGGCAAATATCACCCCTCATCACCCTGGGACCTCTGTAGCAAGGTGCCTTTTGCATTTGTTTCAGAAATGGCTTTATTTTGTATCTCCATGTTGTTGCTGGTTTGGTGTCTTGTGAAAACACCCACAGTCATATAAAACTTTTCCCTTTTTGATATCTAGCTTTTCAAATTCGTTTAGACTCTACCCATGGAAACAGCAGATGGCTTCTGACCAAAAAGTCACTCCATCAATATAATGCTTAATGCTAGGCAATAAGTGTTAAGACTGCTGCTTTACTATGGATCCTGGATACATAAAAACAGTTCACTTCATCATCTCTGAGCTCCCTTCACTTGCCACCTGTTATTGTCCTCCTGTGGATCAGTTCATTCCCAGAGAATCTCTGTTTCCTGGTGGTGTCATGGGCACAGCTCACTGCTCACCTGAGATGGCTTAAGGTGAGCGCCTGAGGCTTCTGAAAATGCTTCCCACTGCAAGAGGATCTCCCCAAGAATTTGTCTGGCAATATTCATATCCCAAATTTCTGGATTTAAAACCATCCGTGAGTGTTACAGATGGGTCACCAGGTAACATTGTCCCTCTGTTTTGATATTGTTCTCAACCTCTGCTATCTGCTGCATTAATAAGTAACACCTCCATAAGTAACATTCTTTTACTTATTTATTTCCAGCAGGAAAGTCTTTTACATAAATGAATATCACCCTGCAGCATTTGCAATACAGATGTTGACACTTTATGTTAATGAAAAAGAACCCCAAAGTGAATTAACTGTAAGGTGATGATATGTTAAAAAGTAAAAACAAAGCCATGAAGTCAGTTCCTGTATTTTTCACTATCTGAGCTCTTAGAAATGCAGTAAGAGAATAACGCATAATAAAAAGAGAGGTTAAATGCATATGTTTCATGTTCTTTCTTTTACTTGAATCATTGAATATGTTTTGAATAATAATCAAGACCAGAACTTTTTTTTTCTTTTTTTCTTTGTTTTTAAAAAATTAGAGCTTCTTACCAAATCGTTTTAATGCAAATCTGTGTTGTGTTGCTGGTGAAAGACTACTTTCTTCATCTAACTCACAGTTGTTTTTAAAGGAGTATGAGTGTGTAAGGGTCAGGGAGAGATACTCCTCACTTGCATTGGGAAGACCAAGTCCTGGACGATGTGTTTGGATATGCCTTGGATCTGTTTTGACTGTGCAATCTACTGTGAGTATGTGTAAGACTATAGAAAAGAGAGCAGGTAGTGAAAGTCACTAGTAATAGCTGAGAACTATTGATACTGTGGGCTGAAAATAAAGGCAAGATTTATCTGCCAACAAGAAAAAAAAACTTCTCTAACCAAAGGGATTGGTCAGAACGTGGGTTGTTGCAGAGGGGTTGTGATTTTCAGCGACTGAGGGAACCTTGAGTGCACTTGGGAGCCCTTAATAAAGTGTGTGCACTTGCGCGGGGCCAAGACACACACCACACACTCCCTGAGCTTCGCTTTGGCTGAGCTGATGGATTTGATTCCCTAGTGCCGGGTGTCAATATGCCTCGAATTTCTCTCTCAACACTGAATGTTCCTTCAGCCCTCAGCCTGTCCCTGTCCCTGGTGCGGGAGCCCAGCAGATGGAGCAGTGTTCCTGTTCAGAGGATGCTGGCAGGGGGGTGGGGGTGTGTTTCAGTTCGGGGGGAGCGGAGCTGGATTCGGAGCCGCGCTGTGAAAGTCAATGGAGTTGAGCTGATTGGCCCCTGTGCATCTATAAAATACAGAATAAAATCTTCAGTCTAAAAAAATATATGTGAGATTCCCACTTTCCATGAGGGGAGTGCTCTGTAATATATGTATCTGATTAACTGAAGAGTTTATATAGAAATGCATTATATTTTCCAAACTTTATATGCTCTACTGTAGGTTGTTTTTACCTGGGCTCTAGTTTACAGTTAAAACTCAGACAAGGGCATAACAGAATAATCCTTTTGATCACATTGCTATTTTATGATAACGATATACTTTATTATTTTTAATAAAACACTAGTAGCTGCAGTTAGCTGTATTCCCACAGCAACAGCCATGAGTGATGGCACAAACAAGAACAGAGAACCCTTCTCCATCTCTTTTTTTTCCTTAATAAATAATTGAAGGAGAAAACGAGAAAAATATGGTGTGGGATCCAAACAATAAACAAAAACCAGGGTCAGAAAGCAGGGCACATGCTTTCTTCTCCTTTAAACCTAACTACCCATATTTTTTTTCTTGCTGTGGCAGAAAAATGTACTCAACTCCTTTTGTAGTGAATTGTATCTTCGAAAAACATTTTTATATACGACAATGCTGAGCGGAGTAACATTTTTAATGGCATATTTTCATCTGTGTTACTGAGACAGCTCTCCTGCCATGCAAAACACAGCACTGCTCCAATTATGTACTCATGGCTGTGGCTGCCCAGAACTACGTATCCTCTCCTCATTGGAATGGTTGTTGCACCCAGTTTGGAATAAAAGAGATCAGCATTTGGCCCTTGCAAGACAATGGTAATCTGGCCCTTTGTAGGTTTTGTTGTCTCTCTCTTAACTTCAGTGATGGGGCAATAGCATCATCTTCCGGTTTTTCTCAGGACGCCATGCCCTGCTGTGCCTCTGCATCTCTTGACTTCCCCAGCTTTCTCTCTCTGATATATGTCCTTGGGACATCTCCTAATTTTCCCCCTGAGACTCTGCTTCTGTGATCTCGTCTGCAGCATCTTGCTGTCAGTTTGGCTGTCTCTGGATACAAGAGTCTGGGTGTTACGCGTTCAATCCCTGTATGGGCATTCACTTAGGAGTTGGACTCGATGATCCTTGTGGGTCCCTTCCAACTCGGAATATTCTGTGATTCTGTGTTTAATAGCATTACTGCATTCCAAAAGCATTAGAAGTTTTTAACGGCAAAGCAGACCTAACAGGAATGTAAATAGCTTCCCCTGAATGCAGGTATTTTACATTAGTAAGGCATGTGTCTTTGGCAGGCTTCCCTTCATTTCAGGAGGACTAAATTTGGCTTCTGTTCAACCATCCTACCTCGTTACACAAGGTAAGCAGTAGAAGTGAGCTTTGGGTTGCTGTGTAACAGTCCTGTATTCACTTCATTCACTTGGTGTCTGTATTTCTAGTTTTGTGCCTGTAGCTGGTAAAAACAGTGGCCACTGTCACATAATTTGGACTCTATTTAAAAACTAATGTGAACTGCTACAAAATCTTAGCTAACAAATAGATTTAAACTTCAGTTTGACCTCCTTAACCGTGAAAAACAAAAGCTGAGAAAGGATTAGTTTTCTTTCTGTGAGCACATCAAGGAGCAAAACCCAAGCGGGTGGGAAAGAGCTGTTTCATTTGAGGATAATGTTAGCAGGAGAACAAAGAGATCTAGATTAGTCATGAATTAATTTAAGATGCTAGAATATTCTTCATGACTGGTCAGGGCAATTCTGGGACAATAGCACAGTAGGAGCATCAGGCAGAACTCAAAGCTGGCTTTTTAAAGGAGCATCCTTAGGGTATGAAAGGGATTATGGGGGTGAGTCCTCCAGCAGCCTGGACTCACTGCCCAAGGAGTCCTTCACAGTCCACTCCTGCTTATTCTTTTGTTAAAACCATTTAATGCTCCAGTTGGAATTACTCTGAGGTATAGAAAAAAGAGCATTTCTTGTGTTTGCATTGCTTGGGAAGAGCTATTGCTGAGATGGGAGAAGTAATTCCCAGGCTCTCTGCCTGTTTCTGTCTCAAGGCTTTTGGCAGCTAGGTCGAGCTCACGTCTCTTCTGCATCTGGTTCCATCCACTGCCTGCTCAGAACTCTTTTTTGCCTTTCCATCAGGCCTATATTCCTGACTTTGAAAGCCACTCTGTACTCTGTCCTAGCCTCTCTCTCTGAAAATCTTACCCCATATCCTTCTGCTACTCCAGCCCCTTTAGCCTTATCTGCATCCCCAGCTGCCATTGATCTTCCCAGGAGCAATGGTCTGTATCTGTCATCTTCAGGTATCATTTGAACCCAGAGCTCCATTTGTTATCCCCTGTTCCTCTTTGGAGTCTCACGTGAGTCTGAGCACATGCCAGACACCTGGAGCAACTCAAATTGTCTTCAACCTCCTATGCTCTATGCCCCTGTCTCTGCATGTCCTTTCCCCGTGCTGGGACATCTTACACCTGCTCTCAGCAGGATTTCGTGGTGGTTAGAGCCAAATTTCCAAATGTGCCTGATGGACTGTAGCATTTTGACAGGATGTACACTTGGATCAGTGTTGATGACACTTGCTCAGGACTGCTTTGCTGAGTACAGCTGGAGCACTCAATTTTATTATAAAACACCCTGGTTGAAGTTGGGTAAAGGAAAGAAAATTAGTGGAAATCTAGGTGTGATGGATGTATTTTTCTGTGAGATATGGTCCAATTAGAGTATCAGATGTTTCTCTGAGTATCTGTCTTCAATATTTTATCCACTTTGTCAGCAGTTGAAAGCCACATGAGTAGATGAGGCTTTCTTCATAGCAGTTCTCTGTAGTTTGCTGTGGGGTTGGAGTTCAGTGCTCAGGAGATGGGGGACACTTCTTACTGATTTCCCATGACTCTGCCAGTGTGGCTCTCTGCAGAGAGAGGCTGTTGTGCCCATCAGGATCAAGGTGTCTGTGGGTCTGCAGTACCCTGGGACAGATCCTCACCAGCCCATGGAGCAGTGGGGCACTGAGCAAGGCTAACAGGGGCTGTTGTGCTGTAAGTCAGATACTGCAGCAGTTCAGCATGCATTGTGGCAATGTATTCCAGCTTTGTACTGCTAAAATGGCGGGGGGGGGGCAATCTATCTGATCCATCTGCTGTCAAATTAAAGTCCAAAGCTGCCTTTTGGATTCAGGTCTTTCACAAAGAACAGCCTGAGTGACAGCTAAAGGAAAGAATAGAGAGATGTGAATTTCCTGCACTATAACTCTTAAAGACTGAAATAGTTGGTATTCATAGTTCAACTCAGCTTTTGGCAGGCCACTCTGAAATCATAAGTTACACAAAGGAGAAACCATGTGTGCTCAGATACACTAGATCTTTTTTTTATTGTTATTGTACTAACTCTTCATTTCTAAGTAGCTCCATGCCAGATGCATGCCATTTCCCACCCCACCTTACAGCAGAATTTTAAATTATGAACCCCCTTTTTGTCTGAACTTTGGCTAAAGGATAGCTTAAGATCTGTGAGTATTGCTGGTCTCCCAGAGACATAGTCAATAAACTTCTGGCACTTTGCAAGTACCATAAGATAATATTTTACTTGATTATGAGGCTTGTGCACCTTGCCTTAATAGTACTAATACCTCAGAGGAACAAAAGAACATTTTTAGCATTTCATTTACATAATGGCTGAAGTGAGAATTTGCTCCTTGCTGAATAGGTACCCTGGGGGTTCTTTGATTTGCTGTGGAGCTCTGTATGGCATGGAAATAGCACAGGAGTTAGTGGCACCAGTGGAGCTTGCTTGCCTTCTAGCTTGCCAGTGTCTTGCTACTCAAACCCCTTTATTTGCCACCTACATATCAGGTAGCCTCATGCATTTGCCCAGAGTGTTGCTGATGAGCCAATTGTTAAGCACAGAGAGGAACTCGTGATTTCAAGGCGAGTTTAAAGGAATGCTGTGGACAGCAGTGCCTGTGGGAGAAGGGTACTATGAGCCCTGGTGCATCCTGCCTTTGCCAGTAACAGAATGGGGTGGCTGGCATGACCTACCCTTGCAAGGCCTGTGTTCATGTGGGGCTGCTCTGTCTGTGCCCAGGTTCCCACTGTCTTCTGGGCATCACTGAATCACCCTGAGCCCACAGATTGGATGAGCATGGAGCAGGTGAAAAGAAGTGGTTCTTCACCCTGTCTTAGAGCAGACTGGGGACCAGGGAGGGAGTTTCTTAACCCACCATACAAGGCAGCACAGTGAGTGAGCCCTGGAGCCAGATGCCATTTAGCACAGCAGTCATTAGTGAAAGGTCCCAGCGACCTTGTCATTGGTGGCCTGGGCATGTGCATCAGCTGTCACATACCCACTGGAATTGTCCAGTATGGCAGAGAGAACTTTTGTTGGAAAGGTGAATCTCAGAGCACTGTCTTCTGTTGCTCAGTGCAATAAACTAATCACAAAACCACCCTTACCCTACAACTTGCATTAACAGCTACTTCTGCCATGGAAACAGTGGGCCCAAATTGTTAACCCATGTGCAAAAAGAAATTTCCCTAAAATTTATTGATGACTTTTTACTATGTAAAGGAATGCAGTAGCTGAATAATTAATTTCGAGTATTACACTTACAGTTTTAAACTTGCAAGCCTAAAGACGGGGAAACATGTGGTGACATAAAGGGTAAGTAATGAAAATTAAGTAGATACATATATTTAGAAAGAGCTAGTTAAACTGCATTTAACCTAAGTGTGAACAATCAGTCAGAATTAGCAAACTCTCCATTTGCTATAATTTACTTTGAAAGTGGATTAAGGTAAATTGAATTAAGGCTTCTTTCATTTTAAATAGAAGCATCTACATAGTGATGCAATTAAACTAATAAATTCCGAGAGTTAATTTGAATGACGTATCTGGACCCTAGAGAAGGTCTGGGGCAGTTGCTTAGTTTGAAGAATCCTCTTTAGATGGGCACTGGAAAATATTAGCTCAGTTCAGAGATGCAGGAAAATGTCCTTAAAACAGGTTCCCCCTGTCCTGAGCCATACAAGGGCTCTCAGAGACCATCTGCAAAATCTTTCCAAGCAACTCATGCTCCTCAGGCTGTGGATCCTCTGCAGCTTTCTGAGCTGTTTTGGTTCTGTGCTCCTTTCTTCAGTGAGGACTAATGTGGCAATTGCTGTTAGTTCATGGAGCTGTAACTTGAAAAGCAGATGGAAACTCAGAGATGGTTGGTAAGAGTTACTTAAAACCTCCACCAAATTTTGAATGACTGAAAATGTAAGGTGATTATTGTTAACTCTCTCTGGTTCCTCAGCACAGACTAAATGTTTGCTTTTTCTACCTCAACCTTTCAGTGTATTTCAGCCCAGGAAGAAACTTACAGGTGCAGTGTTGTGTACTGCGGTAGACTAGTATATTCTTTCCCCTCCTTTAACGACTACACTTGTCTTAATTTCCTCTCGATTACACTCAGGCATTAACTAATACTGACTAACTACGACCCAAAATAATTATTGCTATCTGTTCCCTTTGTAAATATAACTCCAGTGTTGAGCTGGAAGAATAATGGCATATTTACAGAAGGCAGCTAATTAAATCGAGCTTCAATTGCTTTCAGTTTGCCAGAAGGAGCCATTTTCACAGCAAAAAATGTGTGCAAGCCTGCATGCTTACCAGGAACGAGTTGGTATAACATAATTCAGAGTTCCCAAGACAAAAATTCAGTTCAAGACAAATTTACACTGGCAATAAAAATCTCATTAAGGAAGATATGAAGATGTCTCTGCTACACCAGGACAGTTAAAAGAGGTTATCATTTTTTCAGTTTATTTAAGGAACAGTATATATTTCATTGTTCCAGAACAGCTGTAATTGCAAGTGTCTTTCAAACACTGCTTGCAGTGATGCATTTGTCTTATGACTGTGACTTCAGAACAAGCCTTTTGATGCGTCTTCATTAGGACAGGAGAAGCTGCCAAAGTTTCAAAGCTCTTCAATGCTCTAGTTCATTTTTGCCCTGTTTTACCGACCATAAGCCCTGGAAAGTCTCTCTGCCCACTATTACTCAGCCACCTGCAAAAATGTGTGCAATGTGTCTCGAAGTGTTTGCACCCTCTTTTGTTCCCTTGAGATGTTTAGCTAAAACCATTCATGATAATTACAGAGCAGCAGTCCTTTGGCAAATCAGAGTTTGAAAGAACCATTCTTGTTGAAGCCTGTTGTTACCAGTCCCCAGGGCCTTTTCTGTTCTACAAAAACAAAAACAAGAGGATTGTTTCAGAGTGTTTTTTTCCTCCACTACAATGAACATGTCTGTCATGTCCCAGTGTTCAAATGGAGAAGCCTGGCCTAGTGATTGTTATTTAGATTGTTATTTACAGTTCTCCTTGTAGTAGTTCACTGCATTGCTGGATGGAAAGCTAATTTTCTTCTCCTGTCTGCATATCATTCCTGAATTTGTTTTTATCTGTTGGAAGTAATGATTTGGCAGACATCAGCACTTTTCCCATATTTAATTAATTAATTTAATTTCATGGTAAATGAGAATAATTGGGCCTAATTTTGCTATTTATGTATTGATTGGTAATTATGGAGATTGCAGGAAATTTGGCTTTACAAATCAAAATGAAGTGACCTCTTCGTGAGGATGACTTGGCACGTCTCCTTCACTCTTTGTATGGGAGTGGAGATGGCACAGAAGCAAATGTCGCTGTGTATGTTTAGATGACAGGAAGACTAGTTTGCCTAGTTTGAGTGCTGATGCTTTGTGAAAAGATTTATTGTTGAAAGGATGTAACAGAGGCAGGTCTGGCTCCTATTGGCACTTCTGAAACAGAGATGGCAAATAACACCACAGGATGTGCATAAGCATCTGGGGTTCTTGATTGTCTCTAGTGATCCAGGACCGGATGGGGTGGAAATGCTGTAGGTGAGTTTTCCTCGTCTTGGCTCTGCTGGTGAGTTGGCGTTAAAGAAATCTGGACTTTGGTTTGCACATTGAGCAAATGTGGGCTGAACTGCCCCTTCCTCTTAGAGTGGTTCTGCTGTCACTGCTGGGAGTTTGCAGTGCTGGTTTGGCCTCCCCCGGCTGATGCTGATGCCAGGCCCCCGCACAGATGGTCAGTCAGTCGGGTGCCTTCGGTTGGGCCAAGGCTCTGGCATGAGACACAGTGGGCTGGACCCAGCAAGAGAGAAGAGCTTTTGTTACCCTCTGTCAGAAGTGCCACGTGTATTTGCAGGGAGTGGGACAAGCTACATGAGCTTCTTTGAATTTAGCCTGAAAATCTAATTTCAAAGGCAACCGCTTGCAAATTTCCAACTGTCTTTTAGTCTTAGTGTTGAAAGCCCCTTGCATTCCCCCAGTGGCAATGCTCAGCAGCCCTTGAAATTATTTCCAGCATGTATTTTAAGTTTCCAAAGAAGAAAGCACAGGGAAAAAAAAAAAAATCTAGATTCTTCTTAGTGATGTTGCATCAATACTTGACTGATCTGTATAATGTAAAGCACAGTGGAGCAGAGCTGAGCTACCACTTGCTAGCTAACGAGAGGATTAGGTTTGCCTGCAGATGGACTGGCATAACTTAAACAAGAGGGCAAACGTGTAGTAAAGTCAAACTGAGACTCTGGATGAAGGTGGCAGAGCTTTTCCTCTGAAGAGCATCTGCTGCACACTGGACAAGAAAGTAAAGTGAAAGCAGTTGTTTGGCTGGGCCTGGAAGAGCCTTTTGCAATGAGTTGGTTCAGCTTTGCATAATGTTTGTTATTACTACTACATAGTTGTATTTATGTTCCTGGCCAGCCCAGGTGCTCTGAGGTTTAAATGTGATATAAACAAATCAACCCAAAATGTATTCACAAACTCTCAAGTAGGATCTGTTTAACAAATAGCATCATCCAAGGGGGGCTGGAGGACAGGAAGACGATACAAATTGACAGCAAGGAGTTTCCAAGCCAGAAATAGCATAGCAGTGCCTTTTCCCACTGATCTGGGGAGGGATAAGGATCAGAATCCAGGTTGTGGGTGCAGGGGGGTATTTGCTGTGGTCACCCTGTGAAACCTTCTCAGTACTGGAGTGGTCCTGAATTTACTGAGGTTCCTTTGAGGCTACGTCATTGAATGTAGATAAATTGAAAAGAATATGGCTCTTTCAGAGGGATCTTTGTCAAAGGCAGTCTGGAGAGCAAATTATTGAATCTCACACTTAAATGTTTACATTTAATGGCTGTTTAAAGTCTGTTGCTGTTGGAATAGAAAGTGTTGCCATATTGCTGTAAAAGATTAACAATTTTTCCATCATTTTAAATGCAGAACAGAAATGTTTGCTGTTTATTTCTGCATTTCCTGCGTGATGTCTGATCATTTTTCCATCCTCATCTACTATGAAATTTGCAAGCTGGCTAGGATTTACTATCAAGCTATTGTACTATGAGATTTTTATATTTTTATTATTCTACAAGTCTTAGAATTTACATTCATTCCTTTGGGGACCTTTTTTGTATTGTCTGCTCTTCCTTGATGCCCATATATATGCTCCTTGAGATCATATCCCTGACTTTTCAATTTGTAATTGAATTTTAAAGTTATTTTTAGAACTCACATTTTAATTGGATATTTTTCCTTTTTAACTAAAGAAAGCTTTCATGTTTGAAGAGGTTTTTTGTTTATTTATTTGTTTGCTTTTTCTTACCCCCTGATTATTATTCACTCAGACTTTATTTGCCTTTACATTTTCATTTTCTGTTTTGGATTCTTGGTTTTCCAGAGTACCTGCAGTCAGCATTAATGGTCAAGCTCGTATCTGCAGAGAAGAATGAAATGTGGCCGTGATGACTAGCAGTGAATCCATGATGAATATTTAGGTTGGGGATTCATTCTTTTTTATCTATTTTTTCAACCAGGAAGATTGACTGCTGAACTAGCTCCATACAACTGCTGTATTTTTTTTCCTGTTAGAAAAATATCAGTTTCTAAATTGTTTCCTGAAGTTGAGCCCCTGTGGTAATGTAACTTCTTCTGCATATCACAGTAGATGTATTTCAGGAAGTCTGGAAGGGTCTCACAGTAACAGCTCTTAATGCACCGTGGTAACATCTTATACTAACTGGGTCTTAAATTTATAGACAAGCCTCTAATTTTGTTTTCTTTATGTTTTGGAAGGAAATACAGCAGTTTGAGTCAGAACAGAGCAGGAATGACAGCCATGGGTGGCTTGATGAAGAGGTAAAAGGTGCAAATTCAGTAAAGGACCAGTGGAAGCCGCTGACTCAGGAAGGACAAGCCCTAAAGGCACACAAAGGTGCTTGAGCTAATTTCTGCTGTGTGGGCAAATCACCCTCATGGGTTGGCAGGTGGCAGGTGGACATCTCAGGAACGAGCAGAGGCTGAAGCTTCAAGTACCCGAATGTCTTAAGCTGAGACTAAGGACACTGCTACTTGGTGGGGTCAGATTTTGGCTGTGGGGAGCACAGAGTTCTGCGCTGCTGTCTCACAGCACTGGGACCAGTGAGGGGGCCGTGATTTAAAGACCTGCTTCATGGGGCTGTGCAAACTAGATTAAGCAGGGGAGAGGTTGGTCAACTGTAACAGCCTGCAGTGGTAGAAATGAAAGACGAAATCATAATTGCAAATAGCAGGTGAAAGCAGTTGAAATTAATTAGTACTGCAGCATGAGGTGAAGTTGCAGAAAGCTGCACACAGGGCTGTGTGTAACTTCCTGCTGATTATCACAATCTCTGTTCGTCCACAGCTCCTCAAGGCAAATTGTAGCCTCTTCACTTGAGGAGTTGTAGGAAGAATTGGATTTTGGCCTCAGAGAGAAATCCCTCTTAACTTGAGCAAGTAAAACATCCATGCTGCTTATTCTATGCTTTTCATGTGCTGATTTGCTGTTAGTTCAGCATTTTACAAGTAAGGCCAAGAAGAGATGACATTATTTTTTCTTTTCACATTTTTTTCCTATAAATTTATTCTTCATGTCTCTGAAGAAACCAAGTTTCTCCCCTATTGTTCTTGTTATTGGCATTATACATAGATAAAGCAATTTAAGAGAGTATTTCTCCTAGTTAGCCAAGGCGGAGATACAATATACCATAGGCACATCTGTCAACATGATGCCCCTGCCTGTCTTTATTTTCTCAGTTTGCTTGTGGTCCATTTGAAATTAGATTACAACTGATTGGTTCCTGCATTCAAACTACTTTGCACAATGCTTCATCCATGGGCATATAAAACAAAGCTGAGGCGACTGGAAAGCCTGAGGGATCAATTCTAAATATCACTCTGTAATAAAAACTGTATTTCCTTAATTTTTTTATTGATTCAGCACTCATTCTTCTGTAATGCTGCTGTGGTAATATTAAAACTCAGTGACTGACAGTGGCATTCCATAGAAGTGATTTAAATAGCAGTACCAGGGAAGAAAGCAGGCTTTGCTTTTGCAACAATTTTGTTCAAACTGGCCCAGAGGAACTCGCTTGCAGGGAATAGACTGTGTACTTTTTTCCCTTTGAAATATATCATCTTTATTTCTCTCAGCCCTATACCATGCCTATGAAGCCAACAGGATACCTGCTCTTGGTACTGCTGGGTGCAGCCTTTAAATGCAAGTATGAATATTTGGGTTGTAGATGGGAACGGGTTGTTTGTGTAGAGAACAGAACTGATATTTGTTCAAACGCAAATCCCAGACTATTCTTCATGTAATCCCTGATACAAAACGAATGAAAAGAGCATTCCTGTGGCATTGGAGACATTTGGCTAATTAATAGTCAGAAAATGTGTGCCTCTTACAGGTGGAAATTTCAAAGGACCTCATGAGGTTTGGATTCACAGAGCCAGTCAGGGAAGTGGAAGCTGGACCCATGAAAAATGGGATGGAGATTTTGTTACGTGCTGTGGACCTCCAAGGTTTGCAACACTGTGCTGATGAGAGGCGTTTCTCAGTCTCTGCAGTGAGGCACTTGATTAGGGAAGCAAGATATTTGCAGCACTCCAGCTTGGGTTTCTGCTTCCTGCCTGTGCTCACAAATAAAGGAGAATGCTAAAAATGAAATAAAACTTGAGGCTACTGGATGGTTTCTCTGTCGAGACATGTTAGTTACCAATCTCATAAGTGTCCCAGAACCATAAAAAAGACATGCCCATAGTCTGTTTCTGGACTGGGAAATTTTTAATTGAAATAGTCTCCTTCAGGAGGTCCCCAGGGTCTGGCAGAGACAATATTTCATGTTGAGGTAGGCATAAATCTCCAAGATGGTGGTCCAAGACTTGGAAACGAAAACCAGAGATACTGTGATCAAAACTGTCTCACTTGAGATGTGCTAACCGGAATGATTCACAAAAGCAAAACTGATTCATGAGAGGGTTTGAAATACGTAACCCCAAACCATGTGGTGGCAGTTTGTGAAAGAGGACTGTGGCAAAGCCTTTGCAGAATTGGGTGCTAGGAGCAAAACCAAAGACCTTCTCCCTTGGCTCAGCCTCATCAAAAAGCAAATCAGACCCACCCCTGAGCAAAGAAGATGCTGAGGTCAGGTCCAAAATCAGCGTCTCTGCATCCAAGAGGTTAAGCGACACCTGCTTTGACACTAAGTGGCTGTTGCTTTGAGAACTCTGTGCTTTTTATTGATATCAGATACTAATTAAAAGAGTGGAAAAATGGTTACTCAGAGCTCAACTGAGTAGCACGAATATCCCCTTGAGCTGTGGAGAAACACAAGCATCTTTGCCTTGTTGCAAGGTGGGTGGGAGTGAGCAGTGCCACATACTCAGCCAGGAGCAGCAGCTGGAGGGAAGCACAGCCCACTCCACCTTCTGTTGCACCAGGGATGTCTCCCAACCTGGGCCCAGCGAGGGGTGAGTACGCTGCCCCACCATTGTTTCCCACAGTGGAGAGCTGTTTACTCTGGACTTGTTTTCTGTTGACTGCAGTCAGGCAGTGATTTTCTTCGGGTGTGATGCAGAGTGAATATTGAGTGCGCCTCTAAGATAAAGTCATTATTTAGGAGCTCATTAAAGTACTGGCCTTGAAAAAATTTCCCACTGCTAATATCCTCTTCCATCACTGTGTCAGGGATTGGAGCTGGTTTAGAGAAAGGGTTGTGTGCTTCGTGGCCGTCTGTCTCCCCCCTCTTACCTGGGGGCTGGGGAAGCAGAGCTGGGATAAAACTTTTTTAAGCCTAAAGGTAAGGAAGGGCCAGGTGTTAACCTGAGCTGTAAATTGCGAAGTAACCCTGGTGAAAACCCTCAACACCTTAATTTCTAGGAAAGATCCTGAGGCTATTTTTTCTCTACTTCATTTTGTGAGCTGGGGTATTGCTCCCTGCTGCGAAAGCATGGTTCTCTCTTGATTTTCACCTCGATTCCCAATTTCCTCATGCTCCTGAGATTCAGCTCATGCTATGCCTGAAGGTTTTTTAGTGGGAAGGGAGGAAGCAGCACTGCCATTCCCACACATTGCTATCCTGTGTACTGGGAGGGAGCTGGAGCCCCAGGAGACACTGTGGGCCCCTGTCCATGGGGCCACATCTAAGCCTGCAGTTAAGGAAGCAAAATGGGGCTCCCTGCTTTCACTGCTTGAAGGTAGCTTCAGAATGGGTTGCTGCGGTTCATCGTTGTGAAATCCTTCCCTGTAGCCCTGCTGTGGTTTCCTGGGTGGACCCTGTCAGCGTCATTGCTGTGCTGGCAGCTCACAACTCACTGCAGTGGGATTCAGAAGGCCAGCAAATGTCCGTGCTGGAGAGCCTGTCTGCAGCCCACCTTTCCTCCAGGCAGTGTTCATAGGACTGCTGGAGCTTAAATAAATACTAATTTGCAGTAATGACATTTAATCCTCTTCAAACCATAATTTACAGTATCAGATTATTATCATAATATCTTATCTAGAGTTCCTAATGCTTTATTGTTATCCCATTACAGGGAGTTCCACTGCCATTGCATATTGTCTATTTCTCTTACAAATGTTCTACAGAAACCTTATTAATTATTAGTCTCATAAAACACCTGTTAATGTTACCATTTTAATAAATCTCCTCCTTAATTAAATTAGGTAGTTCTGATAGTAATCCTCTAATGTCCACTGCCTTTCTGTTCTCATCACTGTCTGATTGTAGAGTGGGAAGCAGCATTCAATTATAATTGATGTAGGCCATAATTCAGAACCAAATTATAACATATAAAGCCATATGATCATAGAGGAATATAATAGATCTCCACACTAAAGTGTCATTTGGATTGATTAGTGCTGTTTCTAGAGCCTTTTTAGAGGTGAGAAAAGGCTTTATTCAAAAGGATTTTTTTTGCTTTTCTTTTTCTCTCTTTTTGTCTTGAATTCATGTACTCTATTTTCTCCTTGATAAGCAGCATCTATTTCAGCTACTTTTGCTACAGTGTTCGCAACAACTACTTTCCCACTCTTTCCCACTGTTGTTTCAGTTCTAAAGTTGACCTTTTTAAAAATTATTTTGTAAAGACCTACTGCATGATGATTTTATTTAATGATTTAATAAAATCTTTCCTCCTGAGGTAGAGGCAAGAAAACCTGGCTGATCTATTACTGCTGCTACCCAAGCATGGAAGTGCAGTTATATGTGATACAGCAATGCTAAATGTACAAGCAAAAAATTAAAAGTATATCAGTATTAAGACCTTACCCTAGCTGGAAAGTAGATTAGGCACCAGGAAAGTTTTCCACACTGGGGCAAACATGCTGCTCACTTGAGCAGATGTCAATTCATCTCTGCTATGGAATGTCCCAGGAGAAACCTGTCCTGTACTTTGCTGGTGCTCACCCAGGTCCTTTTTGCGTGTGAGGTCTGGGCGCCTCTCAGCCTTTTCTGCTTCTTTTCAGCTTTCTGAGTAGAGATGAGAAATGCTTTATGTGGTGGTGATCTCTTGTCTTGCAGGAAACCCTAGAGAAAGAAGCAGAACTTTCCCAGGACCATGATGAGAACCTATCTCTCAGCTTTCCAGATCTTTTCTGCTACTGGGAAAAGCCTCTGTTTTGCATTGCTTCACTGCCTGCCTCCCCTCCCATCATACTCATTTGCTTTACGCATGACAGCTACAGTCATTTATTGTCCAAGGAAGCAATGTTGTAAAATGTTATCCGTGGTTTTAACTGATTTTAACGTAATTTAGAAGCTCATGTCATTACAGTTCCTTTTCAGGATCTCCCCCTTGCACTGTACTTGTCTGCTTCCCCCCTACCAGTCCTTCTGCTCTCCTGTGGGCTTTGGAAGCCAGCCCCTTTGAAAATCATTGAACAGCCTCCTCAGCAGGACGTTGGCTTCTCCTTGCCCCATTTCCTCAGGTGGATCCCATCTCTCCCCAGAAATCCTCATTTTTCAAAGAGAATCGCATGAATGCAATTTCTGAATCATTTGTGAATTAACCAGAGGATGCTACAGCTACTTTATGTGAGAGCTGATCCTGAAAAAAAAAAATTCATTCTTCCTTTTAAAACTGAATTACATACCAGAAAGGTTTTGGAGAGAAAAAGCTGCAAGCTTTATTTGGATGATATTGTTATGAAGTATTTTGACTTTTAATAAATGAAACATTTTGGTGCATTTGGATTATTTGTCTCGTGTTTCCTAACAGTGGAAGTATTTTTTTATTTTTTTCCCCTCTTGCAGTTGCTCATAGCTTACTGAGATTGTGTTATTTGGATTCTTTCTGCAGTATTAGCTGTGGTTGCTCATTTGCTCATTTCCAGATCAATCAGTTTTGGGGTTTCCATTCCTGCCTCACATGATATCCTCACCATTTCTGATAGGGATACAGACGATGAGCACTGCAATCTCAAGTCATTGAAAACAAAAAAATAAGTGGGAATCTGTGAAAAGGAGCTATGGAATTTGAACTATTAAGGGGTAGATGTGACACAAGTGACTTGCAAGTGATTGAAAAGCCCCATGAGAAAAGTAAGGTGCTAGTTTGTTACTTCTGACGGAATTGCAAGTCATTCTCCAGCATTTTTCCACTTCCTGAACTGCTGCTGTTGCTTGTTGTAGGCTTGCAGGAATTTTTGAGGAGTGGATTCTACAGCTGAGACTTGCAATGGAGGCATTGGCTGCTGGTGCACATGGTGGATCTTCCTGTGGGAAAGAGATGATGTCTGTTCCTCTGTCCCCTCCCGGGCACCCGAGCGGAAGATCCCCCATTCACTTGTGCACAATGTGATAATTGAGAGGGAGTTTCCTGGAGCTGAATGCTGCATCACTCAGGGTCAGCAGCTGCTTTTCCGTCTTGACTTCCTTTGACGTCCCACATGCACCCCGGCATTGGGAGTTGGAGGGAGTCCTCCAAGATGATGAGCCTTTTTTGTTGCTAAAAGACAACTTCTGGAGGAGCAAGAGTCATTAACTTGTTGGGAGTGGATAAGGAACTGTGAGTTAAGGTAATTTGGAAACTTTTATACATTAACTACGAACAGAGGGAAATTATAATGAAATCTGGAGTATTCTGGTTATCCTTGAAGCGTAGTTGTTCCAATGGATTGCTTGGATGTTGTCTACAACTGTGCATAAGTACTGCTGTCCCCTTTCTCTTCTGAGGTGCATTTAATCCATGCAAAGTGTGGCACAGCCCAGCATCTGCTCACTGCTGTCTCTGCTCTCCACTTGTCACACAGAGACACACAGAGACTATTAACCAGGTCAATGTGGTGATGCTTAGAAACAGTGTGTGGCCCAGCCTTACTGAACTTTGGTAGATGAAGCGTGTCTGTTGAGTTATAGTCCTACTTGATAGAGATTCATTGCTCCTACTAGGAGATAATGCGTTTCAGGGTATTTTTTTTGAATGTCACACATCTCTGCCGGGAAAGAGGAGGCAGGGCATGGAGTCACTCATCCTGAGTGCGCTGCACTTTGTGACTCGCCCTCCCCAGATAATGCTTTGGACCATTTAACATCAACGAAATCAGGCCTGTGGGTCCTTTGCAAAAGACAGCGTTGGATTTGTGCTTTGTGGGGCCTGCTCATGACCGAGAACAGTTTCCTGGCCAGTAGGAAGGCCCTTGGTCAGTGTAGCTTGTTCTCTATGCCTTCATCCCTGTAGTGCTTTAGTAGTTGACTTGGCTCCCCATTGTTGTGTTGAAGGTTTGGGGTGGGTAGGATTGTCTCCAAATTGCCAGTGGGGCAGCATTATCATCCTTTCTACTCTGGCTCAGGGCAGCACAGAACAGAGGTGTGCTGTGCAGAGAAGCACCTTTCCTGTGTCCTGCACACAGACAATCACTTACTGCCCATTAGTAGGATGCAGTGGAAAATTTATGTATAATTTCTCTGTGTTCAGATTGAACAGAAATACCACTCTGTGGGAGAAGTGGGCCTCAACAGAGCTGAATGGCTCAAAGAATAGGTCCTATCGAGGCTGATAATCTTCCCTAGCGATAGCGCAGTGGATTATACAGTGATTGGATGTTGAGAGTACACTGGCCTTAATCTCCCTTAACTTTGGTTTTCTTTCCCATCTGATAATAACAGAGAAAGTACAACATGTGCCATAGATGATTATACACATCCTGCCACATTTTGCAGATGGCTGATTAAAAATCAGAGACAATACTAAAATAATTAAAATGCCCACAAAAAATAAACCAGAGTATTCTGCTCCTTTTGTGAGGCTATGGCTAAGAAAACTGAGCCAGCCAGACTGAAATGCACAAAACAGGTGTAAGAAGATCTTATTAAGATTCCATGTGGCTGTTAAAGTGTCCTCAGCCATTGCTTCAAGTTCAGCATCCCTGCTAATGGTGAGGAGAGGAAGAGATTAGTTTAGGCTACTTTGAGACACCACAGATATATGTGGGAGGCATACTCTGTTGCTTGAACTTGTATTTCACTGACCAACTATGTGACGAGTGGAGTGCCAAAAATACAGAAGAGTTGGCACATAAAATCCATGTCTACTCTATATACTCTGTCAAGGCTAAAAAAAAAAAAGGCCTGAATGAGCCTTGGAGAGTCAACAAATCACTAAAACAGCAGCTAAAAGAGGAAGTTCAGCACGAGTTCAAGTCATTAAAATTCCCTCTAATGTATGCTCTTGCAGACCAGTGGGCTGAGCGGAAGGATGTGTGTGAGCTTGTAAGCAAGGAGAAAATGGACAAGGTTGATGTTACTGACCTTCAGGATTGAAACCTGATCATTCCTGTCATTTGAGATACGTAGTTATGTGGGAAGAAAAAGGTCAGTGGCACAACTCTGAGCTGGACATGGTGAGAAATCAGCTTTAGCACAGCTTTCTTGGGCAAATCCCCAAATGTGTGCAGAGCACTGTGGCATATTTATGTCTTGGAATTTTGCTGGGAGTAGCATGAGGTCTCAAAGGGGAAGGCAACTGGGTGAAGGAGTGACTGTGGTGGAGTGTAAGCATAGATTGTTCTTTTAGGAAACACCCTTTCCTAATGCTAATATTTGGCTAAAGAACAGACACGGCCTATGAATTGTGAATATGTTCTTTTTATGTTCTTCCCCATAGGCAATGTAGGGAAAAAAGGAGACTTAAGCCTGCATTGTGTGTTACCCGCATTTCTCATTGCCTTCAATGGGACTTTTGTTCAGGAAGTGCAAAGCAATACTGGTAAATGTATTTCCATTTATTCAATGGTTTCGAGATGGAAAATGATAGAGACTGGGCAAAAGATGTACCAGGGGCATCCCATATCCATGTGTCGCTTCATTAAACATCTGAAAATGGCAATGAAAAAGCAGAGATTGCAGAATGAGATTCCCAGACAGCAGGATGATAACATAAAAGCCTCTGTCCTCTGCTTGTACAATACATATGTGGCCAGAAAAATAAAGGCAGGAAACTATCTTCCAGTATAATAGACAAGGATTTTCATGGCTGTTGTTTGGGATGCATGGGAAGTAGAAAATGGCTTTACACAAGAGAGTCACTTGTTAACTTTAGATATGTGATATGCGAATGTGTAACTGAGATAAAAAAAATCATCTGGTTTCATCCTTCTCCTTGTCAGGCAATATTTGCATTCAGAAGCTCTAGAAGTAACATTGAGTAGCTAAGGAATATATGACAAAATATTGTAAAGCGAACTGACATTGTGTGCAGGAAAATTAGTTTCCTTTTATTGCTCTTTTAAATAGAAGAGATTTCATCAGTCTTGGCCTCCTCAATAGGGGAAAAAACTGACTAGACCACAAATTCCTGCAAAGCTGCCTGAAGGCATGACAGCTGCTGAGGAAAGGGTCACTCTTTCATACTTGCAGAGGTGTCAGGTAGCCCATCTCTGCCACAGAAGAACAATGCGTAGACAATGTGTTGGAACCTTAATGTAAGAACTTGGGTTTAAACCAGTGCCCATCATCCTTGATAGTCCAGTGCTGGCATCATCCCTGATGGATAAATCCACATCCATGGTCTCTGCCCTGGGCAGCTCCCTGCCGTGGCTTGTCCCCATTCCTCTCACTGGCAAACCCTGGAAGCTGCATCAGCTCTTGGGAGCAAGTGTTGGACCTGGTGTGGAGGCTGGAGTGGAAGGGACCTCCAAGCCCTGCCCATGTGTGGGTGACATGTTCTATGGCTTAGCTCAACCTCCCAGGCCCTGGCACTGCCCTGATGGTTCCTAAAACAGTCCTGCTGTGGTGGAGATGCTCCAAAAGCCTTTTCTGACATAGGAAAAATTAGAACATAAATTCCTACATTTTTTAGGAAATACATGCTTTGGCTTGTATTTGGTCCTGAGGCAGGCAATGAAAGCTGTAATTCCAGCTGTGCCTGCACATCAGGCCAGCTGCTGTACACCTGCCAGGTGGCCCATCACACTGCTGTGATCTGCTGCCATCCCTCCACCTCAACACCCTGGTACCTAATCTCTTGAGGCAAATTACGTCCTTAACCAAATTCAAGCCCAGCTCACTCACTGGGGAAGGGCTGCCCCTGAGCTCCTGCCATCCCTTGTGTCCCCATGAGTAGCTGAGCTGCCAAACCAAAGGAAGGAGACGGGTCAGGAGGAGCCCAGCCCGCACTTGCATGTCTGGTTTTTGATCACCCAAGTTTCACCTGCTGTAAATGTTGTGGCTCGTCCTCATTAGCTCCCATGTGCTCTCTACTAGTTGTCATCAAGGGCTTTGTGTTTTAATTTTGACTGTTTAAAGGACCTTATTTTAATCAAGTTTTTGATGTGTTTGCATCTGTACAACATTTCACAAGTTATGTGGTTCCCCTCACAGCTTTTTTTTTTTGTTGCTCGGAGTGGCCTGCTAGACTGTGAGGCATCTAGGTTGGTGTTACGCTCTGGGATGTGCTCTCGGTCTCTGTACGGGTGTTAGATGGTGAGTTGGACTAGATGATCCTTGTGGGTCCCTTCCAACTCATAATTTTCTGTGATTCTGTAATTAGTGATGGAGAGGGATTCCCCAGGAGCTGCCAGCCTTGCCGATGTGTCCCTGCTGGTGGCACAAGGCTGTGGGCTCTGGGTATGCAGTGTCACAGAGGATGAGAGCAGGAAGGTGATGATAAACATCTCAATCCTTGCACCAGCATCCAACCTTAAAGCCTGCTGGCAAGTAGCACATATCCCAGTGACAGTGAAGCCTGCAGCCTCTGGAGTCTGGATGCATTAGAGCCTAAAAAGAGCTGAGCTCCCTAATGAACACATGCTGTGTTTTTGAGCATCCGTGCATCTTTCACTGATTGTCTGCTGTCGAGCCCTTACTTCAAGCAGTGCTGGGCTTTCCAGTGTACACCAGCGATGGCTCTTCCAAACTTCCTTGATTGTGTCTATGCCTGTTGCTCGGTGCTTGAGTGATGAAATGGAAGGCAGCAAGAGCGACAAAGATTCAATGAGCAGCAAGATGAACCTGAGCAGCATTTTGGGAGCGTAATTAGTAGTGCCGGTGGCTCTAAGCAGAGTAAGGGGGTTTGCTTTCTACTATTATCCGTGTGGCAGTGGGGAAATGCCAGGCAACTCCCTTCTGATTATCTTCTCTAATTAAAAGGTTTTTCTGTGTAAGGACAGGAATATATGAGAAAGTGATAAATTAAACACCATGACTTCCCCACTCTGTGCTTGTGCTGCAGCAGGAAATAGATTCTGAAACTCACAGCGAGGTCAGTGAAAAAACTGTTCCCTTCCCATTGCAGACAGGTGCTTGTGGTTCCCTCGGCAGGCGTGGAGTCAACCTGCTCAGTAGTGCCTTGTGACAGTGCTCAGCATCAGCAAACTGGCCATGGGATGTAGGAGCCATCTCCTCAGCATAGGCAGAATAAATACTTTGAGTGTGGTGGAGCGCTGCTGGCATGAGTCCAGGATGGGAAAGCAAAGGGATTGTCTTCCTCCAGCAGTGAAAGAAGCAATAGCCGAGCTGCTTAAAGGAATTGCTGCAGCCCCTGAACTGCACTGGCCTCTTTCCCAGGACACAGGGTAGAAACTGCAGCTGTTCTGCTGAAGTGCAGCAGCTCCAGCTTCCTCCTGATGGCTTATCCCACACATCACTCACGGTGGGCTGGGAAGCAGGGAAGGGACTGGCAGCCCAGAAGGGTGGAGCAGGAAGAAATTGCATCTGTCAGCCCCTTGAAGTATGACAGCCTTCCTGGGACAGCTACAGGGGCTATAACCAGGAGGTATCACCCCCTGCTCCCAACTGACCTCCTGAGCACTGTGCAAATAACTAATGCACCAAAGCAAATCAGACACAGACCAAAAGAGGAAATGATTCAAGACGATCCTAAGGAATTTTGTTTAAGTTTTCTCTGAAACATCAATATTTTTATGTATGTATTTTTTAAAGGCTTGATTGGATTGAAAGGGAAAAGGGAGGCTTTCCTGTGGTCTGGAGTCAGTGTTTAAAAAATGTAGTTGCAAGTGGAAAATAATTTCAAAATGAAATTAAAATCTGCTCTTCAATGCCAAAAGAGTGCAAAAATGGAATTATTTAGATTTAAAGATCAGGTTTTTAACCTAAGCAAAACAAATTATCTGTTCAGGAGCATTTTGAAATACTTTAGTGAATCCAAATCTGTGTGTTCTAGACAAAAAGTTTTCTTTCTTAAAAACTCAATAATCTCTCCATAGGCATCACCTCCTGGTCTGTCCTTGCAGTAGAAGAGATGGTTTGTTGCTATCCTGAAAGATTTTTTTATTTTAATAGGCAAAATTCATGCATAGTATAAACACACCAAAAGGTACATGCCCTATTGAATTTTCAGAGATAAGTATTTTAAATCCAGCCTTTTCCAAAACTCCAGACATGCATTATTTACACTAGAGAATAATAATGTAACAAGGCTGTATTATATTAAAATTGTTCCATAAAATATTATGATTATAATTTTTTGTAGCTTGACTTAAGGTGCGCAATTTATATAAAAATATGAATTATTTTCTGTTACAATGAAATTATTCAGTGTGGGCTCTGTGTATTACAGTTATTAATCTTTCTATTTAAATGCAAATTTTTCCTTTCAACTGAGAGCTAAAGATACTTTTTATACAACTAATAAAACACAAGTCTGATCTTCTGATCCCTCATCAGGGAGATGGCTTTCTCAGCTGTGTTTGGGATGCCTCTGCTGGAACATGGTGTTTCTTTACAGCAAGGATGCTCTCTTCATAAATACATTGAGAATTATTTCCTGGTAAAAATGAAATATTCGTTTGTACAGCAAGGTGTGCTTTGGGCGATACTTAGTTGACTTGTTTCTGTAATAAGAGAAAAGAGCCAAGAAGAGCAGTGTCCTTTGTGTGGCCATGTGCCTGCAATGTAGGAGGGTCATTTATCCTCAGAAAATCTTAGTTTGCATCCTAGGGGGTTTGTTGCTATGAGAAACTTTAATGTTGAAGTGTTGAAGATATGTCAGGCTTTACAATCACCACAGTATCTGTGCTGTTGAAAAACTTCAGAAAGCTTCATGTCATCCCCAGAATGATAAATACCCCATATATCACAAGAAACTCCAGGGGCATCGGATACATAGCAGCAGATACATAAGTATCTGAGACTCTTGTCTAAAGTTTTGCTCTTCCCATATGCAGGAGGGAGTGGAAGTTGCCCCATTGGACTAGAAGACTTCCAGTGTCTGGTCCCTGGGACCTGCCATCAGCTGGTCTCACCATACGTTCATGAGTGTGAGAAGGGGAGAGGTAATCCCTCCGTATCTGACAGCTTGTGTCTTGAAGCAGAAATCAAAGTTGTTTATGTGATTTCAGGCTAATTTCTGCCAATTCTTGTTCTGACAAAGTACTATTACTACCCTGAGCTACTCCGGGGACAGCTTCCTTAATAATGTTTATAGTGTTGGACTTCTAGTTACAGGATTAGCAAAGGAAGCTGAAAACCACCCTGCATCTCCATCTTCCATCCTTTCATGATCACATTCCACCTTCTGAGAAATGCCATCTCCTGCTTGTGGAAAGCTTTCTGGTGGTTTTCCAGGTCCTGCGTGGCCTGGCAGAGCGTGTTTCCCTCTGGCCACCCTTGGTCTCCCTTTTTCGTGGTGCTCTGACTAACCCTGAGATGGGAGCTTGGTTGTTTCAGCCCATGGAAAAGCTGGTAATTGAAAAGGCTAAAGTAGTGAGTGGTGTTATAATTAACTGGCTGTATTAGGCATTTTACAATTCTGACACCTCGCAAGAGTGGAAGTTTAATGAGAATGGAGAGAGGCTCAAAAGCAATCCATTTTCTCAGCAAAGATTGTAATGAAGGTGTGAAATGATGCACAGCTAACTAAACTTGTCCATAATAGCCTCTCTGTTATAATGTAGCGATTTGACAGACTTTAGAAAAACAATAAAGTATACATGTATATATAGATATAATATACAGATACAATATATAGATATCTTTCCTTGCAGTGTTAATGTAATGTATAATGCAGCTTGACTGGATGTGCCACATGTAGGTCAGGTGCCAAAATGTGTAAAGAACTGATTGTTGAAAGAAAATGCCCACTTTCAATGTAAAGATGAGCGCACCCCAAAGAATGTCCCAGACAGAGCTTTCAAGTGGACCATGAGGGGCTGTGAATGCCTGTGCCAGGGCCAGCTGTGACATAGCACAAAGTACTTCTGCAACCCATTTGCACCAGAACAGTCCCTTCATTACATACCCTTGTGGATCTGCCATGGAGGGGCAGAAAGTCAGCATAAAGGTATTTTCTTACTATTGCTTACTATGCTTTCCTGTGGGATCTTGTGTCCCCAGATTTTATCTTCACAGGTTTTTATCTCCCTTCCTTGCGGGGTTTAACTCTCATCTGGTTACCTGTTGAACACCATGTCACTCAGGAGCAGGTACATTGTGTCCTCTGCAGCACCCAGACAGTGTGATGTGTGGTCATGAGGTCATTTCTGCCCACAGAATGTCCCAGAGTTGTCCCCGGCATGAAGCACTGAGGGCTGCTCCAGATGTATGCCACTCACAGGGCAGGTGTCGATTTGAGTGGGCCAGTTTATTTGTCTGCCTGGGAGCCCTCTGCCACCTGTTGTCACCTTTGCTCTGAGTCACAAGCCCTCTCTCAGCTCTCAGCAACCTTACCTGGGGGGAACACGAGTCTGCTACCACCTCTGAGTTTCCAGCCAGGCAGAGGGCCAGAACTCTGGGTGCTCAGAGATTTGATGTTTCCCATGTAGGGACCTAAATGAATCAATGTAGTTTACGACAGACAGGCATGAAGGACAGTTTCTGTTCTGTGAAGCTCTTGTTCCAGTTTGATCCTTAAAGCAAGCCTTTTCTGGTTGCCCTGAATTATCTTTTCCTTTTTTAAATGTATAATTTCTGACTGATATAAATGTCAAGCACATAGATGAAGTGTAAAAATGGAAATAAACACCTTGTTAATAGTAATCATTATGTAAATACCTGAGCCCATAAACTTCAACTCACGTAATTAGTTTTACAGTTTCCTTTACTTGTCAGGACTTGCATGGATGTGGCTGAGCTTTGTCATAGCTGCTCGCAGGATGGAGCCCTGATTGCTAAACTACATGTGTTTTGTGTGTGGCATATGGTGAGGACTCATGAAACATAATTGTGGAGCATTAATGTTCAGCTTTCCTGCAGGGTAAGTGTCACGTCCCAAAGGGTGACTCCTTTCAGTAACATCAAGATCCTATAGGAAAGGAGCTTCTTTTAAAAAGCTCAGCTATATGATTTATGGTAAATAACACTTGTATTCCCATATTAAGTGTTTCTGCCCTAGAGGCTTGCCCTTGTTGTGCTCAAATTTGTTTTTGTTTAGCACATCACAGGACTTGAAGCAGTAGAGTTTTGGCAAAATGTGTGGGCTGGCTATGTAAACACCATGCAAGCTTTCTATATACTCTGTGCATCCTCTCCAGTATGTTTAAATAGTCCAGCTAGGCAGTTAAAGTACACCCACTAATACAAGTTAATACAAAAACATGATTATTTAATGGGATAACTTAAGTTACATTTTTATAAAGAGAATAAGAGGATCCCCAGAGACATTGTTGTACAAATAACAAAAGACGGAAGCTCAATTAGTGAAAGCATGGAAGTGAATAGTGAGACAAAAATCATGTGGAGTGAAATTCAGTAGGTATATTAGTTTGCATAATATACTGTTTCTTATACATTAAAAGGCTACATTGAGGAATGAATTACCTGCTTTCCTCATGACACTTTTCTAAACTGAGACTGTCAGAATTTTTTTGCAGTGTCCTGACTCAAGATAGGAAAAGTCAATTCCTTAATTCTAATAGATGGAGGTGTCACATTGATACTTCCATTTACTTTTTTCATTACAAGAAGAGCAGAAATTGCCCAGAATTATTTTTTCATTTTGTGTTCCCCTGAGACTCTAACAATAACCAGCGATAGGGTTTTTTGTCCATATTATTTTAGATTAATAGTTTCCGAGCAGCAATATAGAAAAGCTTGAGTCTCAAGAGCTGGCCAGCAAGTAAAGCCAGAAAGAATTGAGTTTATGGAAATAAACCCAATCCCTATTCTTTTTCCTTAGAAGCCAACAGCGTGTTTCCAACAAGGTGAGACTACACAACAAAATGCTGCACTCTGGCCCGTGCCTGCAGAGCTCTTTGGTAACGTGACTTCTGAGGCCCTTTATGCCTTTCCTAGAACAAAGCAATGGTTTGCTTTCTGATCTCATACGAGAGCCCAGGAGCCAGCAGGGCTGCTTGCAGCATGTGCAATATGCAGTTTGCACTGACTTCAGAGACTCCAGAGCCTGATTTCATGCGGCTTCACATACTTTAATCCTGCTCTCATGGTACTTCTCTCTCTGGGACTGCCAAGTGTCCTTACCAGCCCGTGGTCTCGTGGGGAAAGTTCATCTGTACACAATCCTGGGAATAATCCCCGGGAAAAATGGCTGCTAAGAACAAATTAAGTTATCCATGTGTATGTCATTCCATCAGAAGAGGTTCCCAATTAATTGGTTCATAATTGATTGTTATTGGTAACCTTCTGTCAGTCAGTGTTCCTATGTAGCTATGTAGGATTTAGCGGTGATGAAATGACATGGAAACAAGTGTGAGATTAAGTATTTTGCAACTGAAATTGCTCTTCACCATCCAAAAAGGAAAACCAAGGAGAATACTGGCACTGGGGGAAAGGGGCTGTGGAGGAACTTTTCCAGGATGGGGCTGGACCTGTCAGGACCAAGTAATGTGTGGGGCAATGAAATTCAATTCAGTTCTGTGGAGTTCAACTGCAGCCTCCACCTCAGTGTGCCGCTAGCCTGGGAAGAGAAAGGATATTTTCAGAGCAAAGGTTATCTTTATAAAGCATCTTGGAAGAATGTATGAATGTATCCTTTTCTGAAACAGCAATTTCTTTCTCAATTCCTTTTGTATTCTTATATGGAATTGAAAATTATACAATTCCTTTGCCCCCTTAAGTTGTTCTATTATTAAATGTTTCAGAACTGGAGTCGCTACTTTGCCTGTCACCAAAATCTGACAGCTCTCTGCCCCTGCTACAAAGATGCTGTGAGCCAGGACTTGGTATGGGCTTGTTTTGATTACGGTTGATACCAAATGTCAGGATTTTTATCAGTATTTTGCCAATGGATTTGCAGGCAAAAGAACACCGTCCTGTTCAGTTTTTGAGCAATGACTGTCTTGGTTCCTTATGCAGGAAACTCAGAAAGGAGTCTTGAAACTCCCTTTCAAGATGTGATACAGTGCCTGGCTGACGACACCACCCAGAAGTGAAGCAATATGAGCAGTATTGCTGCATTTAATATTGTGAGATCCTCACAATGTGTTTCAGTTTATATTATTTGGTAGATAAGAATCTTTAAATACTGAAGGAGCATACAGTGTACAAGCATTGTATTGACATTTTTCTATGCTATCATAACCATGGACTCATCTGCTAGTCCTTATGTTAGCAATTTAATTTTAATCTAGGGCAATAATGAAAAAGTGCATTACAGGGGAAAAACAAACTCTTCATAGCCTGTGTTCCTGATATTTTTAGGGAAGTGAATTTCATTCTCTGTTGACAATAATAGTCTATCTCTAGGTCTGCTGTGAACATCCATGTACAACAGAAATGGCTCTGCTAATGCATTGTGAGTCAGAGGAAAATAGACTATTTGTAGCTCTTGTATTGGGGGGCGGATCTGGTGCCCTTGTCTGTGCCCTGTGGCACTTTAACTCTGCAATTTCCTGTGAGGAATTGGAGCAGCTCCTGGGGTGCAGGGTGGCACTTCTGCATGTATTCACCCTCAGCTGGGAGCCTGCCCATCTCCTGAGATGTCTCTGCCCACCTCTGTAGATGGGTGATGGTGCAGGGCTGGGCTGAGCTGCCCTCCAGGCTCGGGGCTGAGCAAAGCTGTGGGTCAGGGCTGAAGTTCTCAGGCAGGGGTGGCTGTTCCTGCTCAGGCAGGGCAAAATTCCCCAGAGCTGCGAGGAGATATTTTAAGTGACAACAGCAAGAATCCTTTCGGATGCTGAAAACCAGGTCCTTTGCCTTTTGTTTTCCTTTTTTTTTAGGAGCAGTTTGGTGGCACAGGTTTTTCCTTTGCACAGTACAGGTGACAACCTGTGATGAACACAGGCTTTTCAGGCACAGGTTTTTCTTGCCACAAGCCAACTCTGGCCCCAGCTTTGTTCAAAAATGGGAACAATCAAGTCCTCAGGAGTGCAATAGAAGCAGAATAATCTGGATTCCATTTTTCAAATAATTTAATCTCTTTATATATATATATAGAGAGAGAGAAGACTCAAAAATCCTACAAGATGGAGCACAGTATGAAATTTATTTCCTTAAGTTATTTTTTTCTAAACTCTTGCAAAGAATCTTCTATTACAATTCTAAGCTTTATTAAAAAATTCCTAGGGGAAATGTGTACTATTCTTTATTAAACTACTTAGGATGTACTCCTAAGAGTCACTCACACTCTTCCCACGTGCACCTACCCACAAGTGAGATAAATTAAGAATGTCACTATCTTTAATGCCAGAAGTATTTCCATCTTCCACTGCAAATATTCAGTGATGCATCTAGAATAGCACTGTCAGGGGAAGAAATCTTCACATGAGCAGAATTTAGCTATTTATGTTTTCTTTCTACATGCACTTAGTGTTTTATCGGCAGGGGATATTTTCTTCAGTGGGCTCATGTTGGCTGCAGGAAAATGGAGAAGGATAACTCCTATTTCTTTAGATACAAACCTGTTCTGAGTCCTGCCCCTTGGCCAGTCTGACAGCCCACACCTAGATCAGAGCCTTGCAAATCTGTAGATGTTGACTGAAGGACATTGCACTTGCTAATAGCAGGGTGGGTGTGGGGAAGTTGGTCTGACACATGCTCATGGTGCTGAGCATGGCCTTCACCTCCTGGGTCTGTGCAAAACTGCTGGCTCCAGTGGGGAAGCAGATGGGAGTGAGGACTTGAGAACTAATCTTGTGTCTGTGCTTCTGCCTCTGTGACTAATTGCTCTGAAATTTGCACATGTAATAGCTTTCGCTTTTCCTAATACCTCTTACTAGGTTAGCATTTAAAAAAGATGTATTTTCTCGTCATTAACAGCACTAGATGCAAATGGGGAAGCAGACAGACATGCCTTGCTTATTAATTATAATAGAGCCACAAATTTCAGGGAGTGTGGTCAGGCTCCAAAGAGTACCTGGTTCAGTGTCCAATGCACAGTACAGCAGCAAGGAGTGCACCCACTGCACCACTCTTCTGTGGGGACGTACAAATTAGAAATTTCAAGGGCTGTTGAACACTGTGAGTTTCCACTGTGGATCAGCACAAAGTTATTTGGCACAGGAGGTTCTGTAGCTGTGATACATTGGGAAAGTTCATATTGTGCAGTGGCCCTAAAATTCACCCGTCCTCCTCTAGTATGCAGAGATCTAGTGCTAAAATGTGTTTAATATAAAGTAGGTAGAATACTAGCTGAGCAGAGCAGATTTTTTGTCTCTTGTTGCCTTTTCATTATTCATCTTAGGATCATCTCCTATGCTATTTATATTCAGCATAAATAATAATTAAACCAGGGTACGGTGGTGTGAAGGTGTGAATGTGAAGAAAAACTCCATGTCCCTGATGTTGCAAAGTTAGGAAGTTAGCCAGGACTGAGGGAGTCCTTCGTCTGAGGAAGTGTCCATTGGAAATGCTTGTTTCCTGCAGGAAAGCATTAACATGCAAGCACTCCTCTTGAGTGGCCAGAATGTAGTGATTAAAGTGCTCTTGCTGTGTGATCTTGGGCCTCTTGCCCTTTCTGTTCCTTAATTAATTTCCTCTATCATTTATATATTAATAAAAACAAATTACCTGCTTCATGGGAGGTGAGAGGTTTTATTCATTTATGTTTGCAAACAGCTGTGAGATCCAAAGAAGGAAGGGAGAGGATGCAGAAGTGGAATGGCTGCATCTAGGTTTTCTTCCTTGACAGTCTGATAATTTGACATAGGAGTAAGTCTTTTTCCTTTCTATTGTCTAACTTTCTGATATTTTTATATCACAGCTTTTGCCTCTAGTGTGATATGGAAATGAGTGGATGTATCGACACTTTGATTTTGGGATGATCGGTACCTTTGTTTCAGCCTTCTTTCCACGTTTTTATGGAGAAGGGCATTGCCCAGTGACTGTGGAGTCATCTGCCAGCAGGTCATGTGTTTGAAACTGATGTTGGGATTAAAATTTATTTTCATGTCCCATCTTTATGGAATAAGCGTGGAATAACCTCTTTGAATGGTACTCTGTTTTCTGCTATTACCAATAGTGTAGTTGCTGTGGAGATTATCCTGCATAGGACAGAGGTGTACAGATAGGAAGTTCCCAGGTAGTTATGTTGAGTTGGTTGCTGTCTACTGACACAACTTGCACCACAATTCAGATTTTTAATGTCTTCTGAAAATAAACTTGTTCAAGGTATTACAGTCTACATCCAACATGCAGTAGCTCTGGCCAGAGGCTACCCATGTGGTCAGTTGCTTTGCTGGTGGAGTTCAGCAAAGGCTGATGCTTGCCTGTGAAAGTCAGATGTTTGCCTGTGGCTGGAATGGGCTGGAATTCAGTGGATGCTTCTGATATCTTTACTCCTGGTGAGTAATGCAAACAAACACAACATTTCTTCCTATTGGCGCAAACAAGTCTCAGGATGGAAGCAACATGAAAAGCCAGCATCTTTTCTCTTGTAATGTCTAATGGCAGTGTCTAATTCTGGATTTTCAAAGCTTTTGCCTTAAGGTTATGCTGTGATATGGAGTGTGTTTGTGCACAGGCACTGCCTCAAGAGCAGCTCAGTGCAATTCAGTATGCAGCGAGCTCCTCAGTTGGGATCCCCTTGGAGTTCCTCAGCAGGCACTAAGGATGTGTCATCCTTTGAGTTATCTCTTCTTTTTAATGCAGCTTTCCTCCATGAAAGCTTTTTTGGTCTTGGCTCCAAAAAACTTTACAAAAAACGCCTCATTTCACGCTGCTTTGCCACAGAGTTTTGCCAGGGGACCAGGTGGGGGGTGAGAAGATGAGAGCTGCCTTGGGGCTGCATCTGCCTTCACCCCTTATGTATGTCACTCCTTTTTCATCAGCAGTTTTCTTTGTGCCCCTCCTCAGTTTGCTTCTCCCAGGGATTTTTAGAAATGGTCGATGCTCTCTTGGACTGAGCTGTGTGGGAGAGGGATCTTAAATTTCTCTTGGATATTTGCAGTTTGCCTCTTAAATCCCTCCCCAGAGGATGGTGCTCTCATCATATCCCAGCTTTAATTGTAGTTGAGGGGTCCTGTTACCTTTCCCCTCTTGAATGTGCAGGGTCTATGTTTCTCTTGTGCTTTTGACATAAATTTACCCTGGGGCAGGGCGAAGGGGAGCTGTCAACCTTGGCAGCAGGGGTGTGTTCCCAGCCCTTCCACAGCAGCCTCCCCTCATTTTGGGGGAATATTTCCGTGCTGCCGAGCGGTCTCTCAGCAGCTGGCATTGAAACCCTCCTGGAGACTCTGACTGATGCGCAGTGCAGCTCCTGAAAGACAGCAGGTTTCTTGCACTCCCCTGCCAGGCTCTCAGGGCCAGGACCCTGGGCAGCCCTAAGTGGTGGGTTTGTGCCACCCAGCCCCTCAAGGCTGAGGTTTGGTTCATGGTATATGTGAAGACCTCACACTGCTGAGTCCATTGTGCTGTTCCCGAAATGCTGAGCTAATTGCACAAAAGGTGAAGCTCCAGTACAGCAACGATTGATTCAGCCTCAGGCCCTGCACAGCAGAGAGCAGCTCATAGAAACCAAAGACTAGGCATGTGATTGCAGGCTCTTAATCCAACTAAAATACTATGACGGCTGACCTCCTTAGAAAAAAGCCACTAAACACATCTCCCTGAATTGTTTCTTGCTGTGTCCAGTGAAACAGTGGGAGCTTGGCCAACCAGCCAGGTATTCCTCCCTCTCCTGCAGGGTACTGTGTTTTCCTCTCTGCTTGGGAAACACTTGTACACCCAGAATGAATTCCTATAAACTCATGGGGAGGAAAACACCTACTAATTAATTCATAGATGCAAAGTGATTGTGGCCACAATAGTAAAAGCTGATACTGTGTAGCGTGAGAGAGTAAGGCAAACAAACAGGGCACATACAGAGTTTCTATCAGGGGGCAGGAGAATTTTCCAAGGGTGTTTCTCTTGAATACTAATGTTATGGGGAAGTTAGTGCACAGTCACCACACAGTTGCAGGCGTCCAGCCCGTAGACTGAGACAGCCCCTGGCACAATCCTCTGTCTCCCAACAAACCTGGTCGACTTCACAGCCTAAGTTTGAGTTGCACATAGAGTGGGATGTACTTTGCATGTGGCAAGTCATGCCTTTGCTTTCAGTGTCTGTCAGCTTCCCTAGCATAGGCAAATCCTTACTTCTGACAGGAGACAACTCTTGCTCCAGCTTGACTGAGGTCTCTACAGTGGTATTTGAAATACATGTATGGGAGACGGGGAGGAATATTGGTATTTCCATGCATGTAGCTTAGTTCTTTACAATGGTTTTCTGAAAGCCATGAATCGTGGATGAAGTATTCCTAACAGGTGGTACAGTCTCTACAGAGGTACCTCTGCAGTGAAGGGAGTGGGGTCCTAAGAATCAGCACTGTGTTTTCTCTCTTGCCCTTCTCAGTTCAGCACAGGTGGGTGGTCCCAGCAGTGCAGAGTAATCCTCCCTTTCACAGCTGCACTACAGGCAGGGGATCAAGGGGATGAGGGATTTGGCTGGCATTTGTGGACTGGGGATGACTAATGTTTCCCTGTCACTATCACATCAGCACTTGCATCAACCAAGACCGTTGGATCAGCTTGGTGCAAACTGGCTGAGCGTTGGCGGCAATTTGTTGTGGTCATTAGCACAGTGTGAAGTGCTGTGGCCACAGGCTCCTGCTGGCTGTGACACTGTGGGGTGCTGCCTGCAAACCCCTCTGGGACAACCCATGTAGCAGCTCCCATCTGTACTGCTCACCACTAAATGTCAGTATGAGCCTATTAGAGAGAAGCCAGGGGAAGTGCCAATGGCAACTCAGTGGGCAGTGACGAATTGTCCGCTGGAGAATGATTGATTTACTTATTTAGGGCTCTGTTCAGCAAAGATTCAGATCCATGGGGTTTGGGCTTAATAAGAGTTGGGGACACGAGGCTATTACAGCAGCAGAGGAAACGACTGGTACTTCAGGCATTTCACAGCATGGCATTTATTTATTTAACCCACTGCACAATGTTGGGACCAGCCCTGATGCCTGGGAGGAGCCCTTTGCCCTGCCACCAGGTTCAGCCACCGTGAGAGTTTCAGGTGCTGCAGCAGCATGGAGAGGGGTCTGGGAAGTGCGGGTTTGGAGGCTCTGGGCTCCATCTAAGCACTATAGCAGCACTGATGGGCAAATCCAGCTTCTCATTGCAGGGGCTTCTTAGTTATACTTCAGTTTTTGCTTTGCTGCAATGCACTGAAGGAAGGAGAGTTGTGGCATGGGCTTTGTGAATGAGGAGGACCATCCTGGGAGTAGGCTGGCCCTGGGGCCACCTTGCCTGTGACCATAACCAACTTACTAACTTGGAAGACCTTTCTTATGAAATGCCTGTTAACATGCCCCAAAACTAATTGGGACAGGGAGACTTGAGCTGACGCTGTATCCTGCAAACCTCTGGTGTGATGTAGCTCAAAATCCATGCCCAGGATTTACTATGCACCTTCTGGATACAGAGTACTTGTCTGCTCTGGTCCAACTTAGTAGGATTTGCCAGGCTCAATTAAGCCTTTCTCAGGGCACTAGTATGTCACTAGTGTGGAAGGAAGGAGTGGAAAGGTGCTGGCAAACAACCAAGTGATATTCTTGGGGACGTGTCACTTCTTGGCAACAGTGTTTGGCCTGGAACATCAGGCTTGTCTCGAGTGAAAGTACAAAGCACAGCCACAGAGCACAGAGATTACAGGGAGAAGGTCTTGAAAAGGTCTCCCTGTTTAAAGCACTACCCAAAGACAGCAGCTGCTCTTTCTTGCAGCTGACTTTCCTGCAAGAGAGTTGAAGCCATCTCCCTCCTCCTCCAGACAGGTCTTTGGCTGACAGCAGTGGTTTTGATGGGACTGCCTAGTTCTCCTACATGTCTCGACTCTGTTGGGACACCCCTTAGTTTAATTACTTCCTCTATGTCCATTTACCACTAAAGTTTCTAGGGCAGTTTCTTGGCTGCAGCTCCCAATCTTAAAAATGCACTTGGAAAACCAAACCAAGACAAACATCTACTGAAAGTAGCCAAATTGCTAATGCAGATGGGTCAAGTGGGAAGTGCATCACCTGAGGGCTCAGTAAGAGGAAGAACTTTGCTGTTGAAGAGAGGGATGCAAAACTGGGGGAGTGAGCTGGAAGGCAGCTGCTGAAAAGAAACCTTCATGTGGAGGATGCTCCGTCTACTTTGTGAGAGGTGTCTCCAGCTTCTGCCTAGTCTGCTGATACTGCATTCATTGAGTAGGTAGTACAATAGAAAAATGAGTGGGAATAAATCAGAAGAGTTGGAAATTTAGGGTGTTATCTTCAAAATGCAGGTGGAAGAAATGTGTTCTCTCTTAAAGACTTCCCACAGATTTAATTCCCTTGTGTCTTTTCTTCTAATGTCAATGCTTAAAAATAGGACTGAAGAAGGAATGTAACATTTTTGCTAGTGTTAAGCTGGCAGCTAGTTAGTGCTGGCTATTTATTGTATGGGCCAAATGGCTCAGATGAGATCTGCTTTATGGATGTGGAAAATGGCTGCTGCTCTCAGGAAGCAGTAAAATTGTGAATATTTTATCTTTTTTACTTTTAAGGACACACAGTGACTTGCAATGGCTTAACTTAAGGTAATGAGTCTTTCGTATCTATGCTTACCCACCAGGTAACAGCAGGTCAGCCGGGTTCCTGTTAGAGTTGGGAAGGCTAAAATAAGGACAAGCAATTTCTCTAATGATCTTCCGCCCTCCTGGGGGAGGCTTACCTAGGATAATGCCATCCCCTGCTGAGTGACCACTATCATCCTTTATTTCCAATTTGCTTCTGTGTTTAAGAAGGGTTGAAGACCATTAGCGAAAGACTGTGTGCTGTCTGGGAGAGGTTTGGCTCTGTGATGTGCTTCCTTTTGGGTGCTGGTCTGAGCTCTATGCTTCTGAAATACCCAAACATGTTTGAGAACATCTGTGGGGAGGGACTCTGAATTTGGCAGCTGTTTGGTTTTGCTGCCTGCTGGAACAGAGTCTGCTGTGCTTGTTGGAGCCTGAACATGATGCTTTTGGCATGCATCTGATTTTAAGTATAAAAGCTACTGGTTTAGGGGAATGGTGTGACTGACTAAATGGTTTTGTGATGGGCAAGGGGAGCAGGACAGCAGCTGGGGTGCAGGACTGGATGTGCAGTGAGGCAGACCTGGGTTCATATTCACTGGCTGAGCTGCTGGCTAGAACTTGCAGGAGTGAGTTCAAGGGAAAATGAGGACTCTGTCTCTCAGCCACTCCTGCCTCTTCCTCTGTCAATGGGTGTGCTGGGGAAACTTTGTTTTCCAACCTGGTAGTTTCCTTAGTGTGACGAGGACCACTATAGACTGAACTGTTCTCCTATGAAAGTGTACTCTCTGCAGTGAGTGGAGCTTGGTGACCCAGGGAGCTGGGTAACAGAAGAGTAAATCTTGGATAGGAGGGTGATGCTTCCCTGCAAAGACATACAGCCTCCTCCTGTCGACACCTTTGGAGAGTTAGTTTAGTTTTCATTCAAAATACATTTAAAAACCTCAGTGTTGGTGAGATGGGATTCCTCTTCTCAGCTACGTGCAAACCAGCTCTTCCTATCATATCCTGCTCCTTTCCCATGGTCAGCTTGTCAGCACAGATATGCCGGAGAGCACAAGTTCCTGTGGCTGTGGGAGAGGCTGTGGGTAGAGAGCCCCTCTTTCTACCCAGCCCTTGGTCTTTCCACAGGCTCCTCGTGCCTGTGTGGGGCCGGCCAAACAGCTCTTTTCACTGGTAGCATCACAGGATGCCTGTTGTGTCCTGCAGGCTTGGCATTGGTGACAACCCATTGGCACAAGCAGGTGCCGGCATTATCAGTTCAGGGGTCCATAAAGTTAATTTGTAGCGCCTTAAGAAAATACATCCCTCTTTCTGAAAACTATATGAGATGGAGCAGCACCTTCTGTTTGTGCTCCCTCTTGCCAGGCTTTTTAGCATTATTTATTTAGCAGCTTGATCTCACCAGCCAGCAGCACCTTCCCTTTGAGCCATGGTCCATGCTGTCCCTCACTGTGGCAGGCTGCCCACTTGCCGAGTGTGTTTTCCTTGCTGTTCAGCTGTTTTAAGGACCCGCTCACCAGTTAGGGCTTGGAGGGATTAATAATGTATCTTTTCTGCACAATGTCCTTGACAAGCCAGAAATCCGCCCATTCACTGTTTTGAGCAATTAAAATGATGACATGGACATCAACCCCCACGCAACCAGTTGGCAAAAATGCTCTGTGATGGAAACTCCAGTCCTCGGCGAGTGAATTTGTGTGTAGTTTGGCACAGAACAGCCCTGCTGACTTCCCAGGCCGACACTGCTTTGTTACTCAAATGCAAACATCTAAACCCAGCATTAGGCACCGCGAGCCGCGCCAAGGCTCGCTGCTGTCGTCGGATAATAACCCAGCATGTTGGGGTTTGCTGTTCTAATTGGGCAGCCAGGAACCTCGACGGATGGTGGAGCTTATTTATTGATTGCTCTTCAGATTAGAAACTGGATGGCACCACAGGGAGCTGGTAAAAGAGGAAAACCATTTTAAATACACTGCAAGTGCTCCTTTGCAGGATTAATGAGTGGGAAATGGCAAAGTGTGTTAACAGGATGCAGCAAAAGCTGGAAAACTTGCATGGGTTTCCCTTCCACTGGAGAATTCCGCTTCAGCAGAGATGAGTAAATGCAGGCTGTAATGAATGTTGCTTTATTGCTGGGGCCCTATGGCAGAAAAGGATTTATATTCTTACACAGAAGTTCTTGTAAAATCGGAAATTATTAGAAAATACTGGGAGAAACAAATAATAAAAAAAAGGATGATGAGGAGTTGGAGTTGGCAGAAGTAGAAACCTTTCCTGTTGGCTCCTTCCCTCAGGGCTAGTTTGCAAAAGGCATGAAATCTGTGCTATGGTCTTGTCTCCTGTGTAGCTGGGAGGGATTCAGCAAGCCAAATAGCTCAAAGTGTCCAGAAGGGACAGGTTCCCAGCTCTGTAATGACCACCACACCATGAAGCATTCCCCTGAGTCACCTCTCACTGTGCTACTCATTCCCATCCTCAACAGCTGGTCTAGTCAGCGAGACAGAGCAAAGCGGGTTGTGATCCTGTTTATCACTTTCCTGAGTGTTTGGAACTTCACTCAAAGGTTTTGTGTGGCTCTTGTGTACTTTCAAAATGCCTGGGAGAGGGGCTGAGACACTGATGCACAGATGTGCAATGAAAGTATAAAAGCCTGTGCTGTCGTTTTAGGAACATGTGCTGTTCCCGTGGTTTGCCAAACTCTTATTGGAACACCTGCAGCTTTTCTGCAATTCAATCCTAGGTGCTTTTTTTCCTGCTTGCTCAGCTTGTTTCTAGCTGCCTTTCACATAGGAGATGCCCTCTCCAGCACTGTGGTTATCATTCCAGTTCCTGGAAGCAGGGTGGGACGTGATTGCTCCCTGCCCTCCCTGGGGCATTTCCTGATCCTGGCTGACTGAGACAAGCAAAGCCAGGGATTAGCATGTAGAAGTCTTGAATTTTAGGAAAGTCTAATATCTTTGTAGTGACCTGACTTCTTATAGAATCGTGAGTGAAATATTAAGAATGTTCAGGAAACCAGAGAGATGTCGGTATTTTGCAGTGTTAAAGGACTGATGTTGCAAGGGCAATGAACTCATCTGCAAGGCCTCTTTTGTCTTTATGTAATATCACCTTCTGCTTGCTTGCCCTATGCATTTGTCCACCTGACTCATCCAGTTGGAAACGTGAGCAGCTTGTGAACATTTGCCATCCTGTGACTTCTAAGACAAGGGTGGCAGCATCCTCTGGGAAACCTATTGGCCAGCCCATAGGTCCATGTCTCCTGGGTCATTCACATGGGAGGCAGATACCCCTAAATTGTCATGTGCTCAGAGATTAGCTTTCAGGACCTCCTCGCAGGCTTGACTGCAATGGGCTGGGCTTTCTCCAGCTGGAATGGGCTGGAATGGTTTGGTGCTGACTAAAGTTCTTTGCTAGAGCTCAGTTCAGCGTTGCTTTGAGTGATCTTCACTAATGCTTAGAGCACCAAACACTTTTGCAAATGTCT
The DNA here is from genome assembly GCA_013390025.1 of Pitta sordida. Taxonomy (NCBI): domain Eukaryota; kingdom Metazoa; phylum Chordata; class Aves; order Passeriformes; family Pittidae; genus Pitta; species Pitta sordida. The sequence goes on from WEKX01021775.1 coordinate 150,901, forward strand.
TTGTTATCTAATCCTTTCTTCTGGAACATGAGTGTTTTCTTAAGCATACAAAGGTTTGTGATGCAAATACTCATTATCTACTGCAGTTTGTTACAAATGAATCATAAAGTAAACTTAATGAAACAAATCACACAAAAGTAGAGCGATACTTGGCTTGGCTTTGCTTGATGTTTTCTTTCCTTTTCTATTCTTTTGGTCACTTTGGTAAGTACTCTGGGTTTTTATCTAGCTTTGTTCCCTTCAGAATTTTACAAAAATCACTCCAAAGTACAGAAGAGTCATGTAAAACCAGAGAGAAACAGACAACACAGAGGTAAAAGCAGAACAAGCATATTAACCAAGGTCTTCTAACCAAGGTCTTTTGGTCTCATTTGGGGGTCTTTGTGACAAAGAAGTTTTGTTTTTACACTTCTGGCGTTATTTTCAGGTGTCTACCATCTGCAAAATGCTTTGTTGTAACTGAAAAACATTGCCATGCCTGTGGCAGTCATTGCTGGTGAGCAGTGTGGTGGATGGAAAAGGAAGGTAAAACTTGCAGAATATCTATGCAAAATATATCCGTTATAGCTGAATTTCAGCACATGTTTCAGGTGGTTGCTTTAACAGTGGAACCCTTTTTTTTTAGTGTCTGTCCTAAGTCTGTCCTTTAGTACGTGTTGAGTCTAACTAGCCAACAGTTCTGTGTTCTCTTAAAATCAAAAACTCACTGGAATCAGTCCTCTAGCAGTAGAGAGTCTGCTTTGGGGAGGCTTTCTTTCTGGTTACCTCAGCAGAACATATCTCACTCCATGAACAAGGTAACAAGCCAATAAAACAAATCAGTCCATTTTCAGGTGGATTTTGATGCCTTTTAGTAGCAACCTGCCTGCCAGGCGCACTGCTGGAAGCCCTGCTGGGAGCTGAAATGCTGTCTGTCCTCTGGGTAGTACAACGGCTTGAGATGATACAGTGCGTAATTCAGTTTGGCAGGGGTGCTGAGGGCTCTCTTGCTTGAGGCTTCAGGAAGCCTTAGTCCCCATCCTGAGTGCCTTGGAAACCTGAATGTTTGGAGGCCAAGCTCACTGCTCTCGAAACAAGTCCCAAATCCAGCATTGATTTCAGAGGACAAGAGTAGTTATCTTTCCTGCTGGCTTGAATCCATCTGTGATCCAGGTGATAAAGCCTGGCTCTGACGTGTCCTAGGTGGGTACTTTGCAGGCAAAGCATTAGTCTGATGAAGCAAAACCTTGAGGGTCAAGCCCTCCACAGACAGAAGCAGATGTAGTTGTTAGTGCTTTTGGAAAACCTGGGCCATTAATTATGAATGGAGCATGTGTACTTGCCTACTTCCAGGGGACATGGAGCATAAGGGCGTCTGCCTTTATACAAGATGTGTGCAGGCGCACGGTGAAATACAGCGATAGTTAAATGTTAATGCTCATGATCTGACTTTTGGCTGTCTTCCTGCATTTCCGTTTGCAGATGTGAGGGTTTTGTGTGTTTTCATTATATTTTTTTTTTTAATTGGAAAAGAATTCTTGAAGAACAAAGAGCCTGAGAGACCTCTGTGTAAGGTCTGAAAGCTCTCCTAATCAGAAAGGAGGAACGAATAATTTTGAAGCCAGCCAAATAAAACTCACGAGCATATTAAAAACCTTCCACTGACATTCCGAGTGGTCCCTTGCTCCTGCAGAGGGAATGGCATCTGTGTAAGGCTGCCAACTCAGACATTTGAGAGTCACTTTTGTTGACATTGACCTAATGATCAGGTCATTTAGTGTGTTATAGTTATAACAGGCCTTTGATTAGTCCTTCTCAGTGCATTACAGTGAAGTCATGAGACTTCTGGACAGTCTACAATGGCCTTTGGCTGCAATACTGCGGTTATTTGATGGTTAATTGCAATACCACCCTTTTAGGGTTGCTTAAAGAAAACTAAAGCCTAGGCAATAGTCATTTAAATACTCAGAGCAAAGTCTTTTTTTTTTTGTTATTTCCTAACAACAAATACACCAAAATGTGTGGAAAGCATAAATAGGTTTGTTGCTCAGGCAGTTCTACAATTCGTGGAACAGCACTGAGGTCACACAGTTGTGTTGTCTGAGGAAGAGCAGCAGCAGAGAGCAAGAGCATATTGAACAGGTGCCTGTGGTCACAGGAGAGCCAGGCTGGTTTTTCCAGTTGCTTTTGTGGAGATGGGAACCTTCCAGGCAGCCTCATTAATTGTGGATTAAACAGAAAGTTACTTTTCCAGACCATGGTTTTCTTGATTCTTTTGCCTCTTGTTTTGATGAGTCTGTGTGTGATAGATCACTTAAGAAAAGACATGGGGGTGTTGTGTCTGTCCAGCCAGGTTTTAATCCTCCTTGCCTGTTTTGCATATATGTGATATGCTTGTCTCTGTGTTGTTTGGTTGGGTTTTTAAAATTATTTTACTTTGTATTACTGCATTGATTTATTTATATGATTTTATAATCAGAATTGTCTAGAGTATTAATTACTAGAAAACCACATGAGAAATTTGGGCTTTTGTCTGAACATTCCTATGCTACTGTAGCAAAATTAATTGTATTTAAACATTGCTCACTCTAAATGACATTTAAGTTTGGGCCATTGACATTCATCTCTTACTTGTGCCAAGGGCTCCAAAACATGCTTTTTCTAAAATACAAGAAGTAACATAAAACCCTAAGGCTTCTAAAAAGTAATTTCTTAAAAAATAATCTGAATTTCAACTGGAGGTTGGTTGAGATGCAGCGAACCTTTCAGCAACGAGCTAAGCAACCCTGAAAATGAAGTTTATAGTACGTACTTGTATCAAGAGATTGGCTATAGGAGTTCAACTTCATTATCATGGCAACTTGATACAAATGAGTGGTGGGGCTGTATGGAGCAGCCAAGGCTGTGCTATGGGCTGCCCTGAGGAGCACAGAAGTTGAGGCTGCAAGTACATGCAACCCAAAATGCATTTTATTTGCACGTGGAAAACTGGGATGATTTTCTAATCTGAACTCTTGCTTTTAGTCTGTCTTTTTAAGAATAAAAGACCTATACTGAGTGGAGCGACACGCAGCTGACAAATGAAGTGGTTCCTCAGGAAAGCACTTAGCCTCCAGGGGCAGGACCACAGTGATGCTCTGCAGTCCCACAGGTGAGCTGGAAGTGGCTGGTGAGCAGCCAGTATGTGGAAACTACAGCCCATCATGACAGGCTGTGTTGTGGGTAGTTCACAGCCCTCGATGGGAATGGCAGGACAGGGACACAGAGGGGCCATGCTCAACCTCCACTTGTGAGCAGATGGTCTTCTTCTGCTCTGCTCTGTCCTGAGCAGCAGAGTGGCAGAGAGCAGGACTGGGCACAGCTCTGCACTACCCTGTAAGACTCAGGGGACTTCTGATGAGTTGCATTATATTCTCTAAATCGTTCTGACTTCTCTGTGCTATTAATTCTGTATTTTTGTCTAACACAGTGGCATCTGGCTGCTATTGCTGTCTGACTTTCAAAGATGTCCAGTTCTGGACTAGCTGTGCAGATGGAGCTCCCAATAACCCACAAGCGCAATTTTTCCTGTGTGGCTTCCCTCTCCACCTCTTCAAAAACCAGATGCTCTGGTGGAGTTCAGATGTCCCACAGAGATCCAATCTAAAGAGCTGAAGTGACAGAGAAACTGTCTCATCCTCCAGTAAATTGTTCTAGTGTTTAATTAATTCCCACAATTGTCCTGCACCAAGAACAATTTTATTCCTCTGTAGAAATGCCTTTGGTTTCCAGCCATTGCATCTCAAGATGCCTTCATCTGTCAGATTAAAGAGCCTCATCTTATTACTCCTCTCTCTGAAAAGGCATTTGCTGACCACTCTCAAGTCACCTCTTAACCTTCCCAGGGACAGACTAAATGGATTGAATGTCTCTAGTTTCTTACTGTAGGGGAGGTTTATCAACCTCCTATTCTTCTTGCTTTTGCCTGCTGAAACCCCTCCAATTTGTTCTTGTCCTCTTTTCCAGCTGAATGCAGCACAGGCTTGTGCAAGTCTTTCATGTCTTCTACCACAGCTAAAGAGCTCCTGGCCATCCACTGAGCCTTGCCTTGCCCTGTACATCCCAGGGCTGAACTTGTCCTGGTCTGCTGCTGTGTCCAGAGTGAAGCTGAGCCCTTAATGGCCACATGAAAAGGGATGGGGAGCAGAGGGAGGCCAGTCTCAAGCTCTTGTTCAGCCTGTCTTGGCTCATGGGCTCTTTGTATCCCTAATTTGGCCTCTGCCCTGGCTGTGCAAGAAGAAGAGGAAAGTCCCAAGACAGGCAGCTGGGCTGGGCTGGGAAGGAGGGACAGGGGCGCTGGGCAGCTTGGCTGTGTTGAGAGTCTGCTCACGCGAAAGTTGACCAGCTCCAAGTGAGTGTAATTGCAGAGACAAAGTAGGAGCAGCCGTAAAATCACAGGGATGGCATAACATCCTACTGAGGAGAAAAGGGCCTTTACAAGGTCTTGAACCAGTGTCCATACGCGCGTTGTGCTGCGGTGTGATGTGTGAGCACTGAGCCACTCTGCTGCCAGTTAGAAATGAGAAATTTCAAGGGCTATTGAGCACTCTGTGAATTTTCACAGTGGCTCAGCGCAAAGTTATTTAGCACAGGTGTTTTGGTAATTGTGATGCATTGGGAAAATTCACAGTGCTCAATGGCCCTCAAACTTCCACCTGCTTGGTGTGGTGGTTAAGTATTAGTGCAGTGGATTATAAGATAAAATATGCAGGAGATACTTGCTGGCTACAGGACTTTTTCTGGCACTGGTTATACTTCCTTGTTATTCTATGATCAGTTTATCTGATGTGTATTAGAAGGACAGAAAGTTGGCTTTGGTGGCCCTAAAAGTTGAGTGTTTTGCACCTAGTGCATGTGATGAACCTACGTCCCCTCATGGCCGTGGGCAAGATCTCTGTGGAGTGAAAAGAGGTCTCTGGAACACATCCCTGGTTGTGGTTAGTGGTGCCTCTGGAGCGCCATTCTAGGGCTGCATCACTTCTGAAAGTGCCCAACCATGAGCCCTGGGAATGGGGAGAGGCAAAAAGAGGAACCTTTGCTCACACTTCCTCTAAATGTATGCAACTGTAGAGGGGCTACAAGTCCTGGGTATGTTTTCTTTTAATTAGCACTTTCCAAGTCACCTCTGGTCCTGCACTGCCTGTCCTAGGAGGGGCCCTTTGGGAAGGATGCTCTATCTGTCCTTTCATGCACAAATGAATTGACTAGGCATCTTTGCAAGAATGTGATATGGCCAAGTACAAAGAGTTAGAAGAAAGCTTTAATTTTACTTTTACTTCAGCCCTGAAACACTCTGTTGAACACAAATGCTGAATAGATGACATAGGCCATTATTACGAAGTAATTAAGTACAGAAAATATTGTTTTCTGCTGTCTGCTAAGCTGAATTGTTGGAGTGATCCTGCAAGCTTTGCTGATTTTTCTGTGCTATGTATGGACGGGCAGCTAAAGCAAAATGACCTGTGACAGTGTGGGATGGCTGAGATTGTTGGCTGCTGCCATTTTCACTGCAAACTGATTTTTCATTTTTCGAATAGGTATTAGCAATTTGATTCCCGTCCTTCCCCCGCTTTCCTCTCATATAAACACACATAGCTGACTGGCTTTGTTCCACCCAGTTCTCTCCATATATTCACCCCAAGCCCTGTTATCATGGGAATGTGCCTGCATGCAACTATTCAATTGGAGCTTTCAAAAAAAAAAAGGAGAGTTTGGCATCTGAAAGCAAAAGGTAATAAACAAGGATGCTCTGAAAATCTCCTGTCTGTGCTGTGAAAGGGAAGGGTGGTTGGGTCGGCTGAGATCTTATTGTTGTATGTTTACATGGGGGTGTAAGTGCAGGTGAGGAGGAGGAAAGTGTTGGCTGTGGTGGGGATGGGATACTCAGTTCAGGAGCTGTCAGCTTATCCGTGTGTGGCTGCCACTCCTCAGAAGCTCTTCGTTCTTTTACACTCATGGTGCCTGGTCTTCCAGCACACACTCCTCCTGAGTCCTGCTGACCTGAATGGGATGGCCGTGGCGCTTCCTTTTCCATCTCCTGTAGCTGAGAGAACAGCACTTCTGCTTTTGCTTCTTTTCTTCCCACTGCATTTAGACTCCAACTTCTAATCACAACCAGCCACCTCTTCCACTCTAGGAAGCAGGCATGTGCCCTGTAAATCCTGACAAGGCTGTGCATCATGGTGCAGGTTTTCAGGTTTTTGGCAGGGCAAGGTGCTGGCTGTATGGTGTGTTTGGCTTTTGCAGGCACAGGTGGGACTTCAGTGATGAAAAAGCAAAATCACAACAGTCAAGGTTTGTCATGAGCAAAATGTAGCCGCATGAGTTTCCAGAAGATGAAGTGTTGGTCCTGCCATGAAATGCAAGTAAAATTAATGGATGAATTTTACTTTGAGCTTATTGAAACATTTCAAAATTCTCACATCTGATGATTTCAAATGGAAGTTTCACATATCTCCTCCCCACTTAATTTTCTCCTCAGTCTCCTCTCTCCTTCTCACACTGTGGTTTTTAGTGTTATTAATATGTAAATTAAGCTCATTTGTATAAAGTAACATCTTGACAAGTTGACAAGTGATGTATATGACACGAGTTTGGGTTGGGAGGCGTTTCTGTTTCCACAACTGCTATTATTCCTTGGGATGGAAATACAGCTATGTGCAGCAGTGGTGGGGATGCTTAGGCTGCATTTTAGCCCCAGTTCACTTGGCAATATACAGCTGGGACACCGTGCTGGATGCAGTCTCCTGTGTCTGTGCAGGGCTCTCCAGGTCCTACAAAGGTCAGCAGAGGATCTGCTTTGTTGCTGCTACTGGAATCAGGTTTGGAACTGTGTGTTGCGTAGCAACACTAAATTGTTAGAAGAACCCTCAAAAGAGTATTAATGCTACTTATGCATAAATACAGTTTGTCTTGCTCCTGTTTATGAATTGTTTTTATGCTGTTCTCCAGCCAAATGAAGGCTTTCATCTTCCCGAACAATGAAATTCAAGTTATTTCCAGAAGGCTGGTAGCTCTCACTCAGTGGCACAACAGATGTACCTGGTCTTTTCCAGGGCAAACACCTTGGGTTTTACTTTAAGGAGGACTTTAACTTGTTGTTGCTTATGTCTCACAGCTGACCCGGCTTAGCTCCTGCTTCTGAAATGGATTTTCTGGACAGCATTAAGAGGGATTTTGTTTCAGGTGTGGGAGTTTGCTGCCTGGATCCTCATGCCCAGCTTGAAAGCACTTACAGCTCGTCTGTCTTCACTTCTGGGGAAAATCATCCCTGAAAGCAAGGGATATAATTTGCTTTTTTCTCCTACACTTTGAAAGCTGTCAGTACTAATTTAATTAGTTGGTGCATAATCACAGATTATCATTTCCAAGTCTAATGTATTATAATGTTGTTTATACTGATTTGATGATTAAAGGCCTTGTCAGAGACTTTGTTTCTTTTCAAAAAGAAAAGGTATTTATCAACCTTAAAAAAAACAACAACAAAGACTTTGTTGTTATGCAAATGAGATATACCAGATTAGGGAGGTTTATTTTACCTGAACAGATATTTACAGTTATTTTCTTTATTCTTGCTGTCATTTTCATTGCAGAGCTCTTGTCTTGCTCTGCAAGATAAATCCTCACCAGAGGCAGCTCGGCCATGCAGTGCTGTGGCTCTGCCTGGCCTTGGTCCATGCTCATGTCTGCCTACACCATCTTCTTCTTTACCTGTGAGCCCCATGAATTCCCAGAAAGGCTCTCTCTGGCTCTGTGCCTGCTAATGGGGTCTCTAAGAGCCTCACCTTCAGCATGACTCTCTTGCATGGGGCTGTTTCTCAGGGGTGCTCCCAATGTGCTGGTCCAACTGTGGGTTCCCAGGATGCTCAGTGCAGGCATGAGGGAGCTGTGGGACACACCACCAGCAGCCCACCCATGCCTGGAGGTAAATCACAGTGTGCCCAGAGGCAAAAGGCCCAGTGTGGAGGCTGAAGGAGCCCCTTGCTGGTGCAAGTTTTTGGGCTGTTCATTATGTTCTGCTTTATTTAGCATATGATGTTCTGCAAGTGCTGCCCATGGCTGCAGGCTGTATGTCTGTTCCCTGAAAAAGCCGTACATTTCTCCACTTTCCTGCTGGAGCCTTCATTGTCAGTTGTGTGCAGCTGGGTGAATGACCGTGTTTGTCTGTCATCTATTCCACAGTCTGTTATTTAAATTACAAAGCTCATTCTTTGCATCAGCATATGCACAGCAAGTTAGCAATCTATGCATAAAGTCCCAGCAGGCAATGATTGTCTCCTAAGGAAGGCAGCAGGAAAGGCAGCCCACTGGATTGACAGAAATATCACTGAATTCAGATTCATTCCTGGAACAATTTGGTTTTCTTTCTAAGAAAGTTGCCATTAACACGGCTGAGACTGAGCATAGGTGAGCATGGTGTTGGAAATTAGGCTGCTGTGGGTGTAAAAAAACCCCAGTGTCATCAGCTTGTATCCTACCTCAGTAAAAACAAACCCCAGACCTGAACAATTATGTTAATTCTGCTTTGATTTACAGCACTGATAACCAGCAACGTGGTGCCAGAGCTGCCTGATGCCTGTGCCAGAGGAGCAGGCAGGGATCTCGTGGGGCTTTCTGCAATGTTTTTCCTTAATGGTTCATTAAGATTTGAGTTCTGGTTTGCGTCACTCCCCCTTTGGGTATCTCCTCCAGCTGTGGGTAAGGGCAGTGTGAACCCACTGACTCGTCAGTACTAGTGGGGAGAATGTGGCTGTGGGGAGCTGTGCTCTATGAAATGGGGTGTTAGTGATCTGAGTGAGCTGGCAAAGGCGACAGATAGTTATTATTGTTATTTTCTTTATTTGCAGGCCATAGTAGGGCTGTTCTTTCCTTGGCTTGAGCAGTGGAGAGGCAGGGAGGCTGAGGGGACTGTTTCAGCCCAATTTGCCTCTTCAGTGCGGTCTCCACAGGTCACTGCCAGCAGATAAGTTTAAGCTGCACTGCCCTTCCTTAAGCCACTCTGAGAGCAGTCCCTGCCCTACCAACACCTGCCGAGGCCAGTGGAGCTGGCACTGCTTACCTGTGAGCATGGTGGAGACAGCAAGAACGCCTTCAGTCCTCCAAAGGTGCTGAACCACCTGGATCTTAGAGCTTACTGTGGATAAAATGGTTGTTTTCACAGTGATCACTGGTTAAACTTTCAGTGGATAAAAAAGGAGCTACAATTTAAAAGTTAACTGAGCCCTCCCAGACCTTTTCCCGGTATCCTTGCAGCAGAAAGTTTCAAGGTCTGGCTGATTAAACTGTCAGGGACTGAGAAGTGTGTGTATGTATATTTTCTGTCTAGTATATAGACATGTGTGTGCACTCATGAGCAGGGAGATGCCAGGGAGGTTCTGAGCTCTCTCTGGGTGCTCTAGAGGCAGGCAGCCTGCAGGGCTGGGGGTCCAGTGAGTACATCACGCTGGTGGCGTCACCTCCTCAAAGCACCCTGCCTAAAACCTCCTCAGGCATTCTTGCCCAGTGCTCATTTTGCAGTGCTGCCCTAAATGCAGTTTGTGGTCACTTGCCTCTGTGTGGTTCAGCTTCATCTGCTCCTGCTCAAATAAATCAGAGGATGCGGCTCCTGCCCTGGAGATTCTGCAGTGACCCTGGACAGGGAGCGTTGTCCCCTGGCTGCTGCTGCAGCTGAGCCCACTTGCCCATCTCCATTCTCTGAGGAGTGCTGAGCATGTGGAAAACCTCCCTCACCCTCAACATGTTGTGAGTTATTTTAACACTTTCTGGGCCCCTGGTAATGGTCTGTCTTCTTGCAGCAAAGTGATCTGTGAAGAAGAGAGTGAAGGCTGCCCTTCACTCTCAGGCATTCAAGTGACCTTGTTTTTGTTCTGACAGAAGGATGAAATCACAAAACTTAATGTTAGAGTTTTCGTTGTTTGGGGGTTTATAATGCAATATATATTGGCTGGTGTGAAAGGTCCCCTCTGTGGGTGTAGCCTCTGTGTGCTTTGCCAACCAGTCCATGAGTCATACATTTACAATGGCATGCCTCACTCTAATGAGTTTAAGCACAAACAGTTATTATTTCTAAATAAATACACACTATTAAGTGCTATCAAACTTCTCCAGATATTATTATAACATTGGATGAAAAATGTTTGAAAAGGCTGAACTCTCACCTGGGAAGTGGCACGTAATGCAAATCAATAGAGCTGCATTTCTTTACCGCTTTATTGACTCACAAACACTTACCTCGTAGAAGTCCGTCAGGATCCTTCCCTGTTCACAAGTTTGGTTTTTTTCCCAGCTCCATTAAAGGAACAGATTTCCCCCTCAACTTAGTGGCATGACTTCCTTCTGTTTCACACCAAAAGGTACCATGTACATCAATGGACTGCAGAGCATGTTTAGGTATCTTTTACCCTTTGCTAATGATGTTCAGTAGATCAATCAGGGGGAGAGAGTAATTTCTTTTTTTTTTCCCTCCCTTATAGAGGATCTTGATTTTCCTCTGAGGGAAATGACCTTGACTTGGTAATGCAGCTACATAGGGAAAGCTGTTTTGCTATTCAAACTGAATTTAGACGAGGTAAATAAATAGCAAGCAAACCCCAAATCTTTTCCCTTAAATAAATGTAAGATATTAAGACCTGGCTTTGCAATGATTATAGTCTAATACACAGCTTGCTGAGAGGCGGTATTTTGCCTGTGTCTCTAACCTTGAATGTTCCATTCATCTCTGTGGAAATGCTTCCTTTTTGCTATACATTTTGTGCACACAAAGAACAATTTAAAACTTACATGGCATGGTCAATCAGAAATATCTAACTGGTTCTTTGGAATACATGAATTGTGCTTTTCTTTTTTTTTTTTTTTTTCTGTTAATGCAACTACAAAACAAGTCAGTGGCACCACATTAATCATTCAAGGCGGTTGGAAAGCCTCCAAGCACCAGCTGAGTTAAAAAAAACCAAAAACCAAAATACAACAAACAAAAGCCCCACACACTTTGATAAGAACCAACTGGGAATGAGATTCTTTTTTTCCTCTAAGTTTCAAAAAGAACAACAACAAAAAAACAATTCGAAGAATTGGCAAGCAAACAAATTGAACTATCATGGCTGGTTGTAAGGGCCATGCTTTGGCTCTGGAGAAACAATTCATAAATATTTATTAGCCTGGGGAAACATGAAAAACAGGATTAGACTTGTTCATGGGAGTTCATCTTTAGGGTCAATGCTAGGGTGAGAGAGCCAAGACAGGCAAATTGCAGTTTTATAACGTACTTCCTGGTACAGCCGAGATCTGCAGTCTTCTCTCCTAAAAATAAAATAAAAAAAACCCACCTAAAAATACAGCAAAAAGGTGTTTTAATTTCTGTACACAGCTGAGACGCTGTCTCAGCTCAGGCTGCCCCAGGGATGATGCACACCCCATGTGCTCCCTCATTGCTGTGCCATGGGACAGTGATGGCTCTGGGTGTGTCTGTGTGTCCCCCCATACTGGTCTGTCCCCACAGACCGTGGCACTGCTCCCATGTTGTGTTTGACACTAGTGCTGCTGCCTTGTCTGATTCATCACTGGGATGCAGGATGGCTCCAGGGGTTAGTGCCTTTGGTATGTTGTAGCTCTGTACAGAAATGGGGGGGTTACTGTAGGAAAATATCCTGGTTTTGATGTTCCTGAAGTCCTTCCACACACAGTCAGTGCACAGCAGAGAGCTAATGAGCTCAAAAGGCAGATAGGATGGGGAGAGTCCATAATGTTTCCAGGAACCACCTCCAACTTACCAGGGGAATACAAAAATACTGTGACCTCTGGCAAGATGGCCAGGAGCATGAAAACGTCCATATGTCCCCTATCTGCTAGAGACTGAGATGAAGAGAAGTGAGTCTCAGGGAAATGCAGCCAGGTCCAGATGATAACGCAATAGTATAGGACTTGGGCCACTGCCTTCCACTGTTTCCAGGGAAAAGACTGTTCTTCTGTTTACTCCTAGATCCCTTGGTTGCCTGTTTAGAAGGTGACATTGGTATTACCTGTTGCCAAATGTATGTATAATTTCTTAGCAATTGCTCTCCACTGCCAGGATGGATGGCTGTGAGCTGCCATGGGACACAGCCTGGCATTAGCAGCAGCATTGTGGAATCTGTGAGTGAGCCCCTGTCCTCATAGGGAAGGAAAAATCAGCCCTCCACTGATCCACCCATTGCAGCACACAACAGTTAATTGTGCTTTAACACTGCTCAAGTGAATGGATAGGGGACTTTAGTGGCTTTATCCATCAGCAGTTCAGGATAGATACAACATTTGTGACTTCTACAGTTAAAATCATACAATCAATATATCGGCTTTGTGTGGCAACGTTTTGGGTGTGGGTGTGCTACAGGGGTGGATTCTGTGAGAAGCTGCCAGAAGCTTCCCTTGTATCTTACAGAGCCAATGCCAGCTGGCTCCAGGATGAATCTGAGCCCATCAGTGACGGTGGTAGCTCCTATAGGATAACAAGTTTAATAAGGGCAGAAAAAGCCCCCAACCCCGCACAGGTGCAGCTGGAGCAAGGAGTGAGAAAAGCAGCTCTGCAGACAGCAAGGTCAGTCAGAATGAAGGGGAAGAGGTGCTTCAGGTGCTGGAGCAGTGGTTCCCAAACTCTAGATGTCCAATCTAACCCACCACCCAACACCACTTAGGCCATTTTGTCTTGTCCTGTTACTTGTGAGAAGTGTCTGACCTCAACCTGGCTAAAACTCCTTTCCGACAGTTGTAGGGAGGGATATGGTCTCCCCCGAGCTTCCTTTATTTCCAGGCTGAGCATCCCCAGCTCCCTCAGTCACACCTCGTAAGACTTGTGCTCCAGACCCTTCATCATCTTATATTGCACAGGAATATGATCCTTAAAATCCAGTAGCTGGGGCAAGGTGTTGGGACCTCTCTGCCATTGCACCGGAACTAAGAAACACAAAACACCTTGCAAAGTGTAAGTGCGGAAGTACAGCCCAAGAGTCTTGCTAGAAATCACACTAGTTTTGTAGACAAATTGGGCATGGATGAAGCTCAGTTTAGGAAAAGAGTAGATATAAATATTTTCTGCTTTGCTATAAGCTACAAAATCATGGAAGTGAATTGGTTAGTCTGCAGCATCCAGCTGTTAAATATCAGCTTTCCCAGTTCCAGTGGGAAATGCTTTGTCTTGTGGTTCTTGGGATACTGTAATATTGCCTTGCATTTTTGTCTCTCATAGCTCTGCAATTTCCTCCATCTTTTCAGTTACTACTGTCATCTCTGGCGCCTTTTAATATTCCATGGTAACTCTTCACAGAAGCACCAGAGGCTGAGGGGGAATTGGGCTTTCTACACTGGAGCCGCTTTGTGCAGGGTTTTCTGTTTGCTGATTATTATCTTGAACAAGCAAAATCCTGACAAAGGAAGGTGGGGGAGGAAAGGAGTGCCTTCACTGAGCTTTTGTACCTCTCCCAGTTTGTTTTCCTCAGCTTGCTGGGCTACACAGATACAATCATAGAGCTTTAATACTCTTGCTTTGGGGCGAGGGATTTCCAGCTCTGCAAGGTGGATTTCACTGAGCTTGATGATGTGGGAAGGCAGATGCTGTTGGGGAAGGCTGTGCAGTGCTACAGCTCTGCTCCATTGCGATTAGAGCTCATCACATGCCAAGTGAGGAGAACCTGCTGTAAGAAGTAAGCAGCCCCCAGTATGGCAATACCAAACAACCAACTCCACTTTCATTACAGAGGGTTTCGTTTGCTCCTGTGCAGTGGGTCACCCCGAGTCTGTGTTTTATCTCAGTCCAGGTGTGTCACAGGTGTTTGGGTACAAGGCTGTGGAAGCAGCATCCTGACTCAACCTGATGGGACGTGCTGGCTTTGGAAGGGCACATGGCTGCTGTTTTCTCTTCCTGCATGCTCAGGCATTGCAGGCACTCCAAACAGGAGTCTGGATCCCATCCCTCCCCACTCTGCACTTGCTCCAGTCTCTTGCTGTTTTCTTTTTCTTGCCCTACATTGATACTTCCTTCACACTTCTGCGGGTCCTCGATCACCAGCAGCCAGGGCATTGCAGTTGTCTATATTTTAACTTAAAGTGAGTGGCATCTTTTCTCCTGGCAACAGGCTGCCTTGCTTTCTTCCTCTCTCCTTCAATAAAAAGTGACAAGTGCTCCTTCACAGAGCAGTGCAATCAAAGGAGCCGCTCACAGAGAGCTGACAGTAAGTTGTGTGCTGGCTGCAAACTGTTTCACTGTGGGACCGCTTAAATAGGGTTCACATCCTTCCCATCTCTCTCCCTTGTATGACAGTGCCTTGCGCCCTTTCTGATGGTATCAGAGTTTATCTTGTTGTAGCTTATCTGAATAATCAGCTCCAAGTTTTCAAAACCATCTCAGAGGGATTTTTGTGGTTCTGTGCAGCTCCCATCAGTGTGGTACAATGCAGTCTAGAGCTGTACCAGAGGGCTTTGCTCTCTGCTCTGCTTCTCAGCACCCTGCTAATTTCTGGGTCAATATATAAGGAGATTTTCTAACCATTTCAGGATGCACTGATGTGCATCTTCAACAGTGGTTCAGGCAATCACAGACACTCTTTGGATGGAGGATCTCATCTTCCTGAGTGCCAGTGCTGCCTAGCAGCAAGGAACCCTCTCAGCAATACTGAAAATCAGTAACATCTCTAGTTCTCCTCCAAATTCCCTGGAGCCAGGGAGGTTACCTCTCCCTGTCTTCATCTACAGCAGTCTTCCTCAGCACCGATGGGCATCTCTTACTCCCTGTCTCAGTGTCAAGCATTTATCAGTCTGTGTTGGAGGCGTCTTGACTGGAAGCGCTAGTTATTGGTCACAAGCTGATGAGGATGTGTGTATGTCACACAGACACTCATTCACTCTCAGCCCTCCCAAGTGGGATGGGGAGGAGAATTGATCAAACTTGTAAAACTCACCTGTTGAGATAAGAACAGTTTCATAATGGAAATAAATAATAATATAATAATAACAATAATAATTATAACAAAACACAGCAAAAGGAGAGATAGATGAAAAAACCTCAGGAGAAGCAGGTGATTCACCATACAATTTTTCACCATCCTGACTGATGCTCAGCCCACCTCAAAGCAGCAGCTGGAGGCTCCTGACTAACTCCCCCCAGTTTCTGTACTGAAAATGACATTCTGTGTTAAGGAATATCCCTTTGGGCAGTTCAGCACAGCTGTCCTAGCTCCTTGTGCTCCTTCTGTCTGACAGAGCACGGGCCATTGAGAAGTCCTTGATTTAGAGAAAGCAACAATTAAAACTTCAGTGTATTATCAACATTATTCTTATCCTAAATCCAAAACACAGCCCTGTAGCTGCTACTATGAAGAAAATTGACTCTTTCCCAGCTGAAACAAGGACAGGTATGTTTCAGTGAGTTATTACCTTCATTCTTAGATCAGTTTTTTCACCCTTCTAGCTTGAATGAACCTGGCTTTAGTGAACATAGATGTACATTTTTATGAGCAGTAGGAAGTTCAGAAAACCACTTTGCAAGGATTCTCCTTCTGCTGCTGTGCTAATGGAACTGAAACACTCTCCTTGCTATGGTCTGTGCAAGATAACTGGACTTTTTACATTTCATAATTAATTTCTAGATTATTATCTATTAATATTTTCATTCTTGATTCCATGCCAATGTCTGCTTTTGGCCAAGGTTTCTTTTGGCCATCTTATTTTGCATATTAGTTTGAAGATGCCAAATAAAACACTGCTTCTGCTGAAATTTGGGAGACTGCACTTTCTGGCCAGACTGGGGTAGCAATTTGGGAACTTCAGTAATTAGTCCTTTCCCAGAAGTCTGCTTATACAGCACATAAATGTGAACTAACCTTTAGGAATCCTCTGCAGCTCTGACACCTAATATCAAACTTACACTTTGCAACAGGACAGAGAATGTATAATTTATGAGCTACTGAAGTATCTTTAATTAAACCAGTATTTTCTAAATTTTGACTTAATTTAATTCTAATCTAACAGAAAGAAGCAATCTGAGTCCAGCCAAGGTTTTCCTTAAATACCATCCTTGTTATCTGGGAGACTTTGAATCAAGTAAGATAGATGGTTTTAATTTCCATGTTCTCAGTGTAACACTTGGGGTCAATGTTTGCATACTTATCATAGGCAGTTTACCACTGACAACAACTGTAATTGTTCAACTTTTCCTCGGTGAAGACCTGATTGACTATTATGCACTGTATTTATTTTGTCTTGGACTAAAATATAGATGATTGATTATTCCATTATTCTATTGACCAATGGCTGTAATAAAGTGTGACAAATACGTGCCATTACAGTCCATAACCAGCTGTGGAAGGTGGTGCAGTCAGGTAGGAGAGCAAACTTGCAGGACACTGTATTTAAAAGACATGAATGAGTGTTCCTCATTTTTGATAGGTACTTTCTAAGAATGAAAAGAAAAGATAAGAGGTCCTGATCTGAAAAGCTTGGAATATGATTGAGAGCCCACTGGAGCCAAGGGAAATTCTTCCAATGACTTGCTGGGCTTTGGCAGGGTCCTGAGGGTAATCCTTCTGTTTACTTCACTGAAGAGTTGTGTCAGCCCTGAAAAAAAAATCACCATTTATTAACTGCACTAAAATGTGCAGGGATAGAAGTGTCTTCTGTCATGATGTAGCACATTAATGTGAATTATTTGCACATAACAAGGGGACTTAGAGTTAGGAAGAGAGAAATCCTGCATTTTAAAGCTCTTTATCTGCAACTTGGTATTTGAAATGTGTAATTTAATTATCTTTGAACTTCTTTGTTCCTCCTTAAAATAAATCATATTTAATTTTCCTTTTAAATATCATGCATTGATGGATGCAGCACTGGGGATCGTGGCAACAAAATGGTGTTAAACCAGCCACTGGAAATTAGTAGTAATAAACAATGCATTTGCTACCAGTCTGTCATATTAATTAGTCTTCAAAATGTGTCAGTCCTTTTCATTTGTATTTAACGTTGCCTGAGCTTACTGCCAATTAAATACAATGTTGTTATCAACTCAGCTTGCACGTGATTACATTGGATTAATGTGGTTCTTTTCTTTGATCCACTCTAATTAAAAATCACAGTAGTGATTTTAAACAAGTGTAAAAATATAATCAGTTTGCCTACGCAGCTGCCTTTTTGTTCTAATATACTTTATTAACATTTGCCTCTAATTAACAGCTGTGGAAGTCCTGAGCCCTGTTTGGCAGCTCAGAGGACACTGCAGCAGTTTGGAAGCCCCATACGTGCCTCTGTCCTCACCCTCTGTCTGGTCACACTGGGCAATGTTTTTGAGGAAGGTCTGTGGCACTTCAGTCCCCAAATCCTCAAGGAGAACTCATCAGATGTGAGCTCAGGGAAAATACCACCTTAAAGCTCAATACTATTTCCTTTGAGGCCTGACAGCTCCCTAAATCCCAGGGAGGCTCTGACCAGTGGGAGCAGCACCGAGGGCAGTCACACCGCCCAGGGACATTTGGGGTCATGGGGTGGTGCAACACGGGCAAATGCCACATGCTGGGGAGATGTGAACACAGGTGTGATGACCACGAAATAACCATCCTACCCAGTCTCAAGTTTCCAGGCTTTGGTATTTCACAGAGCTCGACTTCAGGACTCACCACCCAGCAGGAGTAAGCAGCAGACAAAATGCCACTGCCCAAACCAGGAGGACATTGTTCCTCATCTCTACCTGCTTCTCTGCTGCTGACAGACAGGACTCAGACAGCAGAAAGGCTGGAGGAGCTCTTTTTTTTGCTGGAGCAGATAGAAGTAATTAGTCAAATCACTGCGGCGCAGAGAGGGATGCTGGCCCATCTCTCGCCAGGCAGCAAATGATTCATTGCATAACAACTTCAGTAAAGGAGGTTTGGGTTTTTTTTTTCTTCTTCTTCTACTTTGAGCAGGGAAACAGAGAGATGAATTTTTCAAAAGGCCACCACGGCTTTTGTTTGAGAGCTTTGCCTTCCAGGTCTCCTAAGGCCACTGAGAAAGTCATGACCTGAATAAATGTCATCAGCAGTCACTCTGGGAGGGATGGAGACCAAAAGCATTGCTGCCCCTTCAAGAAGCATAGCCATGGTGAGCTGGTGAGCAGCTGTGGGATAGCTGGTGAGTTGTTGTTATTCTCCAGCCTGATTGACCAATTTATACGACATGTGCACCATGTGGTGCTGGATCCTGTGGCTGCTTTCATTCCCTGGATGCTTATGACCTCCACCCCCTTGTCCACACCAGGCATGGGGGGAGCGCACAACAAGGACATGCAGCCCCTGTAAAAGCTGAAGGCTGAAATAACTTTTTCCCAACAAGCAGAAACAAACAGAAAATTGCTCTCTTACTTTCTGCATCACCTCCCAGTGAGTGGCAAGCAGTCAGTGCTGTGTTTGCTGAAAGTTGGCCCCTCCAGCTGAGTTTTGCCCACTGCTGTGCTCCATCAGCTGCTGCTGCAAAAGGCTTCTGTGCTGCAAGAAGCAAAGTTTGCCTGTCCCACCATGTGCCCTTTCTTACTCATTGCCAAAGCAGATGAGAGAGAACTGAGCCAGGAATTAATCTTGAATGAGTGGAAGTCAGTGTAACACAAGCCATGCCTTGCTGGCCCTTCGGTAAGTAACACGCAGTGTTCTGCTGAGGTAGGACTCTTTCTGCACATAGTAAGTGTTCCAGTGAGATGAAACCTCAGGCTCCTGATTCAGCTGATCTTTCTGGCAAATTGTTGACCTATTGAAGTTTATTCAGGATTTTGCTAGTCCCATTAGAGCAGCGACAGATTTGTCATGCTGTTTCTAACAAATATGCAGCTTTCGTGACTCTGACAATTATAATATCTTGAGGCATCCCTGATAATAATTGCTTCTGGTGCTCTGCAGTAACATTCTGTGTTTATAGGTAAGGAAAATAATTAATTTAATGTTAATTAATAGGGTTTAATATAGCCAGTGCTAGATTGTGTCGCAGAATAACTCATAGGGACAATTTTAATTTCACCTGACATATGTATATTGATGGTTTCTCTCCTGAGTTGGAACCAGAGGACAATGTGGCTGCACCCTGAGCAGGAAGAAGGGCAGCCCAGCTAATGAGAGGTGGCTGTGCGAAAGGGTTCAGAAGAACTGTTTGCTACCTGGAAAAATTTTAAAGGAGAAAGCAGGAAAAAGGCCCTTCTTTCTGTTCACCTTGGGAAAGAACAACTGCAGAAGCATTCTCGTTCCCTGGTTGTGATGCAGTGGGGTTGGTACAGAGAATACACAGTGATAAGGTCTTTCCCAAGACTTCTTTTCTGAAGGCTGAACAAACACAGATCTCTCAGACTTTCCTCGCATGCCAGCCCTTTCCCAGTCCTTAGATCATCCTTATGTCCTTTCTCTGGAGCCTCTCTGCCTCTTCATGTCTTTTTGGTGTAGCAGGCCCAGAACTGAAGAGAATATTCCAGGTATTGCCTTACTAGCACTAAGTAGAGTGCTCATTTATCTCTGCTGGTGATGCCCTTGTTGATGCCATCTGCACCCTGCTGTTTCTCTTTGCTGCAGCAGTGCACTGATCACTCATATTGAGCTTGTAATGGAGTGACAAAACCAAATGCTGCCTTGTGCTTTGCCACCTATTAAACCCAGCAAGAGGCTGTGATCAAATCCCTTCTCTGAGTGTTGCTAAAAGGCTTTTATTAGCAGCGAGATGCAGCCTGTGGGGACCTGTCACACTGATGTTTCCCTGACAGGGGTCAGAGATCAGATAAACTTCCACAGCAATGTACGTCCCAGTTGTCTTTCAATATCCTTTGGTTTCACATTTCATGTCACATTAAGGCTTTACCAAAATACTCATGTTTAAGATGAAACTCACTCAGACTGAAGCTTGTACAAGCCCATGGCAATTGGTCTTTTAGTGATTTTGGGAGGCTTGTCCTGAGGTCAGACAGTGCACGGCTCATCCTTGGCTGCCATGGGATGGATCTCCAGTGCAGCTCAGCCTGCATGAGTGAGGATGCTTGCAGACAGCTGAGGTCTTGGGAATTGCTATTGAAACCAGCTGCTCTGCCAGCAAACTATCCAGGGTCCCCCACTGGCTGTGTAATTAAAGTGGGGGCTGTACGGGTGTGAAGTTAATGCTGTATACATAATGTATCTGTCCCAAGGTAAGTTTTCACATCTGTTCTCTGTAAGACTGTAAGTGCAGGATATAATTAAGCAAGTGAGAAATAGTTTGAGCAGGAAGCAGCATTGTCCACCAGCAGCTCTGACTGCCTCTTGTTGCAGAGTGCAGTTGGTCTAACCAGCCAAAGTTAGAGCTGGCCTAAACACAGGCTGGAGGCACTTCTGCTTAAAAACATTCTTGGGGCTGGCTTTTCTAAATTTCCCCCTTTATTTTGTCATTGAATGCAAGGAAAAGCTTCAGTCTGTAAATGCCACTGGTTCTTCCTTTCACACTGACATTCCCAGGGACAACAGAACTGCCTGTAAAGTGTCTGTCACCCAAGGAAAATTGGGAAAAAAATCTCCCAGGTTTCTGCATACCCTTGTCACTTATAAATAAGCTGTCACTTAACCCTTGCCTGCCCACCTCCTTCTGCTGCTGGAACACACATGGTGACACACTTGCTTCAATGGTGTCACTCTTCTGGGTGTGGGCACTTCTGGCATTGCTGCTAATGAGAGTGAAAACAGAGGGAAATAACCTGTCCTGGCATTTTAAGAACCTGTTGGAAGTGCATATATGGAGTCAGAAATGCTCACCTGAAAGATTTGCAGTCATAGCCACAAACCTACGCAGGCTTTTCTTCCCACATCACCTGCTTTTTGTTTCGCTAAATGTCAGTTTGCTTGTCGACTTCTGGATGGGCTATTGACATTATTCCTTCACTTCTTTCAGCAGGATCTCTTTTTCAGAGAAGGAGAGAAATGCCATGGCATGACAGCTCCTCTGTCTTGGCTGGGACTGCACATGTGACAGGAGGCTCTGTCAATGCAGGGCTTCTGGACAGACAGACAGACAAACAGCACAGCTCCTGGATGGGTGGGCAGCAGGAAAGGAAAGGTGTCAGGACACCTGTCAGGCCTGAAAGCAGCAGCCAGTGGATTTAAAAGTAAAATGTGCAAACGGGATATCTGCACTTGGATAGTTTCTCCTGGCAGAAAGCGGGAGGATGCCACATGTATCCCAGACACTTTTCTCCCCCCCTATCACACTTCTCAACACCTGGAGATGCATGACAATATGTGTATAATTTATTATTAATATTATATTTAATATTTGTATATATAGCTGTATTTATGTATATTTGGATATACTATATAGATATACTATATATACACTATATATCTACATCTGTATCATCTATATCTAGCGAACATAAGTATTTTGCAGAGGGGGCTCTGGCCTTGATGCCCAGCTCAGCTGTGCTCAGCAGTGCCCACCTCACCTGCCCAGAAGGTCTGGGGGAAGACCCCATGCCCATGAGCTGTGCAGCCCCTGTGCTGACCCTGCCCCTCCTGTCCAGCCAAGTGTGACGAAGTGCCCAGAGCACTTTGGGCTGAGCTTATTCCTGAACGTTTGTATTTGTTTCTGTCTCTTCATGCCACTCTATAAACAACGGGATTTCCATTCCCTTGCTGCCACCTTGCTCAGCATTTCCTGGCATCTGTCTGTGTTTAGACCTGATAAACATGAAGTGGTGCTGAAGTTTGTCCTGTGGGAGATGCACAGGTGTGCACACACCCGGGGCTTACTCTCTTGCAACTGTTAATTTTCTCCCTTGTTTTACTGACAGTTGTTGCCTCAACCTAATCCAAAAGTCACTGCAGAGAGCAGTTGAGGCCATCGCAGAGCCAGAGCCCTGCTGCAGGGTCACCAGAGATGGCTGGGTCTTCAGAGAGGATGCTGAGGGGTGGAAAGAGCTGCTTTTCTTCTCAGCTGCTGGATTTGACTGGAAACCCTCTGTTTAGTGTCTATAGCACAGGTACTTACTGATGGTTCATTTATCGTCTGCAGCCTGGTTTATGTCAGGCGAGGTTTGGGATTCAGCATTCCCTTCCCTTCTGCTTACAGGGCTCAGTGGGGCTGGCAAGTGTTGCTGGAGGAAACTGAGAATGTGGACAGTACCCAGAAACTCAGTTTAGCTGGGACATACACATCTGGTCAGACTTGAGGCAGTGTGACTTTCCTGCCTGGGAACAGGTAGCTGAAACTGCCGTGTTGATTTTGTGCGTCCTGGAAAAACGTGGGCGTTTTATGTTTGGGGGTTTTGTTTTGGTTTTGGGTTTTAATATCTCTGGCTTGAAATTTTTAAAGTGCTTGACCACCCAAGGAGTTTTGCAACTCCACTGTCTTCATCATTACATGGTGAGCAGGCAGGGACAGGCCACCTACTTCAGATCTGGAAAATGCCTTTCAGTTTCAAGGGGAAAAAACTTAAAGGAAGGACGTGGAAGGAGAAATGGATGATAAATGTCTTCTTAAAAAGACCAAGAATTAGCAGAATCTAAGTGGCACAACAGAGGAAGCCTTGGCAGCAAAGCAAGCCATGTGAGCAGGTCAGGAAAGGAAAGGATGAAGGGAGACTTGCTTAGATAGACTGAGGAAAGTCTATTCAAATGCACAACTTCTACAACTGTAGGGCATTGGAAAGACCAAGGAGAGTAGACTGAAGGGCTGCTGTCTGGGTGCACAGGGCAGGAGTATATGGGTAAGTAAAATGTTGTATGTCCTCTTCCTCAAAGCGAGAAAAATACTTGGGTTTTGGATGAGTATGGGCTAAAGGCACTGTTATAGAGTCTGAATGTAAAACTGGGGGTTAAGATGTGCAGAAATGAAATCCCAATTCCAGCAGCCCACATCAACTTAGGTTTTTTAGCTCCTGATTGCCTGGCAGGAACTTAGGATAATTTTTAGGTGTTTAGACACTTCCTTGGGTTGGTTGGGCATGGAAGGAGCTGCCTTAGATGCCCAACAGCAGAACGGGTAGTCCTGCAGTTTTAGAAGGTGGGTGCTTAACCAAGATATCAGCTCAAGGGTGGGATTGTGTACACAGAGTGTGCCAAGAAGGCACACCAAGGCTTGCCTTGCTAAGTGAACAGCGTCCGGTACTCAGAACTTGGTCACGATTTTCTGAGAGAAAGACCATTTACAGAGACATGAAGGCAAAATGGGATAAAATGCAACATGATTTACCAAGCAAGATTAACCTGAAATCCCTGACTGATCTTGCAGATAAAGGAAATCCAACAGTTCTCCTCCTCCAGGATTTAAGTGAATCCCCTGCCTTTGTGCTCTGAATATCCAACAGTATAAACCCTGCCGGAGAAGATGGGGATTAATTAAATAACTCAGAAATAGGTAGGGAATTGGCTAATAGGGCCCAGTAATGGAAGGAGAGGTTTTTCAAGGACTGGACTGAAGCTTACTTTGCTCACTTTCTAGCTGCATTAAAGTCCTCAGCAGAGGAACAGGGGCTTTGCTGAGAAGAACTTGGTGAGGAGGATGGCACAAACACATGAGGAGCTTTGGGACATTTTAGTGAAAGGACCTGGAAAGCCAGGTCTCCTGCACACAGGAGCAACTGATGCAACATGGCAAGAGGCACCTTACTGTCCCCCCAAAGTCCCATGGCAAGAGGAAGCACACATGGTGCACTGTCCTGCAGCTGTGCACCAAGGATCCAACGATTTCCTAGTGCCCTGCTCCAGCCCTGTGCCTGGAGGCATCTGCAGCTGCACCCTGGGTGCTGTCAGATGCAAAAAAGCTGTGATATAATCAACTAATGCTGGTGGCATCCTGCCTGGCTCAGCACCCCCTTGTTCACAGCTACCAGGGAAACCCAACACAACCGCGCACTGGTTTTCTTGCTACGCTTCTCCCTGCTGTCACCCATCGCTCTGCAGGTCTGATTTCTGACTAATGTAAATACACACCCCCTTTTTTAGCGTAATGAATGCTAATTCCTTAATATGTGTTATTTTCTACTGTATCTCCATTTCCCTGCTATCCATCTTAAAAGCATCAACAGTTGCTATCGCTGTTTGTCTGCTGTGTGTATATAATTTGAACAGTTGGCTCAGGTAATTACCTCTTGCTTCCTTCAGTTCCTTCGTCTCCTTTGCTCTAGTCTGCCTTGTTGGAGTTTTTCTCCAGTTCAGTCTCTTTGGAGGAAGCTTTCAAAGCAGGGTGTGTGGCTTTTAACTTTCCCACCCATTGAATTGGAGGCCACCAGCTGCTAAACCCTTTAAACCCAACAAGTTTGTTAAACATTCCTGAGCAGACGACTTTCTCTCATTCTCCATTTCTTATCCCCGAGGCTCTAAGTGGAACTTTGTAAATGGTGTTTCTGCAAGTGAATTGCCTGCTTGAGAAAATTGCCTGGCTGGTTTTATTCCCCCCATGTCTACCAAGCATCCAGAACTGCCCATCCTCAGTGTGCCCAAGGAAGGGAAATGAAGGAGCTGGATCTGACCGGCCTCTCACCTTCAAACCATTCTTGCTGCAGCAGCAGGTAAAGGAAAACTCCCAATGATTGAGGGATTCATGCAGAGACGAAGCAAACCCACATTGGAGACCTGGAAAATTTCTGCTCTCCTCTGTCCCCATGTCAGAGTTTTCCTTGAAAGATTTCCTTTCACAAGGAAGTGCCTGTTTAATTACAGCTACTGCAAAGACAGTTAATAGCTGATGAACACACCAGTATATTTTAATTGAATATATTGAGCACACTGAACAAAACCACAGCTCTTGACCTTTCTCGTAAGTGAAATGTTAGAACAAGCTTCTGTATGTTCTGAGCCCATGGAGAGCATGGAGGGGACCACCCATTGCTGTTAATGGAGCCACCCATGTAAATCCCCTTATGACAGCTCAACAATAGGCTGCTTAACGTACAATTACTTTCATTTCATCCAGTTATTATTCATGTTGGAGGGGGAAAAGCGGTAGGGCTGCTCTTGCTAAAGCAGAGTGCTCCAGTTCACTCTGTCTCTGGCCACTCCAGCCCCAGCTATCCCACAGTAACACTTCTGTTACTTCCTGGAAAGGCCTTGGGTGATTTAATGCCAGTGGCTGTGGTTTGTCATTGCAATGGGACAGATCTGTGAGCTAATCACTCTCTTCTGCCCTTCAGAAGTGTGACAAGACAAATCCACTTTTTTTCGGGATGCTGGGATGCCAGGAACTGCTGGCCCATTGTCCACCTGGGCACAGGAGCTGCAGGGATGTGGGACCCACGCCCCTCACGATCCCCTTGCCCCAGGCCGCTTCTGTCCTTATTGATTTCTAAGAGCACAAGCTTGTGATTAAAGTTTGGTCAAGCTTAGGTACTTTCACGAATTGGTGCTTGGGTCCTTACTCCAGCAAAAACTCGCATTGATTTGTGCTGGAGCACAGGCTGAGTAAGCCCTGGGGGACTGGCGATATATTTGCAGTGTGGTGCTCTTCAGACACATGACAATTTCAGGGCAATTTTGTACCATTAAAACAGCATTACTGGTGTGTCTTCAACTGGCCAGAAATAGAAACCTCGACTTGTCTATAGTGGTTTGATATTCCAAGCCAGGCAGGAACATTTAGTCCTGGCTCTCAAACCATTTTATCACCAAAAAGAAATTTTGTAGGTTAGGTAAGTCAAGAGCTTACTTTTGCAAAACTTCAGCCCATGTCTGTGAGCTGCAGTGAGGCTGCATCTCATATTCAAGTGCAGCAAGAAAAGGAAAGGCTCTTTTTAAGGCTCATTAGAGATGGCAAAAAGATACAAAAAAGACCAACGCCATTTTACACTTGTAAAAAATACCCCTACTAGATTCATATATTTTAATCTTCAGTACAAAAGCTCCATAACTACAGTAAAGCATTAGTTTCCGATGACTAGCTAACCTTTTTTTCTATAGCCTCTGGCATTAAAACTCTCAGTGAAAAGACACTTTAGAGCTAGTTCAGGCAGTTCATTTGCTGTCAATCAACTCTTAGGCTGGAAGTATAAAGGCACCAACATGACAAGATTTCTATTTTAATATCTTTACTCTTGATAAGATAATCCTAGAGGAATGGTGGTGATCAAATATTTACAGGCAGTGCTCACTGACACAGCCTATTGTAAAATTAAATACATAAAATTATGTGGGGATAATGTTAATGTTGTGATAGGAGGACAAAAGGCAGCGCACTTGAAATGAAGGTTGACTCTTCTTAATATATCCTCTGAGGCAGGGACCGGCACTGCTGGCACAGGGAGCAGAACTGCTTTCATTTTACATTTTGTGACCTTTCTCTGCTTTTCAGTAGCTTGTTTGCTATTTACACACATTTGCGTACTTAATGATCTTGATTTTTATGTATGTATTTGTGTGTGTGTGTCCTGGGTGTTTCTCTGAGATGCACTATGTGGCTGACAAAGCCTGGGAAAGAGCAGGATGTTGCACCGAGCCACCTCCTTTGCCCTTGGGAGCCCAGGTTTGGCCCCAACCCTGGTCTGGGCTCTGCTGCCAGGGGCTGTGCAGAGCAGAGGGCACAGGATGGGGGTACATGTGAGGTCTTTGCCCACTTGCTACATTGGTCAGAGCAAGCAGTTATCTCTTGGGAGTTCTTCCATGGACCCCAAAACAGAAAAAACAGGCCTAAATTCCTAGTTTTACTGACCATGAGACTTAAAGCAAACACACGGGAACAAAAATTTGAAAATGTGCTTTTTTGTCTTTGCCTTCTCTCTGTGCACTACTGCTGGGGTGTGGTGACCTCACCTGACTGGCCGATGATGCTTTGCCTGATGCTCCCCAGGACATGGTTGGCCCTCCTGGCTGCCAGGGCACTGCTGACTCATTTTCAACTTGCCACTGACCAGGACCCCCAGGTCACTTTCCATGGCACTGCTTTCCACCATCTCGTTCCCCAGTCTGTATGAACATCCCAGATTGCCATTAGAGAGAGTCCAAAGGAGGGCAACAAAGATAATGAAGGGCCTTGAGGGGGAAGCTGTACGAGGAGCAGCTGAGGGCACTTGGTCTGAAGGAGACTTAAGGGGAGATGTCACTGCAGTTACAACTTCCTTGTGAGGGGAAGAGGAAGGGCAGGCACTGAGCACTTCTTTCTCGTGACTAGTGACAGGACCCAAGGGAATGGCCTGAAGTTGTGTCAGGGGAGGTTTAGGTTGGGTATTAGAAACAGGTTCTTCCCCCAGAGGGTGGTTGTGTGCTGGGACAGGCTCCCCAGGGCAGTGGTTACAGCACCAAACCTGACAGAGCTCAAGGAGTGTTTCGATGATACTCTCAGGCACATGGTGTGACTCTTGAGTATGGTTCTGTGTGGGGCTAAGTTGGAATTGATGATCATTGTAGGTCGCTTCCAACTCAGCATATTCCGTGATTCTGTGACCTGAAGGCTCTGTCTCTGCCTTGGCAGTCTCAGAGGAGCACTGGCAGCACCACAACACACCAAGGCCACTCCACCACTGCTCTTCAATGACGCTCCACTGAGGCTCAGTGAGGGCACGGGGAAAATGAAGCTCTGATTTAGGCTGAAAAGCCAGTGCTAGCAAATATGGGAAATTACTCCAGCAATCACCACTATTTTCCTGTCACTATGGTGACAAAAGAAATGACAAAAGCCCGAGCAGAAAGAGATAGGGTGACACAAGCAAAAAGGGACAGAGAAAATGCTTGGCAGGTGTGGCCAGGTCGAGGCAGATCCAAGGATGGGACAGGTGGTGCTTGAAAGCTGTGCTGGAGCTTCTGCTCGCTTCTGCAGTTGTGTCCCACATCTGCAATGCCACACGTTATACCAGGTGCCACACCAGGTTACACCAGGTGGCACAGGCAGTGCACCTACCACACATCTAAAAACTGTAATAATCCTCACCATATAATACTTTCATGCCACAGCTTTAATCCTAATGCACTAAAGGTTGATTTTTTACACCTCTTTCCTCTGTAGTACTTATTTGTGGCCTGCCTTAAGGACAACGTCTGCAACCTCCTCCCTACAGTGTCACACCTCTGAGCATCATTAGAGGACATAGCAAGGAAGTCTGCTCTTCCCAGCCAAAGCAATGATCACCTGGGACTGAGAAACACATGTCCAGAATGAATGGGAAAGCACAGGGGGACATGCCTGGAGGCAGCCCAGGACCAAGAGGAGCAGCTGAAGACAGGCCAGTGACTCTGACTGCTTGTCCCCTTGTCTCCACTGTGCCGCTGGTCAGGTTTATCACCATCTTGCCATGCACAGAGACATAGTTCCCAACTCCCAGATGCCCAAACAGCAGGTTTCTGAGCTCCTTGAGGAAAGGAATGTTTTGAAGAAACTCCAACTAAGAAACTGGGTGCTCGCAGCAAAATATGCAGGTCCGAGGACAACAGCAAACAGCATCCTGTGTCTTTGCCACTTTAAGTAGAAGTTTTATTTTCTTGGAGTCACCTTCTAAAACACAGGCTAGGGAGGAAACAGGGTGGCGTACAGGGTGGATCAGAAGGAGGTGCTGGAGGGAGGAGTGGAGAAATCTTCAGCCTGAAATGCCAAGCCAAATATCCCCCCCACCCCCCTTCTTTTTTCAGGAAGAAAAAATGTATTTTCCATCCAGCTCTACTCATGAGTGATTGTGCAGAGCTCTGCTAATGGGCTCTGCCAAGCTGTGGTCACCCTACGGAGCTATTGGCAGGAGAGGTGGCAAGTTGGAGAGGACTACAAGGGAACTCTGCATGATATTTTTTGATGAGCTGATTATTCAGAGATTTCACAAGAGCTGAAATGTATCACTCTGTTCGGAAACTCACAGCCCTGCCAACACACAGGACAGCTTACATGAGCAGCAGCATTTTCTCCTTCACAGCACTGCTGGCCTGTACGTCAGGAACCAGATGCAGGAATCGGACGAGGCTTTTCAGCAGTCATCAACTACAGTGACAGCAAGAGGTGGGGAGTGGGCAGGAAGACACAGAAAGATGAGATAGAAATTATTTAGGTACTTTCATGGCTGTCACTGTGTGTATTAGGGCTTGAAAGTTTTTCATTAGATCTGTGGGTACTGGGGTATTAAGATTTTTATTACTTTACAGCTAGGGTGTGAGATCACCCCCAGACCCGATATGGATTCAGGCACTTTTACTTCAGGAGTTGCTCCATCCCATGTCACACTTCAGGAACTGTCACATGCCAGGAACTGACCTTGACTCCCCCTCATTGCAGCCAGGATCCTCTGGCTTAGCACTGTCCTGACTCTGCAGCAAAGCCAGGCTCCCACAGAGACAAACAGAACATTTTTCCCTCTCTCCAACTTTAATTACAGAATCAAATGAGAGGCTGATACCTTGGGGTGGGGGGTGGGGGTGGGTGTATGTGTGCTAGGGGAAGTTAAAAGCAGCACAGAGACAATACCTGAAATACCACACAAAGCCTTCAAGGAGCTGACGTGGCCCATTCCTCGCCCATCGATCTGTCAACATACAAGCCCTTCTGAGCTGTCTGGGGTGGGATCAGCTGTCCCGTGGAGAACCAGGAGCTGCTGCATCTGGAGCAAGAACAATGCTGAATTGCTGAAAGGCATTTAACAAATATTCTCATGCTGTACTCACAGCCTTTGTTGAAAGCACTGTAGAATACCTGCCTGCCATAGTGCAACCAGACTCCCTGGACAACCATCGGCCATCTAAGCTGCCTCTCTGCACACAGAAACGTAACTGTGGTCAGATGAACACACTAGGAAACCAAGCAGGGATGTGCAGAAGCCAAGTGCCTGGGACCTGTCGCAGCACAAAACAGGTGTGATGTGCCAAAACCTTCGGAGGCCATTCCTAACCTTTTTGCCCAGCTCCAGGAATGTACTTCTCACCAGATGGCTGCCAAGTGGCCTTCAAACGGGACTGTGCACTTGAACTGCCTGGCATGGGAGGGACTGGATGCATGGGCTGATGGTGTCCTCCTAGATGTGTGCTCCCAATAACCCATCTGTTCTGTGCACGGAAATAACCACTCTGAGACCCCTCTTCTGCAATTGCTGTTTCAGGGCAGGCAGGGGACAGAGGGCGTCTGGAGCTACATCTTGCTCCTACAACTCAATGAGGAGCACTGTGGCTGAAACACAGCTGGTTTGCTAATGAAAATAGAGAGACACAGGCACAGCCCCTGCAGCCCTTCAGAGATCTGCTCACTTCAGCAGTAATTGAAAAAGCCTGGGAAACTTGCTTGTGTGTAAGGACAGGGAACAAGGGTCTGAGCTGTGTAAACAGTGAGCACTGTTAGCTCTGTCCTGTTAGGAAGCTACTCCATTGGGACCACTCCACTTTCTCCATGTCTATTTAAGCCCCTGCACAGGTGATTTTTCCCGTGTTTTATGCTGTGGGTGGGGAAACTCAGCACACTGCAGCATCCCCCAGCCCAAAGGCAAGCCCTGGGCATGACCCCCATGCAGGCCAGTGATTAAGGTTGGAAAGGACAAAGCTGGTTACAAAGGCCATCCGTGCCTTCAGCACAGCATCTCCTCACATTCCCAGCAACTGCATCTTTGCATACAGCTCCCTGCCTAGAAAAAAATCAAGTGTACAGGCATTCTATAAGTGATCCAGACACCATCCTCAAAGCCCAGGTCTTAAAAAAATGGGGGGGGTTTACTCCACATATTGCTGTCATGTACTTCATGATCTGCCATTTCTAATCTCTCCTTATCTCTCACTCCAATCCTTTCTCGTGTCCCTCATCTATTGCAAATTCCCTTTTTAAGCTGGAGCGAGGCACATAAATATTTTCATGCTGCATAAATAGGTTGGTTTGTGCATAATGCCACAGGAGGTTTTTTTTAAAAGCAGGACCTTTAGTGCTGTGATAACGGCCTCCTCATTTACACAAATGAAATCTTCCGTGGAGCTCAGCACTCATCTGCTCAGCAGCCCCCATGCAAACTGGTTGGCGCAGCGCCCGCTCGTAACAGGCAACAGAATTAATACAGAATATTCCATTCTTAATAGGAAGCCATTGAGCATCAGGTTTGAAAATACCTTGCAAATGTAACTGATGCTCAGGTTTTTCTTTTAGCGTTCCCCAGCAGCGCAACTGTTGTCTTCCTTCTATGTGAAATCACAGCTACTTTAAATACTAAAGTGTAAAAGGAACACCATTTGTGTTGGCCCGTTTGCCAGCATCTTTGACCATTCTTTCTGCTCACCCCACGTTCTTTGTCACTTCTTGCTCCCTGACCTTCATTTCCTGTTTATTCAGCCCTTGTTCAGGGTCTAAAAAGTGCAGACACCATCAAAACGGACTTTTCATTTACTCTCTACAGAAAAAGAAATAGTGTTACAATCTGTAAAGTTTTTAAAAGGGCTAATGGAAGATATAGGGGGCCACACTGGGTCATGGTAAATATTTGAATCAAACTGGCTTTTCAGGAGCAATATTTTAACAGCACCACAGAAAAAAATGGAATGATTGTGATCTAGTGTTTCCATTTATATTTGACCAGCATAAAGACTTCAAACCACTGGACTGAATTGCTTTGCAGTACATAGCAGAGACAGACTGAAGGAAAATTATGAGGGTTCATCCATTGTGCATTTCCGTATCTCTCGGGTCAGGTTGCAACCCTCTAGGACAGATTATCATGGAGCACTTTAATTTGTTCTGGACCATGATCATACTGTGCTGCAAGGCATGCAAAGCTCTGCTGGATGTGGCCCTGACCTCTTCAAGCCCTCAGACAGAGTCTCCCTCAGTATGGCTCTTATTGAAAGACTTGGGAGCATTTTGTTTTTCTTCCTGAGTTTGGGAGACACAGAAAGCTTCTGTTGTCACTTCCCTGCAATTCCAGAGCAAGACTATGGGTGCTCTTTTCATGCATATCTTGTAGAGTCATTTCTCCTCTCTTCCATCTGTTGTTTGACTTTTTTTCCTTTATTGCATGTTAGCAATCAACAACTAACCCATGGTGGGTTTCTTCCTGTGCAGGGCTCCAAACAGCATTTCTTGCTGAGAGATTGTTTCGCGTGGGTGGCTCCCACTCATGTTGTTTGTTGCTACAAGCATCCCTTCGTGCCAGTCTAACCCTAATGTGATTACTATCCCCTTAGCAACTTTACATATTAATTGCTTTACAGAAGTGTTTTGCATCACCTTTAGCTCCAGAAGCCTTGTCACAAAGCTCTAAAAGAACAGAGAAAAGAAAGATCTCAGAAAGCTTTACATTTCTCGTTATAGAACTTACCTGACAGAACAGCAGCTCTCCAAGTTTATCTTGGCTGGTCTGTAACAGAGCCTTAGTTTGTACGAATTCTTATACTGCTAAAAGATCTAATTTTTCTGTGATATAATAGCCCACATACAATAACTGAATCAAAGAGCACAACATGGAGTAAACATTTTGTAATGCACCGAAATGCAGTAGCTACCTGATTTTGCTAGCACTTTATTTCAATTTAGACCAAGGGACAATTTAAAAAGATTCATTCCCAAGTACACAATTCAGAAAAATATGAGTTACCACTCAGAGCAATATCTGAACCAGTGCTGTTAGTTGTCTAAGCTAAAATTCAACCTTGATGATATCCAAAGGTCCAATAAAATTTTTTACAGAAGAATCGCATATTTGTAGAACATAATAAAATTGTTGAACTGCAGCTCCAGGGCCACTGAGAACTGGAGAATGAGGTCTTTCTTTCTGGGGACTTTCTTATGTCACAGGATGCGTATCAAACACTTTGTTACCTGAGAAATGCCAAACATAACAGATTGTTACACATAATAACATCTTTGATCTTCGTTAGTAAGACAAAATGTAAGGCTGTTTATTACCAGTGACTTAGGTGCTCATTAGTATGTTCCGATAGGAGACACTGACAGCAACAGGCAAAAGGGAACGTTCAGTGTTAAACCCCCACTCGGCACATTTCAGCTCCTATTACAGCCAGCATGACACAGAAAGGAGAAAATCCTTGCAAACAACTATTTTAAAATTTTTAATAGACCAAGAAAAAGGAGAATTTGTTTGATTTATTATCTGCTTTTTTAATAAAGTTCACTTGCAAATAATACCAGTGCCTGCCTTTCATATCGTGCTTTTCATTCTTAACTCGGAAAGTATCCTCCGACAGAGGTCAGGATCATTTTACAAAAAACAAACA
This sequence comes from Pitta sordida, assembly GCA_013390025.1. NCBI lineage: Eukaryota > Metazoa > Chordata > Aves > Passeriformes > Pittidae > Pitta > Pitta sordida. The sequence goes on from WEKX01021775.1 coordinate 184,011, forward strand.
TGAAGTGATGTGACCTCTCTGATGTCCCTGAGTTAGAGAGCACAGTCCCAGCTCTGTTGACCGCTGCTCATAGGAACAAAGGATTAGAAAGGGCATCTTGTGTCATCAAATCCAGCTTCTTACTCTTCAGATCTATTTTGCTATAATGACCTCATGCAAGACTCTTTGGGGCTCATGATCTCTTATATAAGCTCCTACAAATACTCTTTCAAGACCATCATCCCTTGTATATCCTCATCCACCCTGATCCTGTGGAGGCACTCTGCTTAATGCCACAGTATTACCCACAAGTGATTTGGGGCCATCACCCTGAAAATGCATCCAGACACATGCTGGAATGAATAGGGTTTTTCTTGCCATGTCTGCTCCAAATTTATGCCCCTCTTGGTGGTCTATTTTAGTAAAGGACCTTTAATAGGTGCCATGAGAGATCTGGAAGGCGTTTCTGAAGCAGAGAAATATAAATGCTGAGAGCCTGACAACTGTAGCCTACTGCAGTTGCGAAAGCTGTGTGTGAAATCCCTTCACAAACTCACGGCATAATTGCTATTGCAGCATTAACTGGAGGCTTGTGGCAGCCCCAGGCCCCAGGACATTTGGGTTTACCCCTTCAATACCTGTGCTTTTGTGTAGAGACTGACATCCTGGCAAACAACAAGTATGCTCAGTCCAGCTCATTTCCACCGTCCATCACCCCCTTCCTTTCTCAAATAACTGCTTACTGGATGAGTTATTAATGCCTTTCCACCTACACAATCTAGATCCTGACACTCACACAAAGGCAGGTCTCAAGCTTTGGGGTCACGTTCGAGTTGCTGGTTAGAATGTCTCTCTGGCAGTGCTATTAAGCAGCAGCTACAGCAATAGGATACCACAATACAAACCTTTGATAATAATTGAGCATGAAATGGGCTTTTGGCTTGGTATCTTCAGTTTTGTGCCTTCATTTCAAAATGTGTTTAGAGCTGGCTTCAATATGGGGAAAATTATTTCAGCTTATTAAACATAAAGCTGTTACCCAACTGTTAGACGGGGGGCCAGCCCCTGAACTTGCTCCCTGAGGCTGTGCACGAGGCTTGGATCCTTGCTGCTGTTGTGGCTGCAATTCCCTACCCACCCACTTCTTTGTTTGATTGTCTTTTCTCACTGAAACATATGTTTCCCATTCTGATGGCATTTTGAGCAACAGTTCCCATTGTGTGCCCCTCCTGACTGACAGGTTGATGGCAGCATGTGAATCTCTTGGCACATGTTTTGTGAATCTGCTTCAAGGAGGGTCTGGCTGCTTAGTAAGTGCATCCTTTGGCAGCTTTGGGGGCAAGAGATTAGCATCATTTTAGCAGAGGTTTGGGTATAAAAGCCACAGCTGATATCATCTTTTTTTGACGCTCAGCATTGTCCTGTTCCTCGATACTTTTATCCCAGGTCCTGGCACACAATGTCCTCTAGTTAGGCTCAGCTTTCCCGATTTTCCTCTCATACAATGTGACACACAAAGCCTAAAGATGAATCAAGAACCAATCAGACTGAAAATATTTGGTATTTGATAGACAGCCCAGGTAGGCATTCAGGCTGCTGGGCGTGCAGGTTAAGAGAACATTTAGCTCTCTGTCAGCCTTCTTCACTACCAGTAACACATTTGCTGCTTTGCCTTTATGCTGGACAATCTTGTCTGTGTCTCTGGCCCTGATGTTTCCACTGTAGCTGTAATTACAGGATCCAAGCAGTTCTGTACAGAATTCATGTACTCGACAACTGAATTAAATGGCCACCTATAGGGAAGTGAAGTCTAGAGAACAAGTTATAGATAGTTGTATCACTTTCAGCACAGTACTACTTCCAGCCTCAAAACAGAGCCCTGGAACAGGTGTGAGTGGGACATTATGTCTATGCTGGCTTTCCACAAGAGGAAGACATTTCATTTATAACTCTGGCTATCTCTCTTGTAGCTTTGTTTTCGTGAGAAATAATTATATGTTTCAACCAGAAAAATACTCAGCCTCAGCACTGAGGTGGCTGTGCATTAGCACACCACATTTATTTGGGGAAGCCTTTTGCCCTGAGCCTTCTATCATGGGTATCATTGCTGGACACAGTTGCTGCGCCACTTCTGGCTGTTTATGTCTTCCCTTGAAGAGATAATGTAACAAAAAAACCTAAACCTTCTCCTTACTGCAGAGGTGGAGGCCTGGGTGCTTTACACTTCAAAAATACCAGCAAGGGCCAGATTATGTTTATCTGTTGGATTTCTGTTGATACTAACTTTCCTTGCATCCCATTGAAATGACAAAGAGATTACTTTATATGTACTTACTGCAGGAAAAAAGAGAACTTTGGGTGAAAAAGCATAGACCCTATGATCTGATCCATCTTCTCTTTGCTATTTCCAACTACTTAAAGCATAATGTCACACTAAAATGCACGCTTGGAGTGCTGCATTCTCTTTTCCTGACAGATTGTTATGATGTTTTCCAAGGTGACCTTCATAAAACATGTTTATTTTGAAGTTTATACTTCACTCTTGGGTCATAATAGTTTCACACAGACAAGCAAACCTTCAGCTCCTGCTTTCTAATTAATGCTTCTTGGAGGCTTCTGAGTAGGGGATATAATTAATAGCACTTAAGTCTGGAGTGCAGAGAAATCTACAGCCGATTACTAGGATGTGTATTTAATTCAGAATTATACACAAACAGCTCCTGAGTGCAGCCATGAAGAATCTAGACCATGATCTCTGGGAATTCACCAGGACGCATTATTTGGAGAGATATTTACATGAATTTGGCATGTTGAATGACACAAAACTTTCATATGGTTAAGCAATTAAGAGTTATCAAATATTTGTAACTCTAACAGCATTTGGCAACAAAATATCACTGTCAACATCTCTATGCAAAAGAACATTTTGACATTGTACTTAAGACTGAATACTTTATAATGGCATAAAAGTATTACTTCAGTTATGCATAAAATAAGAAAACTTCTACTGAAACTTGTGCAGCCTGGTTCTTTCTTGAGAAACAACAACACAGAGTGAAACTGCCTTTGAAGAGAAAGATTTTTCACATACTATCTGAAGGTTAGCAACTCTTTTAATCTTTAGCCTTTTTGCTGTCATGTGCAATTTAAAATGCACAAAACCAACTATCAAAACACCCAGCTATAGATAGTTAGAAAATTCAAAAGGTGCATCTGTAAATAGACTTGGAAATTAAGATGCTGCATCAAATCCTACTCTTTGAGTAAGGACTTATTCCCTGTGGATGCACCTCAAAGAGCAACGAGTTATCAAACACAGCTGACCATGTGACAGCCAACACTGAGAGAGAAACTGCTCCTAAAGAGGTATAAAGAGGCCAAATCTTGGTGCTACTAAGCAAGAGAGTGACCAGTTGGAGAAATTCTATATTAAATATCCTATCCCCAGAAAGAGGGTATTTTCTTTTTCTTGCTCTCTTCCAGAGTCATACAAAGCTGTTCCAAACTTCAACTCTGCAGACACAGCGCTGTGAGCAGCCCCACGGAGCCTGCACATGCTGGGGCTGTTCAAGAAGTGACAAGTCCATCTAATGAGATGGGGATGCAGTGGCATGGGGACACACAGTGAGGGACCAGAAACACATGCAAAACACCAATTCACTCATTGATTTCAGTTTCATCCACTCTAAGCAACTGCACATAAGGATAAATTATTTAGAGATAAGCATTTTCTCAAGGGTGTAAACTTAGCAAGCCTAAATGGGTTAATTTCTTTAAGCAAGTGGGTGGGTATTTTGAATCATCTGGGGACTGATGTAGAAGCCCTCAGCAGTAGCTAGTCAACCAGCCAAGAAAGATCAGCACCAGCAAATGCAGTAGGGAGAGGATAGAGCTTCTTGCCTTATTCAAGTATTTCTTAGGAAAAAGAAAAATTACCTGCAAGTCCTTCTTGATCAGACAGTTTATAAAGACAGGTAAAAGGTGCTACTGTGCCTAGTCAAGTCATATAGGAGCTGTGACAGGTGGTGAAGAACTTGTGATAAATATAAGAGCAGCCAAAAATCTCTAAAACACATCTCAGTGTGCCCAGGCTAATCTAGCTGAGCTGGGCTGCTTTGAACAGAACACTTACATAGAAAAATAATGCATAAGGCCTTAAAAATTGTTATTTATTGGCTCCAGAACACCCACATTCAGCTCTTTCTGACTGTCCCTGTGCTGCATGAAAAACTTCAAGTCAAGTGGCATTTAGATAAACCTATAAATGGCAAAATAATTCCTTTGTAGGTGAAATACAAAAATAGCTTTGAAGAAGGATGCATATAACCTTGTTAATTTGCCGAAAGTTTTCAATCTTCATCAGTTCAGAAGCAAGGTTAAGAGAGCAGATAAAGGTCGAGAAATGCAGAAGGTGCTCAGATACAGCTTTATCTCAGGTTCAGAACCTTAAACCTCAGGAACAAAACAATGTCAGGGAGAAGAGACTGACAGTGATGCCTTGTTGGGAATCAAGGGTTGTAAGGACTGCCTGTACTAGGCACAATACTCTCATGATAATGATGCCAATAAGATTTAATTTACCAGTTTGTTCTAGGAAAGGTAATGACCTTAACATCCTGGGAAACTTATCACGAGGTCATCCATGCAGACACATGCTGATTTATTTTCATAATAAATGGAAATAGATGTCCAGCCACACGAATTTGCTCGGGGGAATGAATTTATAGCATCTATCCAGCTTTGTGTTTAATATCAGAAGAGATAAAGAACATTTTATTGATGTATGGGGATTTAATTCAAACCTCTTTGAGAACTTTGAGAATATGTAGAAAAAAACATTTCTAATTAATTTCTGACCAGACCAAAAAAACCCCAAACAAACCAAAAACCAAAAACAAACCACAAAATTACCTGAAACCTACCAAATAAATAATGGAAACAATGTCCCATTGTAATAGCAATGTGCCATTTTATCCCAAGTACTGTTCATTTGTTGCTGTGCCATAGATGAAGCACTTTATAATGCCTCTGTTAGTAGAGAAGAGTGCTTAGACATGCATTACCTAAGGATATGCTCTTTCTGGCTGAGTAATTCATTTTTGAGAACCATATTTCTGAGAAGGTGAAAAGTGGATGTCTAAACGCAACTCCAGCAGCCACTGCTCAAACTTGGCTGTGTAGTCCAAATTGTGCTGCTCCAATCCCTGGAGGTCCCCAGGTCCCAGCTGCTGAGGACAAATTTCCTTCACAGATGGGACTTACACGTGTTCCACAGCTTTTTCTGTGCCAGTCCACTGTAGGGCTGGCACAGCTACTTTGGCTGGAGAAGGTAAGAGCGTGGTCATAATGTAAGAAAAGACAGAAAGGGAAGTCTGATGAACTCCAAATGGAGTCATCCAAAATGTCATCCAAACGGAGATGCCAGAATGGCACAGGAGACGAGAGCTGCCATGCAAGTGTGCCACACACACAACGTGTAGTTCAGCTCAAGATTTCTCAAGCTGGGCTGCAAGCAGTGAGTCACAGGCAGAGAGCAGGGGTATTTATGGGATTTTGGTTCTTGAGAAAAAAAAAAGAGAGTCAGAAATGACGGGAAAATGAGAGTGCTGGATGATGGCAAACAACATATGGGGAAGAGGGGAAGAGGGAGTGTTTGGCACCCTTGCTGCAGCGTACATCCCAGCGCAGCTCATATTGATCTCCAGGGGCCAGTTCATTTCTGCTGGGAGAATCTGGCTTCTGGGACTCCAGGTACAAAATGAAAAACTCTCAATTTCTAGAGCACCAATGTTAGTGTTTGCCAAGTGTTTTCTCTTTTTTGTTCCTCCCTGGAAATATTTTCTTGTGTTTTTTTTTTCTTTTGGGGCCAGTGGCAAATTTAGCAGAACAGGCGTTTTTCCAGCAGGCTTAAAGTTGAACTGATCAGACGATGTAAGATTTGACAAGTGAAGTTAGCATTTGCTTATACACTCTTTAGTGTGGATTCTGCACGAATTTTGTATGTATAGGTGCATATGCATATCTGGTTATATACAGACACACCAGTTTTTAGCTCTTCACAGAGCTACCAGGCCTATTTTCTGTTCTAAAAACAGAGGGAGGATATCTTAGGTTAGACAGTCCTCTTAAGTAAAGGATGATTCTGACTTTCAGATATGCTATTTTTTGCTGTCTGGAAACAAAATGCTCTAGGATGGTGCTGATTTGTTCAAGAAGGAGCATGTTATTTCAGCCACTGTCCTTTTGGAAACAACAGAAACCTAAGAGCTTTAGTTTCTTTTGTTCCATTCCACATATTCCCCCTGTCCTCAAGAAGCCTGTGAAGGCTTGAGCAGAGTCTTGGGTGCTGCAAGAATAAGTCAATGTGTAAACTATTACCTCTAATTTTCCTGAAAATACTTCTTCAGAATTGCTGCTTCAGCTGCCATCTCTTCTTCTGTCCTCCACTTGTCAGGGGAATCCTCTTTGTCATGTCGTTGTAACTTTTGGAGGAAAAGAGAAGGAAAAAAGTCTGTTGGTATTTTTTTCCAGTTGTAAAGTCAAATTCAGGCTGATAGCTTTCCTGTTTTCCTTTCGAGAAGAGTTTTATTTATGGTAAATACCGGCCCTTGAGTGATTATTCATACACATCGCAAAGACTTCATTTACAACAGACAGCAGAAACATTTCCTTAACAGTTTAATTATTGAGATTTCCAGTGTGACTCTAGGTACAAAGCACAGCACAGACCACATTAACAGCGCCAGTCCTTCTGAGGAACTTTGTAATATTGACTTTTTGTTAACATCACAAACAAAGTTGGCAACTAATGAATTTACACCTTTTATTCCAGGACAAATTTCAGTATAGAAGATGAAGCGGTGAAAAAAAACAAAGATGAAGCACTCATGAACCTGCCAAGCAAACTGCATTACTTTATATGGCATGTTTAGCAATGAACTAGGATTGTTAGCATACCTCCAACTCACAAATACTTTTGTTTGTGCTGTCTTTCTCTTACTCTGAATTTTGCTGCCAGCTATAGCCTTATGTAGTTTTACTTTCTGCAGTGCAGATTTCTCCCTGCTTAGCAGATGAAGCTGCATTAGAAGCTATTTCCTTTCATGCCAATGCGATACAGTAGCTGTAGGCAAATTAAAGTGTATTACTGTTCAACTAGTAGAGGACTAACTTTCATTTTTACATTAGCACTAGATGTGTTATAAATCCATCTTGTACAGAACTAGAGAGAAAGATTTAAAAGCCAGGAACTGGCAAGGTTCACACACCATCAACAACTCCCTTTGGGTCTGCTCTCACCCTCTGTACACACCCCTGTGGTGTGCAGGTACCACAGCTGGCAAAGAGAGGGAGTTCTCAGAAAGAGCAAACATCATCTGTACCTTCCATGGACTGTGAATGCTCACACTTCACAGGGAGGCACCAGGACAAGGCGAGTGGTGGTAAATCAATTGTCTGGCTGAGGTGTGAGCTGTTTTCTGAAAAAAGCAGCGTCTTGCTCATTTGACCCAGCACCAGCAGGAGATACAGCTAGAAGGCAAGGGAGGGCAGCCCCTGTTTCTCAAGGTCTCCTTGTTTAACCTGCAAGAACTGCTTTTAGTGACATGATTTGGCTGCTGTTCTCCCTTGCTATCCTTTTTCTGCACAACCCAGGTGAGAGCTGACTCCAAGAGGAGACCAGTAAAGTGGGAGTGGGACTCATAGGTTGTGATTTTTTTTTCTTGTTCAAATAAACTGAAGAAAATAGTAATAAGGAGTCTTAACCTGAAATGGCTGTTGTTGTTGTCTAAATTAAAACAGTGAAATTGCAGACCACAGTGACTTCTCAGAGCTGGCAAAGGTGAGGGTTTCTTTTGCTACCTAACAGCTAACCTTTAAAAATAATCAATATTTGACTTGAGGTTAAAATAGATATATGGGAGCAGCCATGAATCCTGAAACTTGCCTGGAAAGTCAGCCTACTCTAGCAGCCCTGGCCCTCAGTACAGAGTCAGCCCCAGCTGCATCCCAGCTATGCCGTGCTCTCCACCCAGGTGTCACACACCTCTCGTACTGAAAACGTGCATCCACATCTTATGGACACACTGAGGATGTCCAATAACAGACTGTGGTGTTAGATCACTGCCACAGCCAACATATTTATTGTTCAGCTGACTTATAGATGAATATTATTTCAGTGTAAAATTGCTACATCAACCCAGACAGGATCCCAAGACTATTCTGTGTTCAAACCTCTTGTGTCAGTCATTTCTGAAATGCAATAAGCAATTTTCACCCCAATGCCACCTAGTTTGTGATGTTACCTAACTAACACTGTAGATATTTGACAAATCATCTCTGAGGGCTGCCTACCCTTCTCTGCCACTGCCATCCTGAAGGTCCAGTACAAGCCAAATCAACCAGGGGGTCACTTTGACACACCTCATGGCAACCTTTCAGTACCTGAAGGAGCCCAAGAGCCAGAGAGGGTCAATTCATCAGGAACCACAGTGATAGGATAAAGAGTAATGGGTATAAATTGAAGTAGGGCAAATTTAGGTTAGAAATTAGGAAGAAATTTTTTTACTGTGAGGGTGTTGAGACACTGAAATAGGTTGCCCTGAAAGGTTGTGGATATTCCAACCCTGTCAGTGTTCTAAGCCAGGTTGGATAGTCTTGAGCAACCTGCTCTAGTGGCAGTTTGGGACTAGGTGATTTTTAAGGTCCACTCCAACCCTTTAACATTCTATGATTCTGTGATGTTCTGGATGCTAAAAATTATGCAGGTTCAAAGTCAGCAGGACAAACAACCAGAAGTCATATAAATTAAAGGTTACTGATAGCAACTCTAGCTCAGGGATTTTACATGCTACAAACCACTGGAGCCTGAACAGCACGTTGGAGACCCACCTGTGCACCTGCCTAGTTCTTCAGATCTTCCCTTGGCATCTGCTAGGGGGCCCCAATGGTGACAAGATATTGTGATCATGGATGGGTTTGGTCTCACTTGGTTATTTCATATGTTCTTATTAATAGTAATTTTCAACCAGGTTCAGTTCTCCCTGTGAAGGTCTCTGTAAGCAAAAACTATTTTGTGTAAACTTTTTTTGTTTGTTTTAATAAAAAGAGGCTAAGACAGTCTCCATAGTATTTTGGCTAAGTTGTAAAGCTACTTTCAGGAAAGAAGAACATACATATTTCAGCTATAAATTCTACTGATTTATAATTCAGGTGGGAAACAAACATAACAGTTAATACTTGCTTCTAAGGGACTTCTGTGCCTTGCAGTGTGCTCATATCCACATGCACATCCAAGTCCCAGTTGCGATTCTTTACAAACATCTGACTTGCTATTTAAAGTCTGGATTAAACAGGGGAAGCAATGCTCTCTTGCACCTAGAGAACACTCTGATGCTCTGCTGAAACTCTAGGGGAAAAAATCTGCCTCTATTTGCCAGATATCCATCCATAAAAAACTAGTGACTGGACAGCTTGAGCTGACATCCTCACTCATATATACAGAGACTAGTTTGAATTCTGTGATACCTTTCTGCAGAAATGACCCAAAACACAGCCTTATGTTTAACCTTCTTGCAATGAACACTTCTAGAAGAAACCACTTACCTTCAGAGACCCTTCCCAAATAAATGTGTGTGTGTGCATTTCCAGCTGAGGTAAGTAGCTTCTATTTCAAGCAAGATGAAAATAGCACATGATGAGGTTGCAAGAGTCACTTCTGTGCAAAACACCAAAGGAAAGGGGAGAGTATTTGTTCAGGGTCTTCCAGGGATGTCCATGGGGTGACCAGGCCACCGCCAGGGTTTTTGCAGAGCTCTGCAGGCACAACTGGCTCTTCTGACAAGAACCTGCTGGTGGGTATCAGGAGATCCCTTGTCTCCCCTGAAGCCCAGCTCCCCTCACACATGGAGGAGAACTGCAAGGAAGCACAGCCTGTTCTCAGCAATGTTATGGTAATGTTGGCTGAAGTTGGCCAAATACAGACTAAAATTTATAATTCCTACACTAAGTGAAGGAAAAAAAGAAAAAAACCCTCTAAGCCTGGCAGGAACTGAGACAATGAACGCTAAACCAAACTACAAGGGATGGATCTCCATGGCATTTTATACTGATATGGCATCATCTAACTCCAACCAAATCCTTCCCTTCCAGGCTGTACTCCAGGAAGGAGGCAGCATTTCTGTTATCTGAGTCCAGCATAGAGGTTGGTAGTGGAATCTGCCTACACACAGCCTTACATTCCTGCAGGTCAGTGCACACCAATGCAAGGTGACTCTCTAAAACCTTTCCTGTAGGGTGCCACGCTAGTCACCATATAACCATATCACCAAGTTGGTACTTGGCCTGTTTTCATAAGACAAAGATGATGCAAAAGCACCCCACCAGTTGAACAATGTGTTACTGCAAAAATCAGAAGGCCTAGAATTCTCTGAAGCCAAACCTGTTGTTGAATTACAGGAGTGTTTCAGAATCATAAGCTTTAACAGGAAGGTAAGCAAGCAGATCAAATGGAGAGAATAGGATAAGAGAGCATGAACAGCTCTTGTAGACAATCTCTATTATGCTAACTTTTTCTTCTAATATTCGAAACAAGCACTGAGACACACATGAGTCAATTCTCTAATCGCAGCTGCCCAGCAAATTACACAGTGTATCTGCTCAACATTCTTCAAGCACTAAGACTCTTGTTTATAACTTAGAACATCTTCTTGCCTTGCAGTACAAATAAATACGCTATTTCTAAGATATGCCCTTCTTCAAGCAGATCATTACTGATGTCTGACTTCTTGGGCTTCCTGATAAATTATCCTCTTCTTTCACCTCAAGCAGAAAATGCTCTTCCATCGATAATCTATGACTGTCAGTCTTGATTACATGTAAACAGTGGAGCTCTTTGAATATTTCTGCTTGTGAAAAGTGTTCATTTTCTCACTCATGTCTCCCAGTGTGAGATGCTGGCAGACCTGACAGCTGTGCTTTATGTTATTTTATTAAAGTTGCTAGTGCTGCAGAACGGTCTGTTTTTATCACTGCAATTCTTAAGGGAAACACAATATTGTTTTATAGCACATTCACACTGGGGACCCTCTCCTTCTTACCCTTTGTGGAGGAGCCCAGAATTCTCAGCCTAGCAGACTATAGGAGACCTGGATCTATGACTGGCTGTTGTTTAAGTAATATGTATACTATGGTTTTTCTACTTATGTCATAACACCATCAGAAAAGCAACCAGTGTAAATATAGAGCACTAGCCAAAAGTACTGGGAAAAGGCTTTTATGGTAGTTAGAACTATTCCCACTACCCATGAATATTTACAGTTGATAGTTAAGAGTTTATAACCTCCAAGCGTTTAACTAAAAGAAAAATTACAGTGATGGAGAGTAATTACACCAAACTGCAGCAACACAACGAAACTCAGCTGCTTCAGCAATTATAAAATATAATATTATCAAAACCAGCAGCTAACAAAAAACTGAACAAATAGTTTCCAGCAGTTTGAATCAGAAATTAGGCATTACCCAGCTGCTGGTGTTCATTATTACCAATACACCTTGGGATACCCTGGCATCTCTTCCACACTTAAATCCTCCACTTGGGTGAAACCTGCAGAGTGATATTTCAGCATCAGATTAACACATGAACCATGAGGAGACTGAAAATCTCATCCCTCCTCTCAAGTAGCAACCGTTTTCCAGAGACTGAAGACAAAAATACATCCCAGGGCTCAATGTCCCTCAATGTACATGTACCTGTTCCTCCAACTCCCTTCTGGCCCCAGAGCTTTGTGATCAGCACACACCACAGCACATCCCTGCCCCTCTTGCACTGCAGCAAACAGATCGGGTGGGACGTCACCCTGAGCATCCCACCACCTTGGAGAAAAACTTGAGGGCTGTGCTTGCTATGGAACCTCAGCCCTTTGGTGATACTAAGGGTCTCCTGGTCCTGGTGATGACTTTCAGCCATCTAATCCTCCTCTTGTACAGCTTTTACATCAACTTTACTCTTGAATTCCTTCCTTTGCCCTCTTCTCCCTGGTCTCATTCTCCTTGCTCTTTTCCTTTAGTGCTTTCTTTCCTTTCACTTCTCTTTGTATTTAGCTTATAACCTCTTAGTAAGACTTCATTTCCACCTCTCTCCACAATGTAATTAAATATGACATTTACTGCTATTATCTGCACCTCCCGCTATGCTCCAGCTTTTTCTCACTCTCTGCTGTCTTGCTGAAGTGAGTGTGAAGTTTTTTGGTGGGCAGCTTCTCTGCCAGTCCGAGCCTTCTGCCTCGTGGCTCAAGTCTCGACTTGAGTAGCAGTGCAAAATGAAAGAATAATAATAAATGGAAGACACCAGTTTCACAAACCAGTTTCTCAGGGACGCTGCAATCACATGGCCTTGCATATCCTGGTTTACCTACCTGAGGGAAAACATTGCAGGAGCTCCCAGCCCTGGGCGCCTCCTGGCAGCGGCTCAGGGCCCCAGGAAAGGCAAAGGCACAGCATTCTCCTCCTTGACCAGGCAAGAGATCATGTGCAAGACATTGTTTTAATCCAGTGCCAGGGGCCTGCCTGCCCCTCATCAGCTGCTGTGGGATCAGGACCCCTCTCCAAACCCCTTTCACCAGTGCTCCCACTCGCAGCCTGAGCAGCTCAGGCAGTTCAGTGCTTTCCACATCTCTGGGCCCGTCTCTGTATTTAATTACAGCTACAAAACTGCTTTAATTTAATTGCTCTAATTTACAGTGAGCACTGCAGAAAAACCCCACATCCTATAATTTTCTCATCTGCTGACTTTGGTTATGATTCTATATCATACTAATATCTGCATTTGTATGAATCAGAAATCCCTGATTTTGGGGTGGTTTTTACTTGCTGCATCAAATCTGAATTATTTAAGGAGATGACAAAGAAGCTTAAATTGTCTGCATTCTATATGACACAATTTTTTTAACTATCTACTGGAAAATCCTTCTCCAATTGTTTTACTGCTTCTGCATGAAATATGCTGCTACCTCACAGCTGCTGCTATTATTGCTGCAAAGCATATATTCCACTGGAAACCACAGTTTATCAAAGCTGTGGTTTAAAGAGTGGTCTTTTTCCCCTCCTCTCTACTCTTTGTCATAGTGACTGCAAATATTTTTTCAGTTTTATTGTTGTGCTTTGGGGAAAGACTTGAACCTCACACTTCACATGGACATATGAATAACTGCACCCTTTTTAGCAAAGCACTTAGATGAAGAGAATTTTGTGAAATCACACATAAAGGTTAAGTAAAACCCTTAAGGATATGTGTTTAAGTGCTTTGCTAAAATAAACTCTCCAAACCCTAGTTTCTAGCAATTCTGCATATAATAATGATAAGAAAAAAGAATAAATATAAAAGGCATCTTAAGAAATTTGCTTTTGAAAGTACAAAAGACAAGTGAGCCCACAAGCAGAATGACAGTTGCATAGAAAACAAATTCACCATTCGATAAAATATGTAGATTTCACTCTGAAGAGCTCAGATCTTGACAGACTTCCAGTTTGGCTCCAACTGAGATAAAATTCTTGGAAAGTGAGCATAATATAAAGGAGATGCTTGAAGGAATATCCACTGGGGTAAGAAGTCCTGCCAAAGACTCGGGGAACTGCTATTTGCAACCTGATATGAATCCTGGCAAGAATATATAAAAGTGTGTAGATACATTATCACCATGCTCATTATCCTCCTAATTAGCAGATAATGTTAGAAACCCCTCTGTAGTCTTCCTCACCTGGGAAGGAAAGGTACATTATTGTGGGGACGTTCCTAACGGCATTGGCTACAGAGGGCTGTCTGCACACGAGAAACGTAAGAAATGGCAATGTCATCAGTGTGATAATGTTGGAGGAAACCTTATCCTGCGTGCACAGCCTGCCACGCAACATTACTCATTTGGAAAAAGGCTATTTTTAATCAAGGAAAAGCACTTTAATCAAGGATAGAGTCAGTGATTCAAAAATTTCATGCACGTGCATGTATTACTTGACTGAAAGCCTCTTCCCAAAAGGTCAGAGATGCAGAGAGATGTGCATGTCTCACTCCAAGAGCAGAGATAACCTCGAGGTGCCTGTATCAGGCTGATGTATTCTGGCTCTCGCTGCAGGGAGTTTCAAAGTCAGAACTTCCCCTACTAATCTTCTTAACTTTAGACAAATATTTGCCATACCCTGAGCACACTCAGTAAGACTCATGACATGCCAAGGAAGATACATGTGTGTTAGGGAGGTTGATTTGGTTTATTTGCTTTGTCTTTTTTCTGACAGCACAAAGGATATCAGCTGCAGGTCCTACGGCATCGGCACAGAGCCACTTCACTGTGCAGGGCAAACGAGGATGTCCCCATCTCCTGGGGGGAGTTTCTCTGTCCTCACCAGGTTTCTAGGACTTGCAGAAAGATCCCACAGTGTTCAGACCAGATTTCTTCTTCTCTGGGGAATTAGCTTGTTCCTATTAAAACAAATCCTCATCCTCACCAGCACTTTCTGAAATTATGACAAAACCACTCCATCAGTGTGTTCTGAAGTAACTCATACTCTGAGTCACTCTCTTCACTGACTGTAGGAGGATTTAAAGGACATGTCAGATGCCCAAAATGACACATACCACATATGGGTTTCAAAGCCTGCTTTTGTGTGTGCTTCTCAGGAGACCCCTCACCCACCAACAGACCTTTCCAGGATGATCCTTTCTGCTTTCCCCACAGTGCTCAGGATCATGGCACTCCTGGAAAAAGCTATATCCCCAGGAAAGCCTTTTCCCCATGGCATCCCTCAAACACTTCTTTAGCTTTCAGCCTTGCACATGAGATTGTCTCCCTGGGATTTAGGCAGCCAATACCCTCTAGTAAGTAGGTACTAAAATAGGTTGAGGAATAAATTGCTCTCATTTAACATTCACTCAAAAAAATATAGCGGCATTTATTATGCAGCATATTGTTTTATATACTGTTTTGTTATAATAAGTCATGTTTAAAATGTCATGACATTTAAATCTACAGCAGTAAGAGGGAAATGCTGAAAAAGAGCAGGACAATCAAAAAGGGTTTGAAAAATCCTGATGAAACGTTATGGGCCAAATACCCTCATTATAGTAAAAATAAAGTCACAAAAGAGCTTAAAACTCATCTATGAGAAAGCCATTGTAGAGAAACCTACCCCACCCCTCCAGGCCCCTATGTTACTGTGGTGTCCCCAGGTCTCTGGCAGAGGGGTGGGTGCCACCACTAGCTGGGAAGGGGGCAGGGGGCTGTCTGTGGCCAAGGGAGCTGAGTGCCTGCAGCAAAGCCCTCTGGATGCTCTGCATCCCCTTGCAGGTTTAGCCTTTCTCTGTGCTGCCCTTTGCCACCACAATACTCTGGAAGACTCTACTGCTTACACCCTTGGAACTTGTTAATGCCATTTGTCTCAGTGAGGAGCTGGATTTCAATGTCTGTGCTAAGTCATGTAAATGAACTTTACATATAATATAAAAGCCTTCTCTAATGTGGCTTTATAGCCTTTGATGAGCCAGAGAGCCCACCGCATCTACCACTGATGATCCACATGCATAAAGGCAGATTTTCACCAGAAAGACTTTAAATGTTATAAAAGAAAATAATGCAGATCAAAGAAACTACTCTGTTCTTACAGACTCAGTGCTCTTCTATTCCATCAGGTCTGGACCCATATGCCAGCATCCCTCACTGCTGCTTCCAGCTCCCTCACCCCCCTCCAAGGGAAAAAACAACAACAACTGCAACAACAAAACAGATGGTGATGCAACGAAACATTAAACCCGATCCCAATACCTGAGCCATACCGTGAATATTTCACTGAGGCATAGGGCAGAAAAGACAACAAAATGACCTTTTCTACCATCTTAAGGGATATTCAACCTCGTAATTGCTATAGACACACTGAAGACACATAAGAGAGACAACGACTATTTAAAAGAAGCTGTGTATATTTTTAAAAACTAGTGTCTCAATGTTCCCATTACAACCTGCCAATATGAATGACATTTACTTTTGCTCTGAGAAATGAAAGAAACTCTAAAAGACAGACTGCATTAAGAATCTATTGATATTCCACTGACCTAGTGATCTAAGAACCAAACAAGTTTTGTCAAGGGCAAATGCTCCAGAGTCTGTAAATTCATCTCTTAAAGTAGCGGCAGTAAAAGAAAAAATAAATCTTCAATGTCTAGCCTATTTTTAAAAACCCAGTGGAGGCTCACACTTCTTGATGTTCTGATGGCCGTGAATGGCACCAGACCCAGATATGGGAGCAGAATTGGAGATTTCAGATGCTCAGTCACCTCTTTCAGTTTGTTCAGCTGGTTAATACAGCTTCAAAACTCATGCAGGAACTTCTCTCAAGAGACATTGTATGAGGTTTTGCCTAAAATACTTTCTCCCCCTATTGTACAAGCTTCACAAAGGTATGTTGTCCATAGAAATAAAGGGTCCCAGATATTGTTTGGGATGGATGAAGGGATGGACAGACAGACACAGGGGGTGTAGCTCTGCAAGAGGTACCTGTATTGCCTTCCCAGCATTAGTGGAAAGATCCAGGCAAGAGAAGGGGAGGGAAAGCGAGGAACAGTTTGGTACTGTGCAAGCAGACTCCTCATCCCTCACATGAATCTCCAAACTCATACACTCGAACAATAGCAAAAAGTCACAAATCAGGGGCCCAATGCATGAGCCCTTATTTACTTGGTGAAAGTCAGACTGGGATAACAGTGGCTCTTCAGGGGGTGGAGAGGCACAGGCTGCCTTCACTTTGAAGAGAAGAAATCTATTTGTTCCTCTTCCAAGCTGCAGTGTTGGCCTTCTGCTCAAATTCTTTTTCTGGGGAATAAGACCACAGTGGTACCCACATAATGCCCACGCAGAAGAACAAGGATGGCATGATAGCCTGGAAATATAATATTCTGAAATTAATTTAAGTGAAGGGACTGTGAATTTGGGGAGAATTAATTTTAGCTGGATACATGCTGCAGTTAATTAAGGCTGAAGCTTTCTACTAGTAGAAAGGTGGTTTTGATGAAAATACATCAAAAATCTTATTAAACTGCCTAGGAAAACACAGTTGCCATTGCCCATGATACAACCTCCTAGACATCCTATGTCTCTATATAGAAATCATGAATTGCTAGCATTTGCAGAAGAATTGTTATTTAATAAGCAGACTGCAGTATCTTTGATTTTGGACCGAATTAATATTAAAACCTTGGAACACAGATTATTTTAGAAATACTTGTCTAAAAAGTCACAGGAACTTTTTTAGTTTGCAATATTTTTGCAAGTTCTGTTCCAGTGCTGATACCCTGGCAGCAGATCACAATCTTCTCTTACCATAATCCAGAAGACATGATTCAGAGTTAGAGAAAATCCCACACTGCATGGATGGGGTGAGCACATAACCATGGGGAATGGAGGATAAAAAAGATACAAAGATAGGAAAAGTAACCCAAACACTCCCAATTTTCAGAGACAAAAAGTAATTTTGTTTGCTTTCAGTTCAATCAGTTTGTTCGTGCCTTAGGAAACAATGAGATCAACGGAAATGAAAGCAATTTCCAGCAGATATGAATAAAACACGTGGCTCAGCTGAGAAGAGGTTGTACATTACTCCAGAAGCACAGTCAAATACTTGTGGATTAAATGCTGTGAGAATGGATCACGCATGGACTTGCTTCATCTCAGTGCGCCAGACTGGGAATTCACAGGTTTCCCACTCCTTCATAAGGAGGGAGTTGACTGGGGAATTGGTTGCATAGTCACACACTTTGTGGAGGACTTGCAAAATAATTTTGTTTATTCAGAGACATTTTGAAGTCAGAACTTCTTCCACATGTCTACTTCTACCTTTCTCTCTTTTCTTTAGGTCTTTTTCCTTCAAATTGTTCTTTAAGCAAAAGTCATAAAAAATATCATGTTCTCAGTCTGTTTTAGGGTTTTCCCGTGCACACACTGAGGTGTACAAAGGTACACAAGCTCTCCTCATTCAGCTTGACCCATAAACACTATCACATTTAATTGCAGAAGACACTGTCTTCACAGCTTTATTTCTCGTATGACATCTTGTGAATTGCTTTTAAGAAAAGCCATTTACACGACTTCTATATATATGTAAACTAGTACTCTAATGTCACATTCTTGTTTGCACATACCCTTGTATTCACGTCAGCTACTCCTAATGCAAAAGCAAATGGCCCTTCATGTATTTCAGTTAGGAAACAGTAGCATGGATTTTCATAAAACAAAAGTTTGACTGATACCATGCAAAATCTGTTCCACTGAAAAATTGGCATCTTGCCCATCATCTTCCACAAAGTTCAGTATCTTTGTCGGTGCTCATCTACTTGACTTCTTAATTGTCTGTGTTCACTGGCTGTATCAAATGGAGTTTTCTTTTTGCTTTTGCTCGCTGCATATTACATCTTTTAATCGGTATATATAATTACTTACCACAATCTGCCATGCCAGATTTTCTAAGCATTAGTCTAATTAACTTAAGCTTGATAATTATGTCTCAGATATCATAACAGTACACACAGAACTTGCAGATTATGCTGTTGGCTTAGCTGTTTCTGATAACATTTTTCTCCTATTCTAAGTTTTCAGTTTTTCCTTTTGCTTCCTCTCTTTCCGTAGAGAGGAAGCACAAGAGAGACTGTTGTTCTCTTTAAATGACTCCAAGGCTCTCCAAAAGCAAAAGCTGTCTGCTTTTAATAACAAGTCATCAAGTAAGTCAACACAAATGAGGCTATAACCATAATGCAAGGATTTCCTCTCTTCACAAGAATAAAAGAGGAATATGTCACTGAAGAAACCTGTCCTTCCAATAGCAGAAATTATAGAGGATTCAAGCACAAAGCTACAGCACTTACTGGCCAATTATGAAAGTACTCAGACCTTCCACAGGTGTCCAGCCTGAGCCATTCTAATTATACACCTGTTGGCTATAGGCTGCTGCCAGGGAGGCAATAAATAAGTGATAACATGCATGGGACCTGGCACATGTACCTTTTCAGCACAGAGAGATCATCCTTCACAAAGTGATGCAGACCATCTGGGCAAATGAAATATGCATACCTGAGACCCTCGGTAAGAGTAAATAGATGCAGAGGACACATGTCACAGTAATAAATAAAGGAAAGAAAAAAAAAAAATCTGTGACAGGCTATAGATTTGTATTTGGCGCTCTGATGTAGAGCAGCACTTCTGTTCACTTCTGACAATTCACTTTAGTATTCTGTTTTTATAGCAGAGAATGTACCCTGCATTACTCCATTTTCCTTCCTCCTGGACAGAATGGACATTGTGTCCCATCACATCAAATGGCCTCTGCCCAGTGGGAGGACAAAGCCAGGATGAGCAGATCTCCCCTCCCTGCTTCCAGAGACCATGGATCTGTCTCACTGACTGCACTGCAACAACCCATGTTCAGGTCCCAAAGGTTCCCAGGCCACAATTTGGGTACTTGGGCTGCAAACCCATTCATGTTACATCTATGCCAAGAGCTCATTTGTTAGAATTTTGGGTCCAGTGGTGCATAAGTGTTGTCAAGCCCACACAGAGAATCACAACAAAAACTTTGTATTTACCCTCTGGTTATTTGTGAGGATTTAATCAGATATGAAACACTGAAAGACTGCTCAACTGCTCCTGTATTTTCATGGATAGAGACAGAGACAGGCAGTTCTTGTTGCAGTTCCCTTCACTCCAGCCCTTATTTTCAGATGATTGAAGGGCTGTCACCCTTGACAGAAAACATTATCAGCAGTCAAGGAAGTAATCAGAGTGGTGAGTACATAAATAAGCATGGCATAAATCTGAATATTAGTAATTAGCATTTGATTCAATCAGACTAAAAGTGTTAGACCACTGTTGCAGTGATTCCTTATAGAAAACTATTTAACATTCCAATTATCTTTAATGAATTAACCTCAAAGTATGGCTGAGGTGCAACATCCTAAGAATCCCTTTGCTCATCTACAGTCCACTTGCAACTAATTTCACTTCACAAGCCTACCTCAATTAACATTTTTCTGTATTTCATACATCAGTAACTACAGTACTGAAATATGCACTCCTTTCCCAAATTTAATAGCTGAGATACTTTCATTTTTCTTGATTCTACAAATGAAGGAAAATCATTTCCTGGTACTATCTCAAACCAATTAAAATTCTTTTTATATTGGCTTTGCATCTCTTCGATATATATATGAACCAAAAAGTCCTACATTTTTCACATAATAATTACTTGGAATTGATCTGCTATGCAGCACTCCAAAGACAAAGGCATTTACAATTGGCGAATTTTAAAGTTTGGTTTACATTTTCCATTGCTAGAATTTTTAAAGAATGTTTTTTAGGTTGAAGGTTTTAAATCAGGAAAAAAAAAAAAAGTACACTTAAATAACTTGATTTAAAAAAAAATTAGAAAAAGTGCAGATTTATTGATAGGCCTGGAAGGAGAACACCCTGCCTTTTCGTCCACCATGCAACTACAATTACACAAACAGCTGTTATAAAATGAAGAAAACTTTTGTATAACATACTTTGTGCATTCTGCAGCACTGGTAGAAGGACAGGTATCTAACTGCATGGTGTCTCAGAGTTACCAAAAATCTCTAAGACAGGGAAGTCACTGACCAGTCTCAACCTATCTGCATAGCAGAGCAACTCCTGGACCTTATGGCTCTTTCCTTCTGCTTTCCTTGGTTTTCCCTGTGAATTGCATAAAAAAGACACAGTGTCATTTAATATCCTTCCCACTTTAGCAGGGAAATATGAAGAGGAAACTCTTGCTTTGCATCACAGTTGTGGTAAAAAGGAGCAGCATTCTTGAACAGATTATAAATCTGACGTTATTTTCCTTTTCACTCCATGTTTGCAGCATTATTTTAGCATTAAGAAAAACGAACATAAGATAACAGCATCCACGCAGCAATATGGCATTGCTGGTATTCTTCTTACAGGCATCCAATTTAATTTGATCATCAAATACCACACCATACCAATTCCTGTGTTCTGTTCTGTACTGATTTTAACCTCAGTGTAGAGCTAAGCATTTCCTGCTGTGCATATCATCCAGAGCTCACTGTGAAGGAGAGCATTACCAGTACAGAGGCATATGGGGATACAGTCCATGACTCCTTCTCATATCAGCACTGTTGAATTTTCTTTCAGCTGAAGCACCCACGTGATGCCACAGAGCTTCACTCTCATTCCTTCTCTGAGCTACTGAGTACTGTCATAACGAAGTTATGCAGATAGGGACACAGATATAATATAGCTTGCCCATATAGACACATAAATAAGAGTTCGTTTCCTATATTAATTTTTATAATAAATAGGGATATGCATGGCCTATTTGGTTACATGAGCAAATCCGTGCCCTGAAAGATGATGTTCTCATTAAGTGAAGCTGCAAGCCCACATCTTATCTAAAGTGCTGTTTACTTTGCTAGCAGAAAAGCCAGCATGCTACACAGCATATATATTTCACTATTGCCAGTCAAATTGAGAGCACCCCATAATAAATTCTGAAAGCTTAAAAAAACTAAGTAATCTAGGAAGAGCAGAACATATATTAAAAATCAATAACTGCTTAATTTAGCTAACATTACAAACTAACATTTTTGGATGGAATAAGTCTTTTCTTATTGCACTATTTCTCTCTGGTATTTTATCTACTCTCAGAGAATACTGAATATTGCAACATTTTGCCCTTACCTGAATTTTTACCAGCCCTTGGTTTTTTATCACATACAACACTTTAGAAAGTCTAAATGTAGTAGTTAAAAATAAACTCTCTGCTAACATCCTATTTCCACTACTTCCATTTATAACCAATACCACACTGCATTTATGCATGAATCTGTTTTTATGTCAAAACCTGTTTCAAGCCTGATTTTACTCACATTCTTTGTCAAATGTCACTGGGCTTCTGGAAGGGCTCCGGTCCCCTCAGCCAAGCTGGGGAGAAATTCTTTACATCAAGTTCTTTCATCCCTGAGAAGGTGTCTGGGATCAAATCTTTGTGTTTTGCTCTACCTGAGCCAATGCACCTTCCAGAATTCTCTCCTCACTTTCTCATGGCTTCAGTGCCCAGCCAGAGCCATCCTGATTCTGGGAAAGCACTGGTAGGACCTTAGAGCCAGAGCAAACCTGCATGGTACCACATCACATTAGTGGCTCTGCTATGTGAACTGGTAATTTCATACTTTTTTAAAGTTTGCTTTTGATGAGAGTGCCCAGGAGATAGCTTTGGGAACATCAGGAAAGCTGTATCTCTGTTAGAGATTGTTTCTGTGGCACAGATCAAATCAAGAGTTTCCATCCTTTCAACTCATCTTGGAAGTTTTGGAGCATCAGTAAAAATTTGGATAAATGTGCTTTGTGAAAAAAAAAAAATTAAAAAAATTACCAGTTCACAACTAAAAAGCCTCCTGAATGTCAACATTGTGAAGCATCTCATGTTCATTCTTCAATAAAGGGAGAGTGAAAGGCTGAGATAAGCTAAAGAAAGCAAAATAGTGTGTGCCAATTTGCTGCTTACCACGTGAAGACAGATCTTGTGCTGATTTTGGCACCAGTAGGAAAAGGCTATTATCTCCAACTCCTCTAATAAGAGCCTAGGAAGGAAGGACATTCTCTCTAGATAACAAATTTGTCAGTAAATCAGAAGCTGATTCATGTCCCCGTTCAGCAATGCATTTAAGCTCTCTCTTAATGCTGAGCATGTGCTTAAAAGCTCTTTGAACTCACTTAAGCTGATCACTTGCTTAAATGCTAAAATGGGACTGAACTGAGTACCAGTAGGCACATCCGTAATTAAAAAAACCTTCTGAGCCTAATAAGCATAGCTGGCTCTGTTACTCATTGTCCACATTTGAGGGTAAGGACTCCTGCTTTAATTAAAGTGATTGAGTGAAGATGTCTGAATTCTCGCAGCACTGAGCAAGAAATTAAGTCATAGTGTGAGTCAGAAAACTGCATCTAGAGCTGGATTTAAACCAGGGAAAATATGAGAAATGAGATGAAATTCTTCATGCAAGTGTTATTTGCTAGTTCGAGCCCAAACAATCTCACAAATTTCAGAAAACCAACATTTTCTTAATGTCTTCTCTTGCATCTTCAGAAGCATCCCCTGTTATCACACTTCAGCACTGTCCTGTTTCAGTTGTTGCTAATAAACACCTGGTATTACTTTTAAAAATATAGAAAATATGTATGGTGCTTAAAGGGGTAAAAGGAGACCCAGCAAGGAAGGACCACATCCTGCAGTGTTTACTCGTGAGCATCTCACCAGAATGACCCTTGACCCACAGTGATAATTGGGGTCTGCAGGTCTTCCATGATTGTAAGCTCAGCACAGGGAAACGGGAGATTTAATACAACAGTCTGGAAAACTGCAACAATCACCGTTTATAAAAACAGCGCAGAAATGGAGGAGCCTGCATTCATCCAAACAAACCAGCTTTGTCTACAAACTCAGAATTGTGATTAGCACAGAATAAATTAGTAGAACATAATTGTCACATCCACAATTACATTCAATTTGCGAAAAAACAAGGTGAATAATACCAACTCTAATATTTTTGTTTTACTTTGGAGCTTCGAAGAGGTAGTATGAGAACGAAAGGGGTGAAACAGGCTCCACTGGAAGCAGGGAGAGAGCTCCAGGTGCTCAGTGTCTGTCACAGCTACACTGAGGCCAGCATACATGTCAGGATGAAAACCTGCTGCTTTGGAAGGAGATCCACCATCATCCTGGCCATCTTTCCCCTCCTCTGTGTATTTTTCCATCCTTCACTATGTTTTTCCTTCTCAATTTCAACTTCATCTGATGCCCAAGTAGATGCTGTGCAGTGCCCAGCAAGACTGAAGGAGGTGCCTAATCCTACAATGGCAAGAGGACAATCATGAGGGAGTCTGGGATTTTCAATGCAGGGTGCAGGAACTGAGAACCACCAATTCCCAATTAAGTGATGGTATTCACAGCATTATTTCTTCTAACAGGCTGTTTCAAAAGCTTATTAAAATTAAAACCCATACACCATTTAGCACTGATGTCAGAACAACGCGTGGAGCTGATTTGATGCATTTGTCTGGGAGAAAAGGTGTATTGCTTCCATTTCTATCTGCCACGCAAACCAAGATGAAAAGTTCCTGCTGTTTCTGCATGCCTACAAAGTACCCAATATCCATAGGTCTTTTCTTTAAGGACACATTTTTAGTACAGATTGAATGAAAAAACTGCCACATTTACGTATTTCCCCCAGCAAGTACTTCTGCATTAGATCAGCCCTTGGCTGCCTTGGCAAGGAGTGAAATCATAACAGGCTGAGATAAAGCAAACAAACCCCATCCTGCCAGGCAGCTGCCACTGCTCACATCTGAGTCGCTGGTAACGGGAGACCGGGGCACGTCTTGCTGTTGGGTATTCTGCATTATCCAGGATAAGCCCTGGAGCCAGCACAGTAATTCTGGATTTGCAGAGCTGTAATGGGGCTCTGCCCCAGTGTCACAGCAGGCACAGGCAGCAAGTCAGGTCCCATCGGCAGCAGAATCTGACCCGACCGGGCTCTGCTGCAGTCAGTGGAAAATCACCCATTGGCTCCACTGGAAGCTCGTTCAGCAATTCAGTGCCAGAAGGGAAACAAAGCTCAAAAGGTCACACAGAGAAAACATAAAGGGGAAATTGTTCCAAGGCACAAGGAGCTGCTTCAATTTTTTTTTTTTTTTCCCATTCAAGCTGGTCTATCAGTTTGATTTTCAGCAGAGCACTGCATCTTACCATGCAGACTCCCCTAACTAACTAGGCAGGAACATGATCAGTTTTAAAGAAAATCAGGGGTTTGTCTGCAGACCATTCAATATTTCATTGCATCAGGCCCTGTTCTCATACTATTTTTTATTGATCAGAATACCTCAGGCCATTAAGTTTATTAATTAAATGATAATTTTTTTTTCCTGGTGAGTATACAAGGAGATAAATGTCTTACAAATAAACTCAGAGCTTGCAGGCTGAGTCATGTGGTGATTTAGAAGTCATTTATCTTCTTCTCTCCCCCTCAGCAAAACGTAATCATTGCCACAATACTCTGCAAGTCTAATGTGGCTGTGAAATGTGCAACATAAAGAGATATTTTTCATTTTCAGCACAATTATACCAGACTTTTATGCTATACTAATTTGTAATTGCAAAGCTAACAAGAAGATATGGGTAACTGCTAATCCATTTAAGCACAAACTAGAACCCTTGTGAAGCAGGGAGTGATCTGACCCCATCGGTTGAAACCAAACTCTGTAGAACCTGAATTTAGATTCACATGTCTCTGTTGTTCAAAAACATACCTGCTTGTGCATGCTTCAATTTTCACTGCTCTTCTGAACAAGGCTTGGGTTTGACAGGTTATGTTTTAAAGCTGAGACACAGCAGCTCCCTGAAGAACTGAAAAACTGTTTTTCCCTGGCTGAACCACTGGAGAGCACTTGGATGGGGAACAAGTGCCTTTTACCCCATCACCTGCTCCATAGCAAGCAGAGAAGTTGATCAGAAGCCTGACTAAGCATTAAGGGAAAATATCACAGTTCTTTGATCAAGGCTCAGAGCAAACTGTGGTTGCAAGTATAAGGATCAAATATGGGCAGAAATTCAGAAAACAAGTGTCCAAGTGAACAGAAATTAAGGGATGGGTGAAGGCCCAACCTGGAGTGGAGAGAAGGGCTGCCAGGAATATATGAGGTCATGTGGATGTAGCTCAACAATTTGGACAGTTCAACTTAAGCAAAGCCTCTAGACACCAAAAGGCTGCATGAAGCACAAATTTTCATGCTTTTGGTTCCAAAAATTGAAGCTTTTTGTTTATTTTAGAGGAATATGTTACAATATTCTTAGAAACTGAGGTGCTTTGTACAGCAGCCCATGGGTAAAGAATGGTGAACTACTGAGTAAAAGCCAGCCTTCGGTCTGGATCTTTATACCCAGGCCTTTTTATTCTGATATCATTGTAAAGATAGATGAAAATGTCTACAAGATTTGGTCCATGCATTTTAAAACAAAACACCAAACATTAGTTTATTTTGCTTAGGATTTATTGACCTCTTAACACTCCCAGCATTATTTCCCATAGATGGTACCCATGGTTTAAGGCAGGTTGATCTGCAATGCCACTTTCAAAACTAACAAGAGCCACAGACTCCTGGTTGCAGTGTTTCTCAACCAGTTTGAAATGGGAACAGGTTCTTAGCAGAAGGAGGCAGTGGCAGCAAAGGCACTGTTCACAGGAACATATTTTAAAATAAATGGCACATCAATATAGGGACGGGCCTGTAATTTTTCATCCTCCTTCCTGCAAGCAAGCAGCTGCCAGAGCACCAGCCCACAGGTGGTTAAGGGACATCTACAATTCCTCAGGGGCAGAAGGGGACTGTGAATGCTGTTCCAGTAGCTCAAGAGACCTTACGGACATTTTCCAGCTAGAAAGTAGGGCATGGTGTTAGCAGCAGGCACATGTACACCACACACAAGTCCTTTGGCCTTAAGCACAGAGACCACATTCTCCACAAATCCACAACTATCACACAGGTCAGACTGCTCCACATACTCTAAACCAGGCTGCTTCCATTGAATCACCTCAAGGGTATTTGTGCAACATCCCATCCTGCTCTCCAGAGCTGTTTACTGTTGCAAGTCAACATCTGATACAGATTAAAAGAACCATAAAGTGTTTAAAAAAATATCAAGACCATGCACGTCCTGTGACAGCTTCACTGAGAAGCAGCGATGCTGCACTGAGTGCTAGTTTGTCAACCTTTGCTACTTACACAATTCACAGCCAATTTAATTAAAAATATAACAGATCTGAAAGCTGCTAAAATGCTTGCAATGACTATCAGTCATTTGATAATGGTATGAAAGAGCCATTAGAAGTGAACTGTAAGTAAACTTTTTCAAGATTGAATAACAAGGGCATTACAGTTCCAGCCATTAATGTCATGGGTTTAAAAAAATTAGCTGTCCATCTTGCCCTAAAAACTAAGCATTTTTATCTCTCACACACATTTACAATCAAAATATGCTTATAAAAGGTACAGTAAATTTCATGGTTATGAGCTGCACATTTTGCATTCTGAACACTAAAACAGCCTCCACTGACTCTCTTCATCGTTTAGCTGATTTAATATAAAACTTTTTTCTTCCCCGTTTCTGCTTGTTGCTAAGATGAATACTCTGTATTCATTAGTAATGAAGTACAATGGCAAATTCACAGAATCCCAGAATCAGAATATTCTGAGTTGGAAGGAACCCACAAGGATCATTGAGTCCAACTCTTACACAGCACCACTCCCTCCCTGTCAGGGAATCAAACCCCAGTCTCCTGCGTGACAGGTGGGGACACTCAAATGTAATATTGTTGTATAGATGAACTCTTTTTATTACCAACACTCTCTTGTTTAAATTACTACTTACTTTAAATAGTTGTCTCTTGTTATTCTACTTCAGCTCATGAAGGAAGCTCTGGCAAAATATGGACAAAGAATACAAAATTAAATGGGTGAAAAAAACCCAGATGGATACTGGTTACTTCATTAGAATAGTCATGTTTAGCCATATCCACAAACCTTTGGGATTGCTTCCGTGGGATAGTTCTGATAGGACCAGAAGCAAGATTCTCTGAGCACAAACTACCCTCAACTGCTTCTGTCACCTGAACACTTAAATACTGATCACCTCAGCTGTGGTGCATGGACTGGTCCCAGAAAACCTGCTCAGCTCTGCTGGTTCCCCTAATAGCAGAAGGCACTCAAAGTCAAGCTTTCACAAGCTGTGTAATCTTGCAAGTGCTGGAAGAACTCTGAGCTTTCAGAAGTTTGAAGAGATGGAGACTTTCAGCCCTGGGAATGTACAACTGTGAGGTCAGAAGAGTATCAGTGGTGTTATTTGACTGATGAGATTTCTGAAAATCAAATTTTCAATTTAGCTCTCAACTTGAACAACAAAGCCACATGACAATACTTTATGTGACACATTTCTCAAATCTGTCTTCTAACTTGAGGCCTGAGGACTTCAGATTACCTGCAAAGAGAGGCAACCAGTGTCAGTTCAGAGTAGCTCAGGTGTTGTGCCCACAGCAAACTGCCAGCACACAACTGCAGATGTAAAAGGAAGCCTGGACTCCTGTGAGCCAGGAAAGTCAGTTGCAGAGCTCCCCTAGTGAAGGCTCAAATTTTCAGACTTGTCAAACACGTGAATCAAAGAAAGAGGAAAGCAGTGATTTCTCTTGATCCCACGGCTCCAAGAACAGAGAATTTTAACAATACAATATTACATACAAAACATATAGTGTATCAACACAAAGCTCATGGACAAATGTATATTTAAAAATATTATACAAAATATATTAGTATGTATTATGTATATGAAAACCAAAATTTAACAAACCTTGTTCCTGACCCTATCCATAAAGGTCGCAAGGTCTGTTTTGAAACTGATTTTATACATCTTATCACATAATACTTTCTCTGTTTAAAAGTAGCTCAAAATTATTTGCATTGTTGAAGTACTGCAAAGTTAGAATATTTATATGTATAGCAGCAGATGCTGCTGT
Source organism: Pitta sordida (assembly GCA_013390025.1). Classification (NCBI taxonomy): domain Eukaryota; kingdom Metazoa; phylum Chordata; class Aves; order Passeriformes; family Pittidae; genus Pitta; species Pitta sordida. Next base: position 212,623 of record WEKX01021775.1, read on the forward strand.
CTCTCTTACAATATAATACAACTTTATAACATATAATGCTTTTCATACCAACTGCATTCCCAGATGGACAGCATTAAATACAAGGAAGAAGTGGATGCAAGCAATACACAGTAAATGTGTATATTGTGATGCTGAGATGTAGTGATGTAAAGACACTGTATGATGAATAAATTAAGGCGTTGAGCAACAAGGCCAATAAAAGAGTGAGGAAAAAAAAATGAGGCATATGCAGATGAGAAAATCTACTTAAAAAAAAAAAAAGACAAAAGTTGAAGAGATGGAGAGTTGATGAGGCAGAAAGATACACAGAGGCTGTTCCAGATGGTAGAAATAACAGCAAAAGTTCCTAAATGAGCATGGGAAGACTATATAGAACGAAGCACAGGGTGTTTGCAGAGCCTGCAAAAGGGAAAGTAAAAAAAGGGCTGAATGCACTGCTGAGATGAGTCACTGCTTTTGGAAATGAGGAAGGACCCTGAAAAGACTGAAGATTTTGTTCTAAGCAATGGTCATACTGCCTAAAGTACATATGAAGGCACCTGAAACTATGGCTGTGAAAGGGTCCTTTAGGAAAATCTATTGCCCTGTCAGGGCACCTTGCAGACAGAAGGGTTCCAAGGGAACATGTAACCACACCATGTGATAACCACTGATTAACGACTGGGACAGACAGACATCCACATGAACTGCACAAGGAGTACACATGCACACAAAGAATCACACTCCTACATCACAAACACTGCATCAAAAGTTTGCCCAAAGGTACACGTGACCTGACATGTACTTTGGATGCTCCTTAGGGGTTCCACATATTTTCCATACAGGGTAGAGCAGTCCATCTCTAAAAATACCCTGCTACCTGATGAGTATTTAGTACCGGGTGAAATGATGCACTAGTCTCACCATATTGTTTTATATTTTGAAAAGTCAAACATGACTGTGCTATGCTACACTGTTTTTAAAGTATTAATAAACAAACACCAAACAATCTCAAATTTAGCTCTTAGGCCTGGAGCTATGATACGTGAATGGCAAAGTAGCATAGATGTGTTGGCCAGAAATTACTCAGCTCTAACTAAGTGGCAATAGTGCTACTTGAAATCATCAAGCATACGCATTCATGGATCCCTTTCACTCTCAAGTTGTCAGTGTGAGAAGAGCGCTGAAAATAAACATCCCTCCGTCGACCTCCACAAACAAGTCCCCACAACCTTTAGGCTCTCAGACTAGCAAGGTCTAGTGCTCACATATAGTTTCCACACTGACATTTTCAAGGAGAGAATGACAGCTGTGACACATTTAAACCTTGTTCTTTTCCATATACAGCTTTATTTCCTTGCCCATCATCTGTGGTCTCTGCCAGCCTACTCCCAGGAAGATGCTGGTACATATATCAAAACAGGATTTAGCTACAATGCTTGTACATGTAGTCTTGCTCACCTCAGAACAACCAGACATATAAATGCTGTGCTTAACATTCATCAGACAGATCCAATAAAGCTGCAAATTAAAAGAAATTGAAGGGACCGTGTGCCCAGGAATACAGCTAAATTAAGTAGCAAGTGTTTAAGAGATCAAGACCTAAACCACTAGTTCCTACAACATGGAATCAGTCACTCTGGCACATCTGGGCATTCAGTGGCTAGAAATAAGCTCGATTCTTATGCAGAAAGCCAGTAAATAACCCAGAGGTAATTTAAAAGCCCTCAAGAGGGCACTCAGAAAAAGCCCAAGTCACTTACTGAATTACTGTTGGGCCTCTGAACGGTGGCTAAACATCCATCTCTCTGGTGTCAGCCATGGGAGGCAGTAAATGTAAGCTACCCAGTGTACCCAAACAAAACAGCATGCAAAGAATTGGTTGCAATGTAGATTCCCTTTTCTGCTGCCTCTTATTTTATGCTTAGATTCGATGATGATGGGTCATTACAAAGAACTTGAATTACACAAATGCTCTATGATGAGCTACTGGCTCCTGCTCATAAACATGATAGTCCAGAACATAAAGTGGCATATGAATGGATGCACTGAAAAACCAATAAATCAAACATAAATAATTACTCTCCATGTTGAAGACAAGACAGTGTTTTATATAAAATAGCCCTTGCAAAGAAGTTACATTGTTCATCTATAACCTAACCTGGTATTTAAATAAACTTCAGTTAATTATTAACACAGGACACGAATTAGTTTTGCTTTTATTTTTCAAGTAAAGTTCTCATCAGTGGACCACTGAATCGCCTATTTAATGGCACAGTGCTTTAAGGAGCACGCAAATGTCATGCGTGTCTAGTGCCCGTGCAATATAACTACAGAACATCCCCATGACCAGAAGAATTGTATGTTTTCATAATGAATTTAGGATACTGTCAGTCACGATCCTTTGCTTGGAACATCATGCTGAGACACCAGCTGAGATCCCCAGACGGAGCAGGAGCTTGAGCTGTCAGAACAGACCAGGTCTGACCCCTTGGAAAAGTATTTGGTCTCCCTCAGAGTCATGGGCAGGAATGTAATGTGGTTCCTTAGGAAACCAGAGCAACCTCTGTTCAAAACTACAGAAAAACAATGTCTATCAAAAATAGAAGGAAGATGCAAACAACCACGGCTATGTGCATGCACAATTTGGTAAAAAGGAATCATCCACCACAAGTAATCCCCTGTAGGTAGCCTAGCTGCATTTATTCCATCTGATTGAGCAGAAAAAGCATTATTAAAAGAATTAACACATCCCAACCTGAGATTTATTTGTATAGAACCAACTTGGTGGTGAGATCATGTAAGAATTGATTTTTCTGCCTTACTTAAAAAATAAGGTTATGGAGAGAAGACAAATCATTATGAGATGTTCAGAAAGTCTTAAGCAAAACTAAGCCATACCTAAAACTCACCCAGTGAATGTAGGTATGTTATCAAGGGGGGTAAAAGTTGTTGCAATGGATAACTTGCTAATTTTTTGTAATTTTATTTTTAAAGTATATAATATTTTGAAGACATTGGGACTAACATTAATTCATTTACTAACTAGGTCAATAAAAACTGCTGTAGCCAAGAGCTCTATTAGAAATCCATAATGTTATCTTAATAGACAAAAACTAATAGAGTTCTTCTGGAAGTTTTCCATAAAATTAATATTGTAGAATTTCAGTGTATGTATGTCTTAACTAGTTTAAATAGGCATTTCTATTAACAGACCTAATAATAGAATTAAAGCAAATTAAAATCATTACTTTCTCTAAGAGCAAGTATTTACACTCCAAGCAATCTAATGGAATTTATTCTTGAAAGAATCCAGAAACAATGTTAATTATTCAACATTGTGAAGTGGGAATTGGCTATTTGGCAACCACACACAGAAGATCTGCCAATTTGCAACTACTGCAGCACTTACTCGGAGCCTCTCTGTCTAAACCACTTTGCATGGCAGCCGTCCAGAACCTCGACCTGCAATACAATCCACCTCCTTGTCAAGAGCCTTTCTTGTTGGAAAGCCCTGAACTCACCCACCAACCAAGTAACAAGAAATAATACTAAAATAAATAAATACGTAAAATAGAAGCCTGTGTAACCCACAAGTCAAATCACTAAGAAAGGTATTGTATCACTTATCTGTTCATACCTTGTTTCCGTGGGCTTTTCACCACTTACAATTATCAAAGTGGTTTATCCAAGGTTATCCTATGTTCCTTATTTCTGTCGCTACCTGCTTATTGATGGTCTGTGCACACTTTCAGGTGATCTTGCACTAACTACCTGCTTATGGGGTTAAAACACCCACCAGGCAATGCAGATGAGCTGTGTGAGCCTTAGAGGATGGTTGTGGTTTAAGACACAGGCAGTATAGAAGGTGCTGCAAGTGATACATCCTGCAAAACTAAACACAGCACTGGAGGAAAGGTTTTGGCAAAGGGATGGTGGAGGAAATGGAGAAACCCCAAACTCAGGGGCAAAATTGAGCTGGTCACAATCCTTTACTCCTGTTGGTGGGCAGAAAGCAAACACAATATAGCTCCTTTGGGCAAAAGCATCCATGGAGCCTATGCTTGGAACTAAAACACACAGAACAACAGAAAAACTTTGCTTTGAGCTCTTGCAGGCGTTTCTCAGGGGATTCACTGGGAAAAGGGAAGACCATACCTGATAGAAGGGTACTGAAGCAAGTTTAACTTCCTAATGAACTCAGCAGGATTCCAGTTCTGTTCCTAAAAGGCATTTCCATCACCAGTGCTGGACACCAGTGTAATACATGCACATGTCTTTCAAAGTGATCAAAAATTCACATCACACCCCTACCATCCTCACCCTTCCCACAACACAGGGGTGAGGGGAAGGTCACTGTGAGGGCTGCCTGTGCAAACACAGCCTTGCATGAGACCCAGCTCAGCTCCCAGGTTGGACACCACCATTAGAAGCTTTTTCCCCAGAGCAAATTTCCTTTGCACAAGTCATGTCATCTGAACACTGACAGTAGATTGTACAAAAGTTATTTGTCATTGTGTAATCAGCGGAGATAACCAGCTTTTGCTTCTTGTTGTTAAAGTTATGTTAGAATAGCTATAGGTGGAGGTATAATATCACACTGTAATTGCTGCCAACACTGGAACATCCTCCCCCCCGCCCCTAAAATGCCCTGCCAGAGAGCTAAAGGCTTTGGACAGAAATTGGCAGCATTGTGACATTCAGAGAACAGATCAGAGCACTGAAACTATTTCAGCCATTACCTTACCAGATACATTAAAGGACCAGATCCAAAGGCCATAAAAGTTCCAGGAAACTTTTTGTAGTCTATAATGAGGTTTGTATCAGGCTCCAGGTCCCAATCAGCCATCCCTAGTTTTGGTATTCATGTTTGCTAAAATTACAAAATGTCCTTTCATTCCGGAGAATCTTATCAGAAAATTGATCTCTTTATATATAAAGTCTTCAGCCAAGGTAAAGTCCTTTCAAGAGTTTTATGGTTTCCTATCATTCTTTTCAAAACCCTCTGGAAACTGGAAAATATGCTGATACTGCTCCTACGTTAAAAAGAATGGTTAAATAAAAGAAAAATATAGCTCTCAAGTGTTTGCAAATATCCAATATTTTCTAATTTCTTTGGCAAAAATGGCAAAGGTTAATAGCAAACCTTTAAAAAAAAAGAAATTAATTCAGAACAACACAATTATTTACAGAAGTACCTATCTGAACATTATCTCATTTTATTTATAAGAGCTGCAACTGTGCACTCTCTATATATTTAAATTATCTAATGCGAATGTTATGTATGAACAGCTCAGCAAGACACTACTGTATCAACACACATTATTCCATGTAAAAACAGATTGCTAGTTCTGGGATTGTAAATGTGTCAGACAATAATTCTATTGCTTTGCAGGTAGTAGAACACCCAATTTTCTTGTTCCCAAATGGTGATTGAGTGATAGCTTTTAATATTGTGTAATGATCACAAACATGTGGAGTCTTGCATTAACATCTGGTTTATGGGTAAAGTCACACACAGAAACTACTCACAAAACAAATCACCCCCTGCCCTCCAAAAGCTCGAATTAATAGAACTAGCACATGCTCTTTTATTACTGAGGAAGTAGCAGGGCATGCTGCAAACATTTATAGGTATGGTTTATATAGTGCAACTAACTGAACAAATCACTTTGTTCAAAAAATTCTTAGAAGTCACAATCTCTAAGGAGTAGAAAACCGTTTGTCAGGAATATTGGAGAAAGAAACAACCACAGAACCAAATCTAATGATTCTAAGCATGGCAAAGCTTTCACTGCAGACAAGGGAAGCTTTGCCAAAGGGCAGTAACTTGTGATGTCCAGGCAAACTCAAGAACTCCTGAAGGTAAAAATAAAAACACATTGTCGGTTGTTCTATCCTTAGGGCTCATTTTTTCATCAACGAGCATCACAGAACAAATATAGCCTCAAGAAGTATTAGAAATCACCTTATTTGATCACAGCTACAATTTAACTTACAGATCTCCTACAGAACTGTATTAAACAGGCGCCTCTGTGGACTTTCCAGCCTTTCTGCACTACTCCAGTATCTCAGAAATTGCACTACAACATATTTTTTTCCTTTTACTTCATTCTATCCCGATTGTTTTGTTGGGCTGGACTTTTTCCAAGACACCTTGATCTTTGCAGATGTGTGTTCACAGCCCAGAGCCCCATTACTGGTATGGATTCCATAGAATTCACTGATCACAAGGCGGAGCAGTGGCTCTGCCCAGGGCTGAGAGGCCATGAAAACAAGTCCCCCACAATTCCAACACATCTTTTCACAAACCTCAGGCCAACTTGCAACTTTAACTTGCTTTATAAGGACCCACAAAGGCAAATTTAAGGACACCAGTGCAGACTTAGCCAAGGACTGCAGAAACCTACAAGGTGTCCCAGTTCTCAAAGCACTTCTTTCAGACAAGCTTCAGAAAAAGGACAAAATTTGATTAATGCTATGAATAATACACACAACAATCTCTGGCATCATGGAAACTGTCACAAGTCTACCTCTTTATCTGGAGCAGCAGGACATGACTGGTCTTCTACCTCAGCAGCAAACAACCCTTACTGTACACTGTTTTCCATAGAGGGCAGATTTTTCAACATGCAAAAATACCCTAGATGTGATTTGGATGAGACTCAGCATCTCTGCCCTCTAGACCCTAACATATGCATATATTCCCTCTCAAACTCTCACCCCTGCAATTAATTGAAGCATCATATATTTTAACTAACCGGTTAATTGAACACAGCTAAGTTGCAAAATTTAAGAAATTTGCCACATTTATATACATAGTAATAAGATCAATTACTTTCAGCTCATGTAGACATATTGTGAACTAATGAGGTACTTAAAACGTGTATGGAAAAAGCCTACTTTCTATTTCCATGCTGTAACTTAGAGCTTGTTAGGGATTTAGCTCTTTATCAGTTTGAGCTATGGCACTTACATTGATAGAAGGCCTGTTAGCTGTGGCTCCCAACTGCATTAAAAAGCCCTTTAATGCAGTTTTGTAGTGGCATACATCTCATTACAGTGCAAAAATGGGCAAACACTGAAGATCACGTTGTTGGAAAATACTTTGTCTGAGAACACAGCAAGCAGAAAGCTTATCCTTTGAAGGATAACATCCACCTCACTCATAATTTAGATAAGTAATCCAGAGACCCTTATAATAAGAAAACCTTTATCGTTTTTTAAATCTATTAAAGAAAGACCCACAAAGGTAAAATGCCAAATTCTAGAACTGTTATCTTTATGGGTCACTTATAACAACAAAACACTCTTTCTCCCAACACAAAACACAGTGGTAATTTATTTCTTCAAAGAAATTGCACAGAGAGAACATCTACAACACAGTACACTTCATACACTGAGCTCTAGGTTATTACCTAGGAAGCCAATTTTCAGGCAGTGGTTTCAACATCTGAGCACAGCCTTGGATACAGCTCCAGGCACATCCAAAGTTTCTCATTAAGTTAGACACGCAATGAAAATGTTGAAAGTTGTTTAAGGGTGAGGAGAAAATAGATACAGATATTGTAAAAGTACAAGAAAAAACAGAAGTGGAGAAACCTTTGACTCAGGCTGAGAGTTACATGTGAAGTCAGCCCAAGAGAGTCTCACCATACAGCACGTCCCTGTGGCTGCTTTCTGCACAAGCAGGCTGGCCAGCCCACAGCAAAGCTTTAAGCCTTGCTATCTAGCAGATAAACCCATCTTCTTTTTAGCCATAGTTCTGACCATGTTTTCTGCCTATCACACCCTTTAGATACCTTCGGCCCAGATGTTCAATTACACCTTACGTGTGCAATTACTCTCAGCCATTAGGCTGAGGTCAGTGCAACTGTCCCTGAGGGAGGGACTCCTTATCCATGGAGGGAAAGCTTCTGCATAGGTACCTCAACTTGGCTCCCTGGGGTCATTCAGGTTATAAGGGACACTTCTGTGGCATGACTGTGAGCTTCAGGTTTTCAAGAGATGCACAAAATATCTTTTTGGAGCTCTACCAGTCTGAAGTCTCCCATTCTCTCCTTCAGTTAAGATATCTCAACAATTCAATTTTACTCCTGAGTTTGCTAATCTCTTTTGAAATACCCATTTACAGCATGACAACATCCACCAGGACAGCACCCCTTCGGATGCCAGCTCAGTCCTGAATTTGAGGCTCAGGGCTGAAGGCACAGAAGCCACCTGCAATTAGAGCAGAGACTTGCAGATCTGACCTTCAGCTGTTAAGGGGAAGGTCCTCCTCAGCTGTGCCACAACTGCCTTTGGGTTTCATCACTCACTGGGAAGAGGAACAGCCTCTGCCCCTAACTATCAGGTCAAACCAACTCCATGGGACTTTGTGAGCTGAGAGCTGCACATCAGGGCTCCCAGAATTGGGAGCAAGTGTGTGGGTCCACCAGCTCCTCCTCCCCACAGGAGATGACAACCTGCAGAACAGGGGAGGAGACAGCCAGGGGCTATGCCTGCCTGTGGTTTTCCTTACCCTCAGTATTCACATGCTTATGTGCAGTAAGTTTAGCCTGAATATACTGCCTTCTGTAGCACTGATCATACATTTCCTTGTCATTGCAGCGCCTATAAGTAAATACAGAGAAATAAATAAGAATACTTAGCACTTTAAGCCCATTAAAGCATTGGCAAAGTTTCACTCGAGATGGTCTTTAAAGCTTGATGTATGGCAATAAAATTAGTTCAGAAAGAGACAGCTGCATAAAAACAATGTATGCCTTCACATAAAACTGTGAAAAATATTTTGACTGGCACAGATTTTAAGGTAGGTTTATTTATTGGATCTACGCTTCAGTAATTTACAAAATACAGAATCTGAACAAGAGGAGCATCAGATGCTCACAGAGGGGGGGTTCTGATGAGCACTCATTGCAGCTGATGAGTCTGAAAATCACATTAGGCCGATATCAAAGATTTGAACCCAATGTTGGGGAATGATCACACCTTACAGAAACCAAGAGAAAATTAAAAATAAGTGGAGTAGTGGGATGAAAAGATTATCTAAAGATGTAATGTGAAAGGAATATCTGATAATTTAAGAGTACATAATTATTTAAAAAAAAAAAAAGAGTATCAAGTTTGTACTAGAACTAATACATATTTTTTAAACTGTGCTTCTGGACTACACGTGTCAGAAATAACCACCATCCAATCTGTGTCTTTGATACAGTTACCAGTAATAGAAAACATTTTCCCAGAGAGATGCAAGAGAAAAACAGATTCATGAGAGCTTCTTATTTATAGCCTTATGCAATTTTTATCTCATATCCTTCTTCCTGTCCTTTAATTGAAAAGCAAAATTTATACCTAAGAGCAACAGTGCAATGAGAGATGGTGCCTGTAGATTGGATTTGAGTCTCTAAAGTGAACAGAGACACATGAGTGATGCAGTGCTCTAGTTTTGGTGTGCTCTTTGCTATCTTTTAATGATATCGTGAGACAAAGACACAGGACATGCAGCAGTATGCTTAGGTAGTTCTTTCTTACCCTGTCTCAAAGTGGGAACTACAGTGGACTCAATTCACACAGGCCAAAGAGAAATAGGACACCTCACTCCCTGGAAGTCATAAAATGAGACAGAAAACTCCTATTTTTAAGCAAATATTAAAGTTTATTTCTTTTGACAAGACCTTGCTTGGGCTTAACAAAATAGACTGCTTTTCCTTTTCATATCAGACAAAAAGTTTCAAACAGACAATGACAATTTGTACTTGTTCTCCGTTTACACCTGGACTACCCTGAGCCTGTCTCACATGAGGAAGGTCCTATTCATGAGTTCTCTTAGTTGTCATGTAATGAATTCTCACTACCAGTTCAAGCCTGTGCAGTCACATTAAAGTCCATTTATGTTCTCATATGTACATACCCGTTAATTCAGATTATATTCCTCTAATTGCACAAATTAATTGCTCTCTGATGAATTTTACACCTCATTTCTAAGGGTTTTTCCTGAAAGTACGCTGGAAAGGTCAACGCCACAATCAAATGCTATCCTGTTCAACATGCTTTGAAGATTATAATTATATCTAATTAGGAGTTTTTGCAATTAGCACATATAGTAAGTTTTACATTCTATGAGGTAATAAGATCCCTTTTTATTTATTTACCTTCCAAACATGTGTGCATGTACCTGCAGCCTGACTAAGGCTCTTGGGACAGAAAAAGAATATAAATGAGCTGCTATTTAATGTCACAGGTATAAGTAGTACTCTACGCCTGTGTGCTATTTTTTCATGAAAAAATGCTAATGTGAGGAGAAACTACTGAGGTGTTGGGTACTCCATGGTGACCACTCTACACAGCCACTGAGCAAAGAGAGGCACAAAACCAATGCATTTCTCAGTCTGCCAGAAGGCACATTTTTCTCATTCAGAAGGGGACAGATAACAGATTAGTATTCCAGGTATTGGTTGATTTTCAGCTCTTCTCGGAAAGCTACACATGCACTTGTACCCCAGAGAGCAATATAAGAGCAAGACTGTCAAACTTCATCTTTGCTGCAGACTAATTACAAAACCTAGGAGCCTAGTTTGCAAAACTGGGCTTCCTTTGCTGCCTATCCATGCTACTTTATGTATTTTAACAGTATGAGGGCTATTTTATTACGGTAACAGATACTCTCAGTTTCTGGGTCTCTTCGAAACAGTGAAACAGGACAGTGCCAGCAGCACCATCAGGAGGAAAAGCTGGCACTGTGCTAAGCTTTCCTCAAATTAATTATCTGTTGAAATCACAACAACAATTAGATTGTTGATTTGAATTTCACCCGCAATACAAACATAAAAAGAAGAAAAGATTAAAAAAGCCGAAAGCAGTAATGGCGAAACCGAGGTTTAGCTGTCATCTCTTGAGACAGGATCTCTCTCTGACACTCCAACACAAACACACATGGCTGTGATTGAAAGCCCATTGCTCTCAGGAAGATTTGATTACTTTCCAAACACAAGAAGGAAACATCATTCCTCAAAAACCTGTCTTCCAGAGTTTACCTGGGGCTTTCACGTCACCATTCATTTAGGGTAGCAACTCACAACATAGCCTGCTCCATGGCAACTTCATATCAAACCTCATTTAGAGAATGGCTCATCTCTAAGTTTGTCTGCTGCTTGAGTATGCCCAGAACTGCCCCAAGAGCTAAAGACTAGTTTAATGATTAGATTTTAATATTCCTGAGTTGCCACCACATTGACCTTTTCCACTGGATTAGATTCGCATGTACCCTCTACAGAGACATTTGTATATCTGCTTGTTTATCCCCAGGCATGTTCTGTGCTGATTTGTTCACTGTCTTGGATGTAGCATCTCTTTGGAGCACAAGGACCTAATTATAAATATATATAACAATAAAAAGCATTTATCCCTCAAGGCAAATTGTCTTTAAACCTGCATACATTTACCATATACGTGGCTTTCATATCTCAACTTGAAGAATTGCAAACATATTACCTAATGTTGATAAAACTCTTCAGATTTTTTAATATCCCTTACATGCACACCCAACAGAGTGAAATCTCCTTTCATGGCATTTATCTTCCTCCATCAGTGATATCAATATAAAAATGTCACCATCAAGGGAAAGATGAGTCAAGCCTCTCATTAGACTTGTTTCATTTAATTCTTCCTTATTCTCCCCGAAAATTCGTGAAAAAGTGAAATTTCAGCCATTGCTCAGGTGCAACCAACTGTGGCACAACTTATAATTGAGCTTGATATGTGAGAACTCACAAGATGGCAAATTACCAAGAAGACCTATAAGTCAGGCAGGTTAAGAGAAGTCGAATAGTGAATAACAAGAAGGGTAACAGACCCAACAATATGTAAATTAGGAATTGTATTTAATCCAACATACTGCATTATGCATGAAAAGGTGAGTAACAGCAAATAGTTTAAGAAATCTGTCTACAATTAATGAATCCTAAATAGCTTTATTAATGTAGGTCGAATTCCATCTTCTTGTGGGAATTTGACATTTACTAATATGCTCCTGTATGAATTATTCAAAGAATATATATTTAATATATACGTATATACAAAATTGTATTGAGAATGCTCTTCACAAAGGCTGCATATGTACTTGCACTACAAAATCTATAGGGACTGCTTAATTTCTAATCCAGTAATCATTAATTAAATAATATTTAAATCATATTCTAATATATCTAAATCCAAATGTTATGTAGAAGTCTGCAAAATATTGTTCTATTTGCAGCCTGTAGCAGAATGTCATCACCCAGCACTGAGCAGGTATTCAAAATCTGGCTTTTTTTCTTGTAAAATATAAACCTAGTATCAATTCCCATTGTGAAGAAAAACTGTGATTAGTAATTAAATTACAGTGCATTAAACTTACTTAACTAAAGTTCACCAGCTGGGAAAATTCTACGCCTCTGGGTTTAACAATAACTCCTAATCTTGCTGTTGCCTGTACCTATTTTTTTTAGTTGTATTATAATTTTCTTTATTGGAATTTCATTAAAAATGGTAATGTCATTACTCCTCTTAATGCTCAAAACCAACACCATAATCCTGCATTTTAATTAGTAATTATAATTAATCATTATTCATTAATGAAATGTTTAGTTGCTAATTGTCTTTGAGCACCCCAGTCCCTAGGCTTATATGCATTTCACAACATTTAATTTCTCACAGTTTCTGTTTAAGTGGAACCATCAACCTTATTCACTTTTAACACTTTCATGCAGTGCAGTACTTCAGGTCTTTTATCCACTACTTAAACAGTCCAAATGATGGCTCCAAGTCCTGATTAGTGTTTCATTAACAGAGGGACAAATGCCTCAGGTACGCAGCGCACAAGGCAAAGATACCTGGGAGGTAAAACTAGTTCATTCAGGGCTCTTTCCACTTACTTAGCTGTAACTGTCGCTGTAGATCTTAATTTTCTACCATCTCAATGTCAAACAGGGATCTGGGTTCATCCACCTGACTTTTGGCAAACAAAGGAATGTGTCCTGCAGAGGAGGGTGAGTGGTGAGGGTCCCACGGGCTTCATGGGCACGGGGAACTGTGCCCCTGACTGCAACAACTGGGGTGTCTGGAATTAGGTAGGATGTTGATGGGCCAGTCTGGCCCTAGAATGACTGTGAGGAGGAATGTGCCAGTGTGACATTTAGGATCAACAAACCATGAATTTGGAGAGATAGAAGACAATGTGCAAAAATTTGAAATATGTAACTTGTTGAACTATTCTTATAAAAATGTCTACCAGCTCCCTCCGTGGGATTAATTAAAAACAGACACTGGATAGCTAATGGCTGGGACAACAAACCGCCTTTGATGTTGTCAGGGGGTTGGACAGTACAAGAACCAAAGAAATCAAATGAAATTATTTAGTTTATATTTGTGTGCTCTAAGAAAACTAACCTCTCACTGACTGCACTGAATCTGCGTAAAACCATGGGGAAATGACCTGAACCACAAGTCCTTCTAGCCCAGGACATGTCTCCATCACTGAGTGGGAGTGGGTTCCAAGGAAAGCATAAAAGAGCAGGTCAACCATATGTTCATACGTCAAACTCTCCTCCTACTCTGGATTTCCTGCATCAGGCTGCTCTAATAAGTTGCTCATAAAAGCCTAAAAATAGTTAATAGTTTTAATATGTATACTACAGACATGAATATTATGCATTAGACATGGTCCTAAATACAACAAAAGAAAGCCTTAGAGATGATTGCAAGTCATGGTGATAATTATTTTTTGAAGCTGTGGAGCCGTGTGACAATTGGCTCAGATGAACAGATATATCACTGCTAACACTAATACATTAACCTTTAATCTATAAATGGAACTCCGTATGGAGTGTAGCCAATTTGATCTGCAAAAGGGGCTGTGAATCTTACAAGGAATGACTGATATTGTGTGTCACCATCTCCTGAGTTAAGGTTCACAGATTACTGACAGCCTGTGCTGGAAACCTTATCTGGTCCACAGAGACATAACACCCTTTGGGTATTTTAAATTTAATGCTCCTTGATGAAGCTGCATTCTATCCCTAAGAAATCATGAGGACTGACAAAGGGATGCTGGAAAGCTGGAATTCTGGGTTTATGCTGGCACTGCAGTTATGCCAAGTCAACATTCAAATCCAACACCTTGGAAATTTGAAATAAGTATTAACCTGAAGTTACGGTGAAAATCTGGTATTTTCATTTCTACACAGATCTTATTCCAGGAGAAGTTAAACAATAGAAATACCTCACATGTTTAACCCATGTATTTTACAACAATAAAATAGGATCCCTTTAAGTTAAAAAATTGTGCCTACTTTGCTTGTGAATACACACACACACAAACAGCATTCTTGGTGGGGAGGATACTTCTGCAAATCATTTTCTGCTTATTTTACACTGACTATTCTTCAATATGCTTAACCATATGCAGTCTGTCACAATGAAGTAAAAAGGACATATTTTCTCCTTTTCAGAACACAATTCTAGATACTTGATGGCTACCCCACGAGAGAGTCAGAGAAAGTGTCTAGAAATATGGTGGGGTTTACATAGAAAGAAGGGCTGGATTTTGAAAGAGGCACACTCAGGGAGGCACCTCCCTAGGTTGGTCTTCAATTCCATTAGCACAGGTTGGAGTATTTGTCTCAGGACTGAAGGTTTAGAACACAAAACTCAGCCCCAATGCACTCGGGAACAAGAACTGCATGAAATATAATAACAAAAACTAGACTTCCTAATGGTTCACCATCTGGATATTATCTAATTATTAATTAGGAGACAGAAGGATGATGAGGGATGAAGGAAGATAACTGTCCGTAAGGTGTGGTCTACCCCCAGGAATATCTAACAACACACATCCAAACCCAGAATATCAGCAGACAAGGGCATTTACTTGAGATTTACACCATATTTTCTTGGCTGCACAGAAAATAAACATGCAGAAAGCCAAGAGCCTGTTTCTGTGCTCTGATGGCTGAAGAATGACAGAAGAACATTTCTACTTGCTGCACCTCCAAGAGCAACTGGGAAGCTGAGCTCCCCATAATGTTATGTCACTAATGCAGTACTTGATTCAGTGAGAGAAATTCTTAAAAGATCATTTTGAAGCAGATGGGGGATCAATAGTTTCCTGTACAGTCTGTACTCTCTCTAGACCAAATAGTATTCATACATCTGAAGTTTAGCAGATGGTGTTTTTGCATTAATTTTCTAAACTACCAACTGTAGGATACTCTGTTTTCAGAAAACCAGTTGCCTTAAGGCTTGAATTTTTTAAAGTATTTCAAATGTTTTCATGTGTTGTAAGCACACCTCTTTCTCAAGTTTTCTCTCCCAAAGGTACCGTTCTGGTTTTGGATCTCAAAAACATGAATTGGCAGCAGGCTCAGATGTGCAGGTTCACTCCGTGTTTGTAACAGGAGCTGGAACACGGTGGCACCATTTCACTGCAGGGCATTTGCTCCACTCTGTCAGGCCACAGAGCCACCCCCTCTGCCACTGCTCTCCTTTGCTGCTTAGAAGGAAGGAAACCAAACTGGTGTGTGGAAGGTACAATAAAACCACACAAAACACAAGATGCCAAGGACCATTTGCTTCTGTTCCAAATCAGTCTCCAAAGCCCACTCCACACTTGGACCACCTGTTTTCATCTATCTGCATTTCTTTTCTGATTGAATTATTTATGTAAACAAAAGGAAAGTTGATGAATTATGAGAAAGTATAGTGCCTCTGAATATTTTAAAGAGACTGGACTCTTTTTTGGTGAGCTATCACAAGCAACACATTTGAAAATTTTACTATAGGTGTGTATATATATATATCAGGGCAGAAAAAGTTGCTTGTCGAAGGTCACTGTGTCATGGATTTTTAGTTCCTAAAGAACACCCCCAAAAACTGAGATGCCTTTGATCCAAACCAAAGGGGGAGAAAAAGAAAACTTCAAAGAAGAATAAAACCCCTCCTACTTTGCACCTGCTTTAACTACAGCCAGTGTGTATTATTTATCATCCTCACCTCACTTCTGCATTGCTCTGAGCATGCCGAAGTCATTCAATTTAGCTTTCCAGTTTGGTCAACCTGCCAGGAAGGAGTAATCTTGCCTTCACCTTCCCCAACCCTCTTCTGAACGCAAATATAGTGTGACTGCTAATTTGTTGATTTATACAAGGCTTAATCCACTAGAGTCATAAAATATTAAAGGGATCTTTCTTCAGTAAATTTATGGCTAAATAAAATTGTAGCTCTCAAGACTTCCTAAAAACTAGAGTGACATTTTATTTGCTTGAAATCTATTTTCTGATTCAGTGAGGTGGACTGCCATGGGCAGCTTGCTTATTTAAACGACAGCATATGCAGTGTGCTTGGGTGGTGCCTTTCTGAGAGAGAAAATGTGTTTCCTTATTTCACAGAGTAATGCAGCTAATGCTTTCACCTCACCTTTTCACGTCACTACTAAATAATTGTAATGAAAGAGCAGCTACTTTCTGATACAATTGACGTACAATAATTAAGAGAAGACCTGAATTAGCACCAGATAAAAGCTTGACTGACTTTGATTGAAAAGATCCCCAACCACCATGGAAAACCAAAGTAAGATGCTTCCCTCCCCCTTCCAATTAATAACTAGTGGAGTTGGTGCCTATTTCTACTGCGAAGTGAAGACAGTGATGTAAATATCCAAAATACAGTTTCCTAGAGGACATCTCCAAACACTGTTTCCATCAGTGTATAATTTTGCAACAACCAACAGTTTGGCTAGCACATCACGAAGAAACAAAAAAATTACCCCCTGTATATTTCAGATTGCAGGGATGTCAGACAAGGTAGAGGAAAAATAACTTCATTTTACAACCATCAACTTAATTCCAAATGTGATCCTGTGCATTTTTATTTCCATGCTTCTAGGCTATTCCATTTTGCTCTCCTGAGTACATTACAGGGGGTCAAACCAAGCATTTTCAGCTGTGAACACTTAGCACTGGATTTCCATTACACAGGGTCATACACAGCCCCTGTTTAAAGAGAAAGAAAATAAATGACATTACTTTTTTAAAAAAATAGAATATGGGGAAATAGCCTATAGATTTTAACTTCCCAGTAACAGGTTGGACTATAGGCCTTGTTCACTATATATCTGTGAACTCCAGAAATTTCCCTATTTAAGTGCTCTGCATATTTTTTGACATTTTTCTACTGGAAACACTTAGACACTTAGATGTGAGTTCTTTAAGGCAACAGAAGTTCTGGATAACCAGCATTTATGAAAATTCAATCCCTTACTCAAATGACTAAAAATAAGATTAAAGAATTAGTCAAATACCTGTATTAGATTTGTTGCAATAGATTATTCAAGTGTTTCAGAAAAATATTAGAGTGAGCACTAAAATATGCAGTTTATCAATGAGAAAACTAAAAGCTCCCATTAAGAAAAAGATCTATTGAACAGTCTACTTTTTAAAATTATTATTTTAAAAAAAATATGCCTTTCATATTAGCATAAAATCTTTTATAACAAGCATGTTTTAGTTTGAAATCAGAATTGATCCTTAGCATGTCTTGGAGCCATTATTGATAAAGTTAAGAAATTATTAATGATTTTAAATCTCTATGTGTGGTAGCATGGCTTTGCTGATTTTTAGCCTACAAGGCAGTACACCCAGTCCTTAAAGAAGACCCATTAACAACCAATCCCTAAAATCTTGTATCTTCTATGCAATTTTCAGGATCTCTCAGTCCCTGAATCCCCAAACTTAGCAGTATTGCAGCAGATCTATTCAAAGAAAGGCTGCTCTAGATAATCTCTTTGATGTAAGAATACCAAACCACAAAACAAACAAACAAACAAAAGGGTCTGCTTTCTCCTTTCTACGAGGTTTTAAAAAGGGATTAAAAAATTACCATCTTCAGCTGCTCTTCTAATAGCAAGCCTGCATCAGAAGGAATAATCTCCCTTGCCTCTTCATCACAGAAACAAGAGTGTTTCCTGAAGGATATAGTGCTGTGGGTATAATCTGATTTACAGATGAGATCACTCGAAACTTTACTGTGAGCTTTCAAAACTTGCCGCAGGTGAAGATGAAGTTCATTGCCACACTTCTGCAGGCCCTGGAAGTGTCCTTGTACAGCTCAGCTTCGCATTCCCAGGAGTGCCCCAGCCATGAGCTCCATGGCCCCGCTGACGACACATTCGGCTGCACTGCTGGGTCACACTGACACCTCCCAAAATGTCAGGCACTAGGAATTATTTAAGCCCTCTCTCCTCTCTGAGGCAGAACTGGCATTATCTAATGAAAATCCACCTAATTTCACACTCAAAAATTATTTATTAAAATATTTATTTCATCTCACTACTGACCTTAGAGATCATCCAGTTTCAACTCCCCTGCCATGAGCAGGGATACCTTCCACTAGACCAGGTTGCCCAAAGCAAGAACATTTCACTAAACTCTGCCTTTTTGAGCCAAAAGCCCTGGGCCAGTGAACTTCTGCTCTTGATGAACCATTGCAGCCTGCTGCAACTCTAAGAACCCAAAATTTCATCCATACATGATCCCATACTCATTAAATATTTAATTCTATCACTAGCCTTAAACTCAACTTCATCTATCGAAATGCTGATTCCTCCCCTGGAAGACTCCAGACATATGTCTACATAAAAAGATGCTAACTTGTTGTATCAGACACTTCAGCTATCCACACTGCCATGCGGCAGTGAACTTGCCAATACATATTTTATAATCCAGTTCTCAGCTGCTGAGGATGCTGAAATTCTGAAAGTTTCTGGAATTCAGTTGCAAATCAACATGTCCTCCAAGGAATTATTTTTTCTCTTGAGGCCTTCCTTTCCTACTACTGGAATCATAGTTTGGTCTGACATTATTTCCATCATGTTACCCATCACCTATTCACACATAATATTGCAGCAAAGATGGTTGGAACATCCAGCATTTGGGTGTTCTTGGACTGGGATTTATCCACTAAAAGAAAAACTTGATTTATATATTGCAGACATTATGCTTTCAGCTCTGTCTTGGCATTGCCCTCGCACATTTAATACTCATTCCCTTTACACTTATCCCTGCAGTTGTTGAGTTTATAAATCCTAATCTGTCTCTCTGGGATGGTGAGGTTGTATTTTGCCTCGTGTGATTCTCTGGCTCTCTTGAGATTTGTACCATTTATTAACTGTTCACAAAAACATGAGATTGGAGAAAAGCTTTAACGCAGAGCCAAGGATTAATCATAGTTATCAAAGCTCCTTTTTTAAATGGAAAGCAACGAAGTATATACACCCAGACTGCACTTAAAACTGAAACTGCATTACAAAATTACTTTTTCCATTTATATATAAATTATGCATCTAAACAGAAGTGTTAATAATTTAAGTGATTAAGTTGCTCAGCTAATATCAGATCTTAATTAGTCTTTAGTATATCTATAAAGTAAAAATACATTGATTAGAACATGTAAATTTATTATTTGCCTTTTCAGCTCTTAATAAAAAGAGTAAGTTCGGGTGTTGTTTTTCTGGGGAAGTTTATGCATCCCCATCACCACGTATACTTGATATTTTTTTGCATTTTCTCTTTCAGGCAACAAACAGGAAAGAACAAAAAGAAATATTTAATCAAATTTAGAATTTTACCAGTAACAAGTTTTAGACATCCTTGGGACTTTCCCTGTAAAACACACTCTGAGTAAATGAAGTAAAGATTTACTGCCATGGAACCATCTGCAAGGGAATAGTCTGTGGCAAAACATCACAGCTGAATCTGAAGAAGGACCCCAGGTTCAACAACACTGGAGAAATAATGATGATGAAAAAAAAAGGCATCGATGTAAAAACTGGAAAAGTGTTTTGAAGGTTACTTCCTCTGCCTTCATGATCAGAGTTAACGTCGTCCTTGCTTCCTGACCATCAAGAGATGCCACATGCTTGGCTACTTGCAGTGCTCCTTCTTTTATTTACATATCCCATATTTCTAATTGGTCCTTACTCAGCCTAGAGTTGTATTTGAGGGTGGAGAAGGTGTTAGTTTAAAAACAAATGCACAAATATTATGTTTTGAAAGAACCACAGGCAGGTATCAATAAGAAAAGTTGAGAACAGGCCTGCTCTTCTTCTTACAGTTAGAAAGTTGTACAGGGGGCTGATATATCTGACTACGTGATATATTATATCATATAAGCACATGAATCACTGCAGTGCCCAACCTCTGTATCTCCAGCCACTCACCCTGCAGAATGGTCATCTGGCACCCAAAGGGATCAGGGAGGTCTGGAGACACCTGAAAATGGTGAAGCACCTCAACAGTGCTGTGGATGGGCACAGCTGGTTCTGATATCCTCTGAAAGTCCACCAGCTGCTGGGAATGAACTCCCTAAGCCATGATAATGGTGAGGTCGAATATCTTCAATATCAATGTGCAAGTGCAGGGTGAGGCACTTCAACCTGACCCTGCATCCCTGCAGACAGAGCACAGTCCTGGATTCATTTGCAATTTTGTGTTTGCTCAGCTGGACCAGATCCTTTCCACTGTCCTATTCCAGATAGGAATGTGGCTCTGGGAGTCTCAAGTGCATTTTCTGTTTTCCTCTTTGCAGTCAGTCCTGCAGGTTTTGTCCCTTTAGAAGCAGCTTTTCTCACAGCATCCAGAAATATATGTGGGGTCTCTTTTACTTTGTACATCTGAGACATTTCTGTGGATTTGGAGAAGTTCTGAGTCAGTACAAAGTCCTTTTTGGTGAACTGAGAGAGCCTTTGTCGCCCAGCCCTGCTTCACCCACTTCTGGTACTGCTGCATTTTCAGTGATTAATTTTTCATCTTCTGCTTTCAGTACCTTTTTTCCCAGCAGTTTTGAAAAGATGTGACTATGGATGGTTTCTAGATACTTCTCTGTCACTTTAAAAGTACATTTCATCTCTTTAGTGCCTGATTTCTTCTCAAGATGTAAAAATTATACAAACACCCCTTCTTTCCCCCAGCCCAATAACCAACTGTGTTCCTCTGTTGAAGATGATGTATGTGTACATACAGAAATACATCTGTAAGTGAGGAAATGAGCTCCACTCAGAGTGTGTGAGGACGAAGTTTTCTAAACTAAATTCTCTTTGACAGAAGAAGTGCAGCTCCAGGGAAAAAAGCAGCAAGAGGAACTTTTAACACAAGGCTGTCAGCATTTCCATGTGAATTTTGAAGAGGAAGAATGATTATTAGCGCCCTAATGAGAGAAAACTCCCAGCCTTCATCATCTAGAGACAAGAATTTCAATCTAAAGACTTTGCTAGGAAGATTCCAAGGAGCAAATATATCCCTTAATCAATGTCCACCTTCATTCATAATGTCCAGCTTCATAAATAAACTTTCTGAACCTGTGTGATACCAATCACCCAGCGAGCAGAGCCTGTGACTTTGCTGTGCTCCCGCACTACAGTGAACTACAGATGCTGTCTAACACTAGAGGACCTCAGCCCTCAAGGCAAAAAAAAAAAAAGGTATCTATCTCCTCCTAAATTACATGAAAGATGTGATATCTGCCTCATCAAACAGTACAGAGTTCCTAGAGGCTGAGCTATTGCAGTTAATGAGGCGGTCCCAGAGCAAGTACCCTAACCTAAGAGGTCAGAAATTGAAAATGTGCCCATAATTTGCAAAGTTTTCAATTTAATATTTCAATTAAAAACCCTCCCTTGCAGATCTCGTGCAGGTCAGGGCACTTTGATCCACTCAGGGGACGTGCCCGTGGTGTCTCTGTTGTACATGAGCAGGTCCCTCGCACAGCGTTGGCCGTGCCAGCCTGGCTCACCATGGCAGTGCCCAGGAAAAGAGCCATGTGGAAGCCTGGATCTGGGAAAAACTCAACTGCAGATATGTTAGTGAAAAAACTAGTGGCTTCGTCCCTGCCAGTGTTGACAAATGTGTGTCTCAAAAGTTCCCTTGGGAGACTGCTTTGCTTCCTCTCCCAGGCTTAATGGAGGTTATTAACAAAAAGTGCTTTTTGTTGGTTTTGGCCCCAGATTTAACTCCTTGCTTCCCAGACAGCACTCAGTATCCAAAGGTCATGGATTTCCCCCCAAGCCCAATCACAAAGTCACTGCTACAGAACAATCCTAGACCAGCAGACAGCAATTTGGGGATCAGTCTGTAATTGGGGAGGGGGTGTTTTCTCACTCTCCAAAGCTGAAGGACAGTGAGACCTCAGCGTGGTCATTTCCAACTCTCTGCCAAAAATCCTCAGGCTCCTCAAGGCAAGAAATGTGAGCCTTCACCATCATGTGATTCACAGCCATCCACCAGTATGCAAAGGTCAAGAGAACCAGCACATCTTCAAAACTGCTCCCAACCTCCACAGTTCAATTATGCATCATCTGTATATTGTTTGCCTCAAATATATTACTTCACAATTTCACTGCATGTTCCCTCCTGCCCTTTTTTTTGGAGGAACAGCAAATAACTATCTTCTAGCCACCCTCTCCACATTATCCTATGATTTTTAGAGATCTATTTCTTCCTTTGTCTCTTTTCCGACCAGAGAACCTTAACCTGCCTAGTTCTACCTGCCCAGGAAAGTCATATGGATTGTCCTGAACCTATTTGGTCTAATGGATTTCACTGAAATTTCCCTAAATCAAAAAAATTCAATGCTGTACTGAAACCAAATACAATAAAGGCTACATGCTCAAGAGGAAATTTTCTTCATAAAAAGCTGTGAGTTCTCAGAAGAAAGGGGCAGGAAGATTACAAGGGATGCTGCATTTTGACATTAGAGATACCAAAAGTATTTCTGGTATTTCTGCAATTTCCCATCTTTGTTGTGTGTCCCAACCACAACATCAAAATTTTCAGTTCTTCTAGAGTTCAAATGGACATCTCCACAGGCCTTTTTTAATTAGCAAGGATATTTTTTCAAAAATTCTTACATCTAAGAAAGTTACAGTGAACTTAACATATGTGCAACTAGCATCTCAAAAAAATGCTCTGACCAGAAACTGTGCTTTAGCTAAAGACAGAATCTCATTTGCAATCCTGATTTGGGACAGAGCAGTTATATTTGAAACCACTTCTTATTAAAAGATCTCACTAGCCTCAGATGATGAGAAAATCATACATTTTTAAAATTAATTTAGAGGGATGGAAACAGCTCAAAGATTAAAATTCAGGGTTAGACAGTAGACATATACCTATGACTGATTATAATTTACACCTCCAAATTGTTTTAATAAATATGTAATGCTAAAAGAGAGCTACTGTTGCTGGGCATTTAACTTTTTTATATATTGAATAAGTTCTTTAAATTATTTACTTAAATGTCTAGCAAATGAGCAATGCCTTCTTCACACATGCGTTAAAACCCCAGTCTTTTATATGGAACTCTGTGTCTAAGGATCCTGGAGACTTACACATAAAAATCACAGGCAGGGAGAGGAGAAGTTCTGAGGAGAGCAAGTGAGACATCCGATTTTAGGTGTCTAATTCAAATAACATGGCCCAGCATCCCTCCCCCTAAAGTCAGTACAAGCTGAAGTCCCTATGACTGAAGAGGGAATTTGCCCACCTTAAAGAGATTTGCATGGATTAATATCAGCATAAAACATCACTGAGCCCCATGAGACATCAGAGAAAAATAAAGGAGAAGCAAGTTCTAGGATGAACATGAGCCCCTTCCTTATTTGTCCCTCATTTTGTTAATTAATCTTTTGTTTTGCAGTCATGCTGGCTCTTCCTTCTCACAAAAAGTGTGGGAGCTTTCTGGGATGGGGAGCACATCCCTCACTGTGCCCCAGTGAAATCAGAGTGAGCAGAGCTTGGAGCCAGATCCCTTTTCCCACTGCCATGGGAATTACTGCAGCTTCAAAACGATTTTTGATGTGCATTAAGAGAGCTCATTTTACCTTGGAGCACTATTAGGAGGTTACCATGCCATTGACTTCATTTGCTGGGGAGAGTGGATTAATTGCCTTTGTTAAGTTATCATTACTGAGGAAAAAAAAATTACTCTCCCTGGGAATATCTCCCCCAGGCACCACCAAGTTATTTTATAATCTCCTAACTTGTGCATTTACTGGTAGAAACTTCATAATTTCCCCCTAATTTATACACACTCATATATATTATATATATATATTTGAGACCAGTGACAGATAGCTTGTCCAATATCTTGCAGCCCATCAGGGTTAGTAACAGCAGCTTTAAGCCATGGAAAACTACAAATCTCATTTTCCCGGTGGAATATGGCTTTATTTCTAGCCTTGAAAGGCCATGAAATGATAGGCTATAAATTGCATGTTTTAATATCTATTTATAGGCACTTCTGTGGTGTACATCTATGTATAAAAAAACTTTCTGATCTCTAAAGTTCTGAAATATATTACTGTCCTCTACTTTCAAGGTCTTTTTGGAGGAAATCACAGATCTAAAGGAGTAAGGGTTTGCAAATGGCAGGGATCTGTAAGACATGGATAAATTAATGCCAAAGCACCAAACTGCTTTCTGTCTGGGCACTACACTTTGTTACAGACATTGTCCACGCCAGCATCATTTTCAGATTACTTATCCCATTTATATCCCATGAAAAGGAAACAAGGCAGGTGTTAGGACAGGGGATGCAATAAGTATGTGGAGGAGAAATCAGCTCCCTCGTGCTCGCTGTCCCCTGTGACCTGCAGGACACTTAGGTGTGCCGATCTGTCACTCGTGATTAACATGACAAATAGCAAAGTGCTTCCTGCCACCACTTTCTTCCACACAAGGGCACAAGTGTGTGAAGGATAGTTACACTGAACACTATTTGCAGGAAGCATTTCTTGGCAGGTTGTGCCTCTGCATCTCCAGCAAACCTTGTTTGCTCCAGCTTTGTACACACAGCAGTGACCCTCGGTGGGCAGGGCTCCAGGTGCCTACCAAAACACTGAGCAAACTTTCTTCCTCAAATCAATATTTGCGCTAAGTCTCAGAAGTTCCTTTTGGACTGGGGATCAGGCAAGACAAAGTGGAACTGGGAAAGCAGAAATTGTGTGGGTACTGTCAGAGCTGTTAGGAGCAGGATAAGCAATGTGGAGCCATCGTTCAAGAGTCTGGAGCATCAGCCCAGCTGGGCTGCGCATTTCCACCTCCATTCCCTCACTCAGCATCACCAAAGGCAACCCTGCAACAGAAAGCATTGCATTTAGTACAGTGGTAAGTGTCCCCACCTGGTGTGTGGGAGACCCGGGTTCGATTCCCGCCAGGGAGACAGTGTTAAGAGTTGGACTCGATGATCCTTGTGGGTCCCTTCCAACTCAGAATATTCTGTGATTCTATTCTGTGATTTCCCAGAAGCAGGGCTTTCAGTGGGCCACTTCAAACTTGCAGGAAGCATAAAATGCATCAGAAATGAGACTAATATGAGCTAATGGGAGCTGGGGATGGGGCTTATCCCTCTGTGTCTCACCAGAGAAGTTGCTCCAGATCCGTGTTAGTGCACCAAAGCAAGGGGTGAAGGGCAGTGCAGGCTGGCAGGACCCTGCACAGAAGAGGACAACAGATGTAGAGTTGATTTGAGAATTGAAATTACAATTTTTTCTTTCTTTTTTTTTTTTTTTATGTTGACACAGGCCTGAGCAGAATGGTTAATGTCGGTGCACAGCTACCACAGTATAAGATTTATGATTATTTTCATAACATAGGCCTTGTCAGGGATTCTGATTTGATTTTGTTCGGATTATCTATTGCAATGCCAATAACGTTTCACAGTTTTTTAGGATTCAATGTAGTCAAGGCTGGCGGAAAGCAGGGACAGACCCACTTAAATGCAATTTGTTTGCGTCCTCGATTCTAGGAGCTGCTCCCTAGGGGCAGCAAAGTTTGCAATGCTCTACAAAGGAATTTCTTAATATCTGGGTTTTTTTTTCATAGACAACTACTTCCATTAATTATTTGAATAAGATTTAAGTGAGATGAAAGACTCTGCACTGCCTTTGATGTGAAAACATAACTATCAT
Organism: Pitta sordida; assembly: GCA_013390025.1. Taxonomy (NCBI): domain Eukaryota; kingdom Metazoa; phylum Chordata; class Aves; order Passeriformes; family Pittidae; genus Pitta; species Pitta sordida. Next base: position 238,598 of record WEKX01021775.1, read on the forward strand.
TAACACTTTATTATTAATGGGAGCTGGGCGCACACACAGTGGGAAGAATAGATCCCTTCTTATTTTAAGCTAAAGTTTTGCCTCTTTTCTCTCCTGTTCCACTTACCTCCAATAACTAAACCAAGGAATGAATAGCTGGACACATGCTTTACTCATGCTAACAGCCCACAGTGCACCCTTGCAGTGAGGGGAAGCATTTGCCAGCCACCAACACAGAGGTGGCAAAGTGACTTCCACTGAAGTTTCAGCTCTTGAGCAACATCCTCACGAGCTTATTGTGGGGATCACATTTTGCCTGGCTGACCCCTTATATACCTCTTGTTGGAAAGTCTAGGTATTCATTTTGATCTTACTTTTGCATTCCAGGACCACAAAAAAGCCTGCAAGCTTTTTTCCCTGGAGACCTCTTTGATAGAGGTATAATACACCATCTGAATCTTAGAAAGCATTTATCCCCTTGGAAGACCTTACCTACAGAAGGAAATTAGACTATAAAAATGACAGGGAAATTTGCTGCATGAGAAAACAATTTCAGGAAAAAAAAATTAGTCGAGGAAGAGCTACATTACAATAGTATAACTATAGCAAAGCAAGTATTCTACTACATTATTGTTGACTGACCCATAGGTGTGGACGGGCTTTGCACCTGAGACATGCACGAGGCTTTAGAGAAAAATTAAAGGGTACAAACACTGGCAAATTGTACTATTGCATAAATAGGACTAACAACTCAGGAATTCGGTCAAGCCGTAAGCAAGACCTAGCTTCCTCATAACAAAAACACATTTTCCTTTTGCATATCTTTTCTCCTGATTTAGATAAGGAAATTGTGCTTCTTTCACAGAAATACCATGTGAACAAATTAATGAAGCTACCAGAAACTTAACTTTTTCATTTCCAGACTATATCATTTTAACTGGCCTGATTTTATGGTGCATTAATGTTGTTGTTGGCATTTATATGGCATATTAATTACATTGCATGCAGTTATTTTCTCTGCTAAACTTAAAAGGTCATATCCTTTGTGTATACTTTTCTACATGGAAATTTGATTTCTTTAACATACCAAATAGAAGCTAAATCAACGAAATAATGTATTTTCTGTGAAACAAGTAAATAGCATTCAGTGAAAGGACAGTTAATCTACAGGCTTGTGAACGTTCGAGCAATAGAATTAATGTTTTATTCTATTTCCTGCAGCAGAGGAGCTGTGCCTCTCCTGAACACTGCACACGTTCTGCCAGTGCCAAGAACACTTACACCTGAGAGAGAAAAAAATGAGGGAGCGTATTCAGCTTTCTATGTGCATGGCTTTATGCACAGCATAGAAATACTTCCCACAAGAAGATGGCAGCATAGAAGACACCTGATATACTACAAGCTATTAAGTTGTCACTAAGTCTACACTGTATATCTTCCCTTGAGTACAATTCTTGGATGTTTACCTTTCTTTAAAAAAATGGTTATATTTTACCCCCAAAAAAATTTCCCACAAAAATTGAGATCAATGGAGTGAATGGAGAAGTGTAAATATTGTCTAGTGGAAAAAGCAGTCAATACATAAAAGCTTTTGACAACAGCCTGGGCAATACAATGATTTTGCTCAGACATGAGGCCATTTCATCATGGAAAGTTTTTATACCAGGAAAATATTCACTGTGTTAGGGACCTGCTATACAGCATTTTTCACAGATTTCCTTTGTACCACGGGCTGACACACAGGACACTGGTATGAATTGCAACAATAATGTGCTTTTTGAATCTCGAATTTCAGGAGTATGCATGATCGACAATGCTCTGCTCCTGTGCTTGGGTTTATGTAGGGAGCTCTCAAGGGAACAGAGCCCCTGTGGAATGGGTACTTGGTCCTTGGAGGAATGACCCCCTGAAATCCACATAAATTGTGTCTGAGGGAAGAAGCAGGATGCAGGCTGCCAGCAACTCCTATATATGTCAGACCTGTGAGTGCAAACCCTGTCTGGGGTCAAGGGATATGTGTGTGTCCCCATTTTTGTAGCTAGAGAAATTGCTCTGTTCTAACACAGGGACACATTACATCTCAGACATAAAATGGACAAGAACAGGAGAGAAATGCACAGGACAGCAGCAGCACAGCCAGGGGACAGCGTCCAGAAATGTGATGGGACAGTGCCAGCACTTTCTGTGGAGTCAGGCTGCTCCTGACTCCCTGCTCCTCACACACCCACTGACATTCCCATCCCCTCCAGAATCTGGGAGCTGCCCTACCACAAGTAAACAATAATGCAATATGTCCTAATTACACTGCAGTGTAATAACACTATTGATGCTCTACTGGAAACAAGGCTTAAGACGTAAATAAGTAACTTAGAGACTTGATCCACTAACTGCAACAAGGTTTTGCAACATTTAGGTGTCTGATTTGAGACAGCACCTGAAAAACATTCATTTTGGCTTTTCAGTAGCTGAATTGCCAACAGCCATAAAATACTACCCTAGTGCCTGGTGCTTTGTAAAAGGCACTTTGCAGCTGCAGAATACAACTGCCATCGCAGCCTGGTCAGTTGTCCAATGCAGCTGCTGGGTCTCACTGGGACGTGCTCCAGAAGAAAGAAGAGAGGTGCACCGGGGTTGTTTGTTTGATGGCCATTCTCCAGCATATGCTGTATTTCAGGCAGCTTCAGCTACCAAGCCTCAGCCCCTTTGCACTGTGTGGGGCAGATGCACACGGAGGGGTGTCTAAGGTCACAGTAACTCTTAACTGAGTTGCCCTTAGACAGAGGAAATTACACCTTGGCTCACAAGGCAAAGGGCTGGTGAATTAAGGTTTTCAGGTTTTAGTTTTTCATTTTTTTTTTAAGAGAGAACATATATTCCAGTCAAAATAGCACCCATCCTGCAAAGCAGCAAATTGCACTTTCTCACCCCAAAATGTGGGGAAGTCAGGAGGAATAGATGGACATAATGGCCATGTGGTTTCCTCAGTTCATATGTGTTTCCCTTCTTATGTCAGGCTGAGTGATTTTTTTCTATTTCTGCTAAAATGCAGAGGGAGTTAAGGCTGCAATTAAAAACCAAATATGAATTAGAAAAGCAAATATAAAATGATGACATATACTATACAAAAGACCCAGGCACGCATTCCTTCAGCAGCTCAGGCTTTTTAAATATATATATATCTTTTGGAGAAGGTGGTTCCTGACTATCACAACAAATATCTTGAAGGGCAGGAAACTGCCAGCAGTGGCAACAGAAATATATGAAATTGCTTCTGAATTCTTCATATCTCCAGTATGCCAGCAACTGTAAATCTAGCAATGTAAAAGCAGTCTGGACCCGCTGGGCTCCAGTTGTGCTTATTGTAGTGTAGAATGTTCAGAAACTAGAAGTGAATATATAACCCAGTGACCATGTTTGTGCCAGGCGCCTCTACCCCAAGTAACTGGTGCCCTCAAAAAATTTCTGGGAAAAAATGATTGCCTGTAATGGATCCATTTTCTCCTTTTCATTAATTTTGCACTCGGAATTTATGTTTGTTATGAGGTCAGCCACTCCAGGATGAAGTGGTGGGGGAGGAGAGGTCCTGATGCTGAGGGAAAAGGAGGTGTGACGGGGCTTTTGAGAAGGCAGGATTCCCTCTTGGGAAATGCAGTTCATGTTATTGGGTTGACTTAATTTTTACCCCATGTCTTGGCCATAGGGCAGGAATGTGACGGCTGTCACATCCATCTGCTGCATGAGAGCAGCCACTAGAAGCTCCTCCCCTTCTGTTCCAATTTATCAGTCCTCATGTATCCTCTGAGGAGGCACCAGACAGACAGCAGAGGAGTATGAGGAGAGGGCAGATTTCTCCTGGCCACTAGAACAGGGCTGTGACATTTAGGGGAGATGGAAGACAGGAAGGAGGACAACACTCCTACCCCACAGAGCTCCCTCCTACCAAAGCACAGTAGGGTCTGTTCTTCAGGGGCTGTGAGCTTCACTGGGGATGAGCACCCTGACCTGCCTGGAGCAAGGGAATCTGAGCTCTAAATGCACAGGGACTAACTAGGTCAGCAAGGCACACGCTTGTGCTCACACAGATTTAGGAATTGCAAGGCTCAGGGTGGGGGTCTTGCCCAGGCACCCATTCTGCCCCCAGGCAGTTCTGTCCAGAGCCCTCAAACACATCATTCCCTTCTCTAACACACATCATAGACTTTCAGAGTTTCAACTTCAAGATAAGCCACTTCTCGTGGCTTATCAATATTAGAAACTTAAAATAAATCAATAATACTAGATTAGTATGACAATGGAAACATTAATTCAATTTTGATTTTTTAAAAAAATAAAATTCCTTTTATGTTGTTGGCCTCACTGTGATAGGAACAGTGTTGTAGCATAAATCCTTCCCTCCACGAAGGCAGCATAATTGTGCTCTGTGTGCTAGCTATTCTATTCACATTGGAAATGCATCCTTAAAACATTTCAGATTAAGCCTTGTCAGTACTAATCCTAATGCCTGATGCTGAGATGTGTATTTTATTACTGTGTATAAATGAAAACGGAAAACCTTCATGGAGGATTACAGGGTGTAGTAATGACCTCCACAGCATTACGGCATGAAGATGTTCCCAGGCGCCAAATGGGATTCTGGGATAGAAGTGACATGTGTCTATATAACCTTGGCACACGCTCCTGGTACACATGTACCTACCAGCTGTGGGATTGTAAACATATGTCCTTTCCAGTGAACTGAATTTTCATTTATGAGGAGGCTAAAAGCAAGGAGTGAGCAGGGGAGATGGATTTTGGCTGAGGCAGCTAATGGGCTCTGGCTTCCCCCTAGCTGGGGAAAAGGCTGCTGTTGTTCCATGCTGCCAGGAGAATGTGGGCTGAGGGACGGCAGAGAAAACATGAAGAAGTGGCAGGAGAATGAAAAAAACAGGGGAGGACAAAGCTGGAGGGGAAGGAGAGAGGAGGAGGTTAGGAAAGAAAAGAAGGAGGAGAGAAGGCAGCGAAGTGCTGGAGGTGGGGGATGCATCTCCCTGCTTTCATGTCCCACCTCTCCAAGAGGATTGTCCCTTCTTTGCATTTTTAGGGATGATTTTGAGGGGAGCTGTGACTGATCTAACCTGCACTGGGTTGCTCCAGTGCTTGATGACCATGCTGGGAATTACTCCAAAAGAAGAGGAGGAAGCACTAAGGGGGAAAGGGAGACAGGAAAGCAGGGGAAAAGGCAAGGTTTCTGTTATCTGAGCTCCCTAAAAACAGCCCTTGGTGCCTTTTCCAATAGCAGTGAAATGGAAGCGAGATGCTTTGAAGCCTCATTTTATTTGGCCCAGTTTTACTCTAATCTACCCTGGGGCCAGAACACAGCTTTTCAATCTGCTGGAAAGTTGTTCTGCTGACCCTGAAATGTCAAACTGTTATAGGGGGCTGAATCCAAAATTGATTACTTCAGAGATCAGACAATAGCCAGTTTTATAGTGATTTTTTAAAAAACTCTTTCCTATGAACTTTAGCGGGGAGGGGGGGAGGGGAGGAAGAGAAAGAACCACTTTTGAAATAAGAGCAAGTAACTATGAGCACAGAGTTTTCCAACACGCAGCAGCAGCTTTTGGCAGAGGAGGGGTCTTTTCTCCTCACCCCACAGAAATCCCCAGCACCTTCAGGACTTTTCCTGGGAGATCCACTGAGCTCACCCGGGAGAGTCCCATCCTACCTACATCCAACAAAGCTCCTTCTGCCAAAGCTCCTTATTCAACTCCCCATTGAGCAAGGAGAAATTCCCTCAGGAAGTGTTTGGATTCCTATCTCCAGCTATTAGACCATCACAAACACCATAATCTATATGTTTATACTGTAGTAAATAAGTGCTCTTGCTAAATTTCAGCAATTACAAGTGTTTCATCCTTTTCTTTATCCAGCCATCAATATAAATACATTTAATTAGTTAACACCCCCTGCCAATTGCAACATCTGAGGAAAGTGTTGCTGAGATTGTTGGTCCTAATTATTTTAATATTCAGGAGAACCACTTTAACATAACAAGATAATTACTCATGGATAAGGGTTTATGAGAGCTGCAATCCTTTTCTTTATTTTCTACAATGCAAGCCTAGGCCTAGTTAAATTTCTGGACACATTTTCAATTTAAGATTAAAAATTGTAATTTGTGAGAAATCATCAAAGCACCACATGTTGGGAGAAAAATAACTACATGCAATCTCTGTTAACACTAGAGCAAAATAAATTCACTGTGTATTACATGCAATTAAAAGTGGAATCTAAGGGAATTGGTTTGTTTCTGTTTAAAAAGATCTTTTTACATGTTCCGAATTTATCAGTTATGAAAAAAACCCTGGCTGATTTTGGAGAAAATGTGAGTTGCCTGTATCCTTTTGTAACTATGTGAATCCTCCTCACTTGATAACAGTCAATGGAAAACCTGAGCTGCCTTCTCTACTGCACATCCAAGGAATCCTTCACTCAGATTTCTGCTGTTTGCAGTGTGACCATCAACGGAGGATTATTCAGCTGAGAAAAGGCTGGTCTTGGTACCTATTATATGTTATTACTATAGCACACCCAAAATGATATCCCACAAGGGTTTTTCCCATGCCAAATCCCAGAAATATATGCATGTATGCATCTAAAAAGAGTTTGGCCGTGGCTGCCGAATAATAAACTCTGTGCTGTTCCCTTCATGCACATTCAGAAATAAGTCTTTTTTCCACGTCCCTAAAGACAGCTTTAATATATACCCAGTGAAATATTTCAACGTTTCTGTTTCTGTACTCAGGGAAGTACAGCCCGTTCACAGCAGAAGCCCATTTTCAAAGCAAATTTTCCTTTAAAAAAGTAATTTGCCTATAACTCCCACATTATGCATTTGCTTGGTCTCTGCACAATGCACTGGTGGGGAAAATGGGAAGATGAGAGATCAGCCCCACCATTAAATGTCTCCATTTGCTCTGTGTGTAAAGAACACCTGATGACACAACTCTTTCTTGTGAGGACAGACTGTACTGGCTTTTGGGTTAGCCCTTCCCAACTGTTTGAATTTGGAATCAAGAGACAAATAGGCCAGGCAGCAACTGAAAATACAAGTTAATCATCAGTTCTACTTCTTTCAATACTGCCACCACCAAACTATTGGAGCTAACTTTAAGTGAAAGAGGTTAGCTGCTAATTAGGTGTTTAAATATTGAGGAATTATTTTAGAATTTGACTAAAATTAAAAAAAAACCGGCAGCACTACCCATTCTTTTTACTGTATAATCAAAATAATTTGATTTTATTTACCAGAATATTTGTGATTTTTACAGATGACTACAGGAGCACACACAAACCCCCCTGTCTAAGTAAATATATTGTAACAGAGAGGGAAGAGAAATGTGCTTGATTTAGTGAAGCAAACTTTGCCTTTAGCCCAACAAGTGTGCTTTAATTCAGTTGCAAGGGTTATTAAAACAATGCATATCTAAACAGTGGTGATAAATTAGTGGAATTAATCCAAATAATGGGCAAATGTTAAGAGCAACATATGTAGAATGATTGCAAAGTTAGATTAATTTAAAATAAAACCCTGGAGTTATGTAACCAATTACAAAAATTCCATTTAGCAGTAAAAGAGCAATTAAAACAAAAATAATGCCCTAACACCAGACATTATGTGCTGGGGACAGGACAGGGCTCATAGAGAACTTGGAGACGAGCTGGAAAAGCAATTGAACAGAAAGTTTGTCTGGTTTTACTCTGTTATGGAATCAAAGTGCTTGGATATGGCCTCATAATACACAGATGAAAGGCTCATTTCTCCCCAGATGGGGCTCAGTAATCAGATATAGAAACAGCTATTTTTAATGAAGACCTGCAAAATCATAAAGGCTTAGATGTTGCTGGCTGGAATAAAGCAATGGGAGGCAGACGAGGCAATTCACTAATCTGCCTGGTGGCACAAAATCAAGCCCGATCAACACATATTTCATAGCAAATCACATTCCTTCAGTAGGGCTGGCCCAGAAAGGCAGCTATGCCAAGCCAGAGGGGAGCCTTGTGCCAACTGGCATGCCTGTCCCTCAGGTGGGAGAGCCCAACTGAATTACACAGCCTTATATGTTAAAAGACAGAAAATACCTGCTGTATTTTTCAGTCCATCATCCTGACAAAATGTTCCCATCAGTTCATCTTTTTTCTTTTTTTATGTATCTAGTCCAGTCTATTTAAAAGCCTTCCAACTGGGGGTATTAATTTGGTATGCAGGCAGCCATCCCAGTAATTGCAGCAAGAGTGAACATCTCTGACTTAACCCCTTATTTTCCAGTGTACATGCTGCATACTCTTTGAATTCAATGTGCTCTGATATGCAAAGCCCAGATCATTTTTTTTTAATTGAGTACCATCTTCTAGCGGTAAATATTTTGAAAATTGTGGCAGAGAAGATACACTTTCCTTTGTACCCCACAAGAAATCCAAACAAAGAAGCAAGCACCAAATCCCTAATAAAAATCTTAGAGGAACAAATACAGTCTCAAGCAAATCAAATAATTTCTAATGGGACAAATTTATGTATTTACACAGCAAGGAAATCCCAGCTTAAATTGCTGTCCAAACCTGAGCATTGCAGGTCCTTTTACATTAAAGGACCTGCAATGCTCAGGTTTTCTGTGGTATGCATGACACAGTTTATGCCCTGGGCACCTGAGATTCACCAGCATTCCCCACCTGCTGTAGAAACACCTAGAGAACAGCTCGACAGGAAAGAAGTGCTGTCCTATTTCTGGCAAAACAAAGCCAGGCTGGCCCTGAAAGCACAGAAATGAAAGCAAGAGACCCTGGCAAAACAAAGATGACAATAGTAGACCTCCTATTCTGAGGGGGGAAAGAAAACCAAACAAAAAAACCCCCCAAACCCAAAAAACTAAACCAACGAACAAAGCAAAAAGAACTTTACATAATTCTTGGCAATGAAAATATATTGTGAGGGTTTGATTTCCTGACAAGATAATTTGGTATTTGCAGACAAATAATACCACACAGACATTAGACACCACTCAGCTCATGTTACAGAGTGGCCAGCCCACCACAAAGCAAAATAGCAAACATAAAACCCACAGTAGTTCAGCAAAACCGTATGAATCCTGGCCAAGTTATATATCTCATGTCCACAACAAAGGAAGTCCATCTCTCCCATGTGAAGGTTTTCCTCAGGAGTGGAAAATGGGGTGGGAGGGTGGGAGAATGCATTACACCCTTATATCATCAATGTCATGACTGTAATATTCCCATCATAGAGAAATGAAGAAACACAAATAAGTGTCATAGAAATGTTAAGCACTATTAGCAAGAAGTCAGTGCATGGACTTCTCAGCCACAGCAACCTCAAATCCATTAAAAACTAAAGTCATGGCTATGAGAGATACAGGACATTACCATCCATTAGCAAGGGCCATGAACTGTGCTAAGTGGGCTGTCAAGCCTGCAGTGAGCAAAACTCAATATTTGTCTATAACCTCATTTAAGTTCAGAGTTCTTGTGACTCACCTGGGTAAAAGTCTGGTTTTCAGAGACTCTGTTCAGACTTCTTTTATTTCATTTTAAACGCTCCCTACTGATACTCGGTTCCAGAAATAAAAAGTAAAAACACCCATACAAAAACATTTTTTTAGTGATGGCCTACCTTACTGTTGGCAAGATGTACTGTTTTATCACCTGTATTTTAGAAATAGGTAAAATCTAAATGACTGAACAAAACTCCTAAGAGAGTCCAAAAGTGCAATTTATCAGACACACAGTCTGATAAAACCTTCTTCTGCCAAGAACTAAGAAACCCCCTTATCTGATAAAACAGGGTGCACAGGAGGGTGCTCAGGCCCAGGAAATTCCTCTGTGTCAATGACAGCGAGAGATGCCAAAAGCCCAAGAGGAGGAGCTCCATCACTTTATACGAAGAAGAAAAAGAGGGTTCCATCTATGTTATATGTACTCACTGGAGAATTTTTAATTCAAGAGCCCAATTTAATGCTAATCAAGCTTAATATATCTTCACACTTGTTTAAATAGGAATGGGATTGGACTCCAAGTAGCCTGTGTGAGCACATGTGCCCTCAGCTCCCAGTCTGAACAGAAGCTGGGGCTCTGCATTCCCACCATCAGGCACTAACCACCCCCATATGCTGTCTCAGTCAAAAGTGTTAACCACCTTCAGAGTTCAGCATTAACTCCTGATATAGTCATAAATGAGTTCCCAGAAATAATCTGCTCTGCTTTTTTTTTTTTTTTTTAATTTTGGTCTAATTATTAAGGAGCAAAACACTGATGAACAACACTGATTGCATATTCTAAAAAAAAAAAAAAGCACCACCCTCCAGCTGCTCTGCTGGTGAATTGCCTTCTTGCTGCTTGTTGGGATTTAGTTTCAGCCCTTTGCATCTGAAACTAATTACTGCAACACCATCCTCGACATTAATTCCCTTCTCCTCTCTGGAATCAGAAGCAATATGGTATATTCAGAAGATAATTTTTCATCTCTCTTCCTACAGGGAAGATCTCAGATGTTTAATGGAGATAATGGTAAATGAGTGACCAATTTCAGAAGGGGAAGCTTTCTGACATCCCTTTATCAGGAACCATTGTCCGAAATTTCAGCTGGTGATTTAGGAAATTTTTTTTATATGAATGTCACCAAGACCTAGCAAAATCTGTCAGCTCTCTGTGTGATCTTAAAGACAAATTGCAGCAATATCTTGTCAACCAGCTCTCATTACAGCTTACAAAAACAAGTATGAACAAGAATAAAAATATTTGGCTAAAATTACTGTAAATCAAATGATTGCCTATGACAACAGGTCATAGTAGTAAATTACTTTTAGTAAATTCTTTACTTCATTTAGTAAAGAACAGAAGAGGCAGGATAAATCCCGGCCAGTTTTTATAAGAGACTGCTCTTACATTTTTGACATTAACTGGAGAAAATGAGGGATGTATTCTAGGGGTTGCAGAAATACCTTGCATTTACAATTCTCATTTAAAATTTAAAAAATCCCCCAAATTGGACTCATTTCCTGATTCTAATGAGGAAATTATGATGTGAAGGAGCAGTGTTAAAAGCAAGAACCAGCAGCAAAAACATCCTCATTTCAGACTCATATTTCAGGCTCTTCTTGTTATTATCAGCAGTACAACNGGGCAGATTCAGATATTTTAGAAACCTTGAGATTAAAGAAATAAAAATTCAATTCCCGCCAGGTAGACAGTGGTNAAATTTAAAAAATCCCCCAAATTGGACTCATTTCCTGATTCTAATGAGGAAATTATGATGTGAAGGAGCAGTGTTAAAAGCNTTGCATATTTTAGAAACCTTGAGCTTAAAGGAATAAAAATGAGCCTTTATAATTAGCTATTTACTTAATTCCCATTTTCCTNTTCAGACTCATATTTCAGGCTCTTCTTGTTATTATCAGCAGTACAACATAAAAACAAACCCAGAGAAGCACCTCTTCTTACACAGCACAAGGATCTGCATCACATCAGGCACTGAAAGCAGCTACATTTATTCCCTTTCTCTTTCTCTCTTTGGTGTTTCCAGCACTGTTAAATGGGGGAAGTTGACTTCAGCTCAAGATAGAAAACCTAAGAGATGGAGTAATAGTCCTTCTCATCCACAGATTCACCCTCGGAAGGAAGGATGGACCAACAACCATGGTGGCAGGAGGATGTGGTTTTAGCAGCTGGGCTTCTCCCACAGCTGTATCTGAGCTCCAACTCTGAGCCAGGGCTATGTGGTTGCAGGGCAGATTCAGATATTTTAGAAACCTTGAGATTAAAGAAATAAAAATTCAATTCCCGCCAGGTAGACAGTGGTGTGGTTTAAGAGTTGGACTCNCCTTTATAATTAGCTATTTACTTAATTCCCATTTTCCTTTTCAGTCTAATGTGGCACACTGTAGGAATGGTATTTTAAAAATCTAATCTCACAAATACCATTTTAGGAGGGACATGTTCTGAGTTCAGCATCTCAGTTCAGTTCCCAGCATTGCCACATTTGCACTTGTGTCGAACTGCCTTGAGAAAGTTCCCACTTTCAACTGACCAGCAAACCTGAGTAAGGAGCAGGAGCCGAAAAATCTGTCCAGTCGTTCTTCTGAAATAATTTTCTTCCAAGATGACCCTTTTGGTAACTCACCCTCAGTGTTCACATCATTATCTGTATTTTCCAGCACACTGCTCATATTCCTGTAGCAGGACTCCTATGTCAGTCCTACACAGCTGTATTGCTGCACAGGGAAGCTTTTGGTCCAAACCCAACATTTTTACCTTTGGCTCAGTTGTCAGCAGCTTGACTGCTCGATACACTTGTGCTTCTTTCACACCTCCACCGAGATCCAAGAAATTGGCTGGCTTTCCACTTAAACTTTCTTCACTGTTTATTCTCATCACACCTGTTTCACTACCAGTTTTCTCCCAGAAACGTTTTGCCCAAGTTCCTTGGGCAATATTTGCTGGAAATTCGGTATTTTCCTTCCTTTTTATCTTTGTTTTCAGTGACAGTGAGCACTTCCTAAGTGACCAGAGTTACCAGGCACTGTGGGAGTGTTAAAGAGAAAGATCATGCCATCAGGCTGAATACATCAAGTGAGATGCCCTGTCAAGCTTGGTTTCAAGAAGTAAAGCCACTCCTTGTTTGCCTCCAGAATTTACTCGTGTCTACCATCGCCTTATCAACCTTATTCCTTCCTCTGTCTGGTCTCTGCAGTTTGGTGCAGCTGCACTTTGGATGCACCTCAATGTCTCCCTGCTAAAGGTCCTCCTCCACCTTCTCCCTTGGGCCAGGGACTTGAAGAGTGGCTTTGTAAGAGGCACAGACCTTAGTCCAAGAGATATTGCTATAGCAAATATGTACTCATACACCTTCTGCTATTGAACAGGATGCTAAAGGTAAAAGAAAATGAAACACTGATTTATTCAATTCAGCAAGCAGATGTAACTTGCGCCCTTCCACACAGACTTCCCTATGCTAAATATTAATCACAACAATTAGACTTTCTAGTAGATGACACTGTGCTTTCTCAAATCACTGCAGAGCACTAAGAGTCACTGCTCGAGTTCTCCAGCGTCTGAACTATTGCATTGCTATGCATAACATTAGAAGGATGAAACAATTCAAAGCTACACTGTTATGACCAAAGTGACACAACTGAAGCAGCATTCAGTTTCTGTGTGCGTTCTCTGAATACAATCTGAGCCTTTCTAATAATACATTCACAGCATTTACATCCTGACAATGCACTATAAAGAAAGTTAGAAAAACAGCAACAAGATAAAACTAAACCCAGGTAACAATCAGATCTCCCCAGTAATTTAGGTGAAGATAAGAAAGAAAAGCTGTATCATTTCAATCAAATTCTAATCCAAGTACTCTCAAAATCTACCTAGTCTGTATTTTTTAAAATAGTTTAAAATGAAGAGCTGTTTGACTCCTGTTTTTTTCCATTATATTGACGCAGCACTTGCCATTTGTGCCTCACTGATACTCGACAAGTTTTCAGAAGATAAAACTAAAAAAGAATAATTGAATTAAAGCATTTTTCATGCAAGTCCTGAAGGAAGGGCTATGTGTGTTGGGTTTAGTCTGGTTTGGTCCTGAACTGAAGCTTGAGTCATACACATATTCTCTGTCCAGGTAGAGTTAGACTGAATATTAGGAAAAATTTCTCCACTGAAAAGGTTGTCAAGCATTGGAACAGGCTTTCTAGGGAAGTGATTGAGTCACCATCCCTGAAGGTATTTAAAAGACATGTAGATGTGGCACTCAGGGACATGCTTTAGTGCTGGGCTTGGCAGTGCTGGCTTAATGGTTGGATTCAATGATCTTAGGCATCTTTTTCAACCTAAATGGTTCTCTGATTCTATGATTTTGTATCAGTGTTTCCAGGTATAATTCATTCACAGAGATGGCAAACAGCTGCATTCCTCCAAGAGGCAATACCGGACTCTTTTTCTTGCCCCCTTCCCTGTATTCATGGGCTGTGCAGATGAGTCACTGGCTCTTTGAGATGACTCTGTTGCAGTAGGGCCTGTAGTTTCCTCCTGTGTAGCCCACTTGTGCTTTCAGCACAGTTTTCATGCCCATGCTTTGGAACGGGAGAGCTGCAGAGCCGACAGCCGAGCGGAGAGAGAGCTTTGACTGTAAGGATTAGAAGAGATTTGCACCATTGTGTTTGTAGTATCTTGTAGTCTGTTGTTCCCAGAGACAATGCCTTCACTTTTACTTGCAAGATCTTTGTGTTCCTCACTACAATCAAGAAGAAGAAATCTGACTGTAAACCTTTTTATTCTATATTATCATTTCATGTTGGTTTGGTGTGTTAATCAAAGTGTCAGTAATGGCTGGAAACAGAAGTCATTTAATCCTCAAATGAAGAGAAATTTGAGCTTTCTAACACTGGCACTATTTCTAGTGGCTAAGCTTTTTCACAAAGTAATTATTTCATTTCCCAGAAAGATTACTGATTACATCACACCAGGAAAAACTAAGAGAGGGGCCCTTTATCTTCCCCATGTTTCTGCAATTCTTGTACAAACTTATACTTGTTACCATGAAAAATGACAAATTTGCCATCTGATCAAAATGTTAACAAGGTAAGTGTCAGTGAGATGGATCACTGACTGTCACTGCAAGCCAGAACATGAGGATACATTGATATTTCTCAATATATTCACTGCTTCCCCAATGTTCGCTAACAACATTTCTGCTGCGAGTGTAATAAATCACACAGAAATAACAAGCTGCATAGGATCTCTAGGATATGATAGATTTGTCGTAATAGCAGTATCTGCAAGGTAGAAAACAATTGGTAATGATCTATAGAAAGACCTAATCAACTGTCATTTGCTATAATGTGGCAGACGAAGCAAAGATATGAAATCCATAACACTTCTTTAGCCACTGCCCTCCCCATGCACATACACACGCGTCAAGTGGGGAATAGTAAAAAGAATTAATGAGCTTTGGGGTCGCAGAAGTAGAAAAGAAAGTTAATAGCATGCCCTGGATGCAATCATTAAATTATACACTGGTGAACAAGGCAAGGGATAATCACAGAAGCTGCACAATCCTGTGACAGCGGTAAAGGCTTTTACCGAGTCTTCTCCTCCTCCTTTGCTTTATTTCTTTTACATCTATTTCATTATTTTAAAAAGTACTTTATGTCAAAATGAAACCAAATGCAGATGGGACTGGATAACCAAAGGAAAAGCTCATCCTAAGTTCATAAGGAGTCTCAGAGGACTGAAGGCAATATGTGCCAAGGCTCTCTAGATATTTTGTACAGATCAGGAGACCAAAAACAAACGGCTGTTTTGCATTAAACTGTACGAGGTCCCATAATGGCTTCTGAAGCCTGAGTGTTCCTTTGCCTCTGCTCCCATATGGGAGGGTAACATGCAAGATGTGCATCTTCAGTTTGCTGAAACACAGAAGTTTATCAGAATGACTTGCCTGGGAACTCAAGTGCTGCATAGGGTTAAAGTTTAAAGTCTTGCATTTTATACACTGAAATACCTTCTCCTCATCCCATCCTCCATTGCCACCTGCCTACAATAACTTCCAGGTCAAGAACTGACACACCTATAAACCCATTAGCTTTCAAGGTTAGACAGACTGTACTGTGGAGATTTTTCTTGCTAGCCACACCAGGGAAGGCTCTTTGGAGAACAAGGCAGTGTAGTGCATGCAAGGGGAATCCTGAGTTTGAAACTGCAAAAGGAAAATTCAACTAATTTTTAAAAGGTGCAAATAAATCTTTCCCTTCCCCCCCACCGCCAAAAAGGCTGGTCAAATAATAATGGCTGCTTTGTGCTACTTTGCTTGCAAATCACATTTTGCTAAGAGAATGCATTTTTGGGAACACAGGAATTGTCATGCTGCCTCAGCACAGCAGTGCTCTGCTCCAGCATCCTGCCTGGCAGCTGCTGCAGGGGAATGTGCAGGAAACCTCCTAGTGGGCAATTATGGGAAAACCTGTTCAAATCCAAAATTTTCTTCCAGCGCCTCTATCAGTCAATAAGAATTGGCACATCTTGCAACGTGGAGGTTTGTCTCTTCTCAAGCACTTGTTTCAAGTCCTTCCCAAAGTTTGGAATTTAGTATTTTTCCATATCAGAGAGCTTGCTAAAGGCCTTATTTTCAGAAGTCCTTATCTTCCAGCCTGGCACTAAACAAAGCTGGACAGACTTTAGAAAAGGCTCAGCTCCTTGGTGAAAGGGAACTACTGAGTTCTTTTGCAAATCTGTCCTTAAAGGATCACAACAGGAGCTGCTCTGTGTAGAGCAGTTTAGAAAATCTGTCCTCAGTGGGAGGTGCTAAGCCTTCAGAAAGCTGGTGCTCAACACTTTTGATAATCTGGCCCCAAGTTAAGTTAACTGTGGCCAAATTATGTGATTTGGAGGCAGAAATTCCCTACTGACAGCAGTGGAGATTTCCACTTGGCAATGAATAGTTCAATAGGATTCTGGAATAATAGAGCCATGAAAAGGGGATAACACAGTAAATAAACATCAAAGGGTAAGACTTTCCTTTTCAATTATGTCTTCTTGCGTTCTGCATAAAAGGACTGAAATATTCTGGCATGAAAGTGGGAGAAGGAATGGTTAACTACACAGGCCTGCACTTCCTTCTGAAATGAAAACATAAAGCATTTCTTAAGAACACTGTATTCATACGATATATAATTGGTAATTTACATGATGTGTAACACTTTAGTGGTATGTACTTGGATTATTCTCCTCCTCCTATCATAGAATCGTTTGGGTTGCAGGTGACCTTAAAGATCATTCAGTTCCAACCCCCCTAAAGCCTCATCAACCTGGCTTTGAACAATACCAGAGATGGGGACTTGGGCCAAAGTGAGAAGAGCCTTGTATTTCTCTAGTTCTTTTCTACTCTGAGAGTGATGTTTGATTGCTTGTCATGCTTTTGACAGAGAATTTCAGGGGAACTTACTGGTATTCAAATGAGCTCGGCCACCACAGAACCTGAACCTCAGGCAATTTCCCCACATTCCCATAGCAGTTTTGGACATCCTACGATGATTAAGGCTTCTGTCCCTCACTTCTGCTGGAATTCTGTTGAATCGTCCAGCTAATGAAGGTTTCCTCCATATTTAGAGGGTAAGGCATGAGCACAGAGCTAAGGAGGGTTGGATGTTGTGGGCTGGATGGAAGTACTTCACGTTTCGTTCATAGCTTCAGGTCTCTCCCACAGTCCAGGACAGAATACTGTTATTTGCAGCTCCCTGTAACACACCTTGATGCAGGTGCACACAGGTTTTTTTGGGGCCATAGGAACAGTCTGTTCACAGAAGCTGAAGAGTTCATTGTATTAGGAGGCGAGTGGGAAGACACCAGGGTAGTACAATGGGGAGAAAAGTTGGGTATTGGATTAATTATTGGAACAAAGTTTTTTTAACAAGTGTTAATGTAAGATTTCTGTTGAGAAGTTATTTGTCTTGGTGAAACCATGGAGTAATGCAGAAGAGATCAAGACATGATCTTTGCACACTCCTTCCCCTAAAGGGAGAGAGCAAGGCAGAGGATGAACATTTTCATTTCACCAGAGGAAATCTGTTATCAAGACGTAATCTGTTAATAAATGATGCTTCATGTAATTAAAAGAAAACAACAACAAAGCCACAAAAATGACTGTGGACCAGCAGGAAACAAGAAACTCACCATGGAGAGTGGCAATTCAGAGAACACCCACCATGTGGCCCACCTTCGCTATTCTCCCTCTAGAAACAGACCCATTTTATATATGGTGATTAAGGCACTAAAGAAAAGAGTATTAACATGATTCACATGTAGAAAACAAGGTTATTAGGAGCAGGGATCATTTCAGCATATTGTTCTCCCTAATAAGCATAGCAATGAGTAATTGAGTTTCAGGCAATCTCCAAGGTGGCGCTTTGCAGAGAAAACGGAACTTGGCATGATGTCTACTTTTCCTTTAATTACATTGCCCTAATGAGCAACTTTCTTTACTCTCAGCAAATTTATTTCTTGAGAAGAAACGGTAATAAACATGTAAAAAGGATCACCAGGTAGTATCTGATAGGAAACATCAGCAACTTAAAATGACAAGAGGTTGCTAAAAGTGGGAGGAAAACACCAGATTGTTCTCACCTTCATTATGTTTACCGCACATAAAAGCAATGTAAAGGACGGCAGTGGAGCACATTATCTAACCTGGGAACTGCCCTTGTTCTATTGTTATGTTCCTTCAGCACATGTTCCCGAGAGCAACCCAGAAACATGAAGTGCTGATACATCAGTCCAAAACTCCTCTGCTCACACACAGCAGAGGGGATTTCTGCCTCATACTCTTGTGCAAGATGAGAGGAGAAAATTACTTGCCAATAACATCCTACTGGGTGTCATTATTGCCTACCACAACCTAATACAGAAGGATAAAGGGCTGGCTTTTCCAAAGTCTTTAACGTGTTGAGGCATCTGACTCTTGTGGAAAGTCAAAGGCTGTTTCACTTATCTTTTTTTAGAGAATTCACTTATGGCAAAAGACTCCCTTGAATGTGCCTGTCTAGAGAAAAGAAGCTGAGACACTACATACATATGCTCATTCTTAGAATTTTTTCCCTAAGCATTTGCTAGGAGCCACCACACCAGTGAAGCTAGATTGCCCTTATCTACAGTTGGGTGAACATGTCACCCCTTGTTACAACACCTGAGATGTCCACCTACCTTCAGAGAGCAGCAATCACTACAGCTCACAGGCCTTAGTGCACTACCAGGTGTGTTATGGTTTAGGGGTTTTTCTGCTGTTCTGGCAGCGAGGGGGTTAACAGCTCAGTTCTTGCCTGAGCTCTCTGTGCTGCCATGGCCTTCAAGGTTATAGAGATAGAGGCGTCTCTGTGAATAACATACTTGGGAGAGAAGAAAAAAAGTTCAGTAGTAAGATGTAGCGTGCCAGCTCAGAACCTGTGTCGGGAGGCTGAGAGATTTGAAGGCCCCCAGGCCCACGAGAGAAGGGGTAGAGATGTTCTTCCAGGCATCCCGCTGCTGCTTGTGAATTGGACCGACCATGGTGAAAGCCTATGGACCAGAGAGAGAGAGAACCAGGACCGCAGAATCCATCTAAGNCAATCTGAATTTGTCAATGTCCGCAGTGCTATTCTCCAGAAGGAAAAAAAAAATGAAACAAAGTTCTTTGGAGCCAATCATGTCTTCAGTGTTGCTGAAAACTGGGGAGCACATCCCGGCATATTCACTGGCTGCCTCAGGGTCACAGCTTCCTGTAGAAAAGCATGAACTTCACATGTTGGATTAGTCCATGTAGCTGTAGATGCATGATCAATCCACCTCCCTCGTTTTGCTTATTCAGGGGCTCATGGATGTATCTGAGCCAGTAGTTTTACCCTGGCTCACCCCAGAACTTCACAATGTGCCTTCACCTCTTTGAACTACACTTACAAGTACTATTACATAACACACTCACAGACCCAGTAGGAAACTTAATTAATATATGTTAAAAAACTCCCAAACCAACAAACTATGAAATCTTTAAGAACCGTCTCCTAGGATGTAAAAGTGTGAAATGAAATTATCTTCAAATAGAAAATCTGAAAGTGCCAGTGGGAGCAGACACCTAAGATCGTGTTTATGCAGCTTTATGTATTTTTATTTCTTCAGTAAGCCTGCCACAGAAATGGCAGGGCTAGGGGAAGAAAGTATGTTAGCACTTACAGTCTACTCATAAATGCATTAAGTGCAAGTATTTTACTGAGAAAAAAATCAGGAGGAGAGCAGAGGCCCTTCTCCTGGGGAGCTAATCTCAATTACTGTTCCCAATCATCCTTCAGTTGAAGAAAACTCTGCATAGTGCCCATTCTGTACGTGACCCGGCAGCTGTGTGCATTTGCTGTCTTCCAAACAGAAAGAAAAAAGTGATCATTCAAGGGAAAAAAACCCAAATCTAAGAAAAGGTCTTCCATTAAAACTCTATTTATTGTAATACCTTCCCACTTCCACAGTGATAGAAATGTTTAGGTGGATTTGCATATATGCCTACCTCAAACTCATGATCATTTTTTGCAGGAAGCAATTCTTTGCCAGCCCTGTACACAATGATGCTGTATACAATCCGAGCAAAGTGGGACAAAGGCTCCCTTACTTCCCTGCTTTTCTTGGTTATTGGAATACCTGCACTTGGATAGCTATAATTAGGTTGTAACTCAGCCAAGTGGGATTTTGAAGCTTTCTCTTCCTTGACGCATTAAATGCCACTGCTCTGTGTGGGCACCAGTTGTCACTTTTCTCCATTTTGCAGAATGCAAACACTGAAACGTAGGAAAAATGCTGCACTGTGCTGCTTGAAACCCTCTCCGTGACTCCCTGCAGCATGGGGAAGCACAGGCAGCCAAAAGAAGTTGTTAGCACACTTTGCTAACTGCAGCTGTTAGTTGTCAGAAGTTTCCTACACATGGAAGATAGCAGCATGAGCTGTTTTTGAAAACAGATCATAAGTAATGGAAATTAATTGAATTTCGGAGATTTTCATTTTTGAATTTCATTCCCCCTCCCACCCCAAGGAAACAGCTCCTCTCTTCTGTTGAGCATCTTAGGAGTTTTAAACCACAAACTTAATTCCACAGAGAATTCAGTGATATGGGCATGTTGAAACTCCCTGAGAAGAGACATTACTCAGTGCAGAGTGAAAGCATTTTACTTCCCCCACCCCGACACCACCCTGTGGTCCAAGGCTGGGCACTTTGGGCACTCCTGGCGCTGCTGAATCCACCTGCCTCTACAGCACCACATAAACACTGTGCTGGGTTACAACCACTATCTCATAAATTTGAGGGCTGGAGAACAGTAGGAGAGAGGGGAGCAGATTCTCACATCATCAGGAGGGAAATAGGCTTTTAAAAAGCCAGTTGTGTCTGTGCACAACAATGAAGCTTTATGTCTATATAAACTGACAAGTCAAATTGTCCTCCTGGGCCCAATTCTCAACATCAGCGCCATTTGACGGCGATAGCTGCCTCCTGCCTCTGCTCGAATGGCTCTTTCTGCCAGCAAGGGCAGGCAAGATGATTAAAATAAGCATTAACAGAATGGTTTGGTGATTAGCTTCTCCTGCTCTCTTTTTTCTCTTCGCTTTCTCTTTTTTTACACATAGTTTCAGGACTGCCAAAGATTGCTAAAGCCTTTTCTTCATTAGCAGTGTACTTAACAAGTGTAAATTTAAAGTATTCATTTTCTTAAGGCCAAGGATTAAAGCAATTAAGAAAAACTGCTGTAACCTAGCACCAAAGTCAATCCTTAACATGGAAAAAAACAACGGTGCTTAACATATTTAAACAAAACCAAATTGTGCACAATTATCCTAACACTCTGTTAACCTGGAATCTAGCTCTGCTGCAATGTTTTACTAAAATTTTCCTTCTGAAACGGAAATGCATTTACTTTTTTTTTTTACCTGAGTATGGGAACAGGTCTGAGGTCCCTTTTTTCAGTTTTCCTGGCAAAACCATTGCAACGAAAGCTAATGTCCACTCTCATTCTGCACTTATTTTAATATTAGCCTTCTCCTGAAATTGCATGGGCTTAATCCCTCACCAGGTTTGCCCATGGAGACCTGAGCCCTTGCCATCCCAGAAACTGGCCCGTGTACCTGCATCTCTGGGGCTCAAGAGAGAAGAAAAATATGAGCAAATGCCTCAAAAGGAGGGAAAATGGAAGGGAAAGGGAAGCATACACCCACAGTTATTAAGCTGAAATACTTTTGTACCTTTGCTTTTTATACACATAAGTCCTTCTTAACATATGGCACTGATGGTAGAGAATGGGGACAGATCTCTCTCTGGCAATTAATTATTTAGCTACTGTTTTACATACATGAACTGAAGACTTGCCTGTGTGTGCTGGTTTGGGGCAGGGTAATTTTCTTCACAGTTGCTGGTCAGGGTCTGTGTTTTGGATTTTTGCTAGAAACCGTTGATAACTCAGGGTTGTTTCTGTTTGTGGTGGGCAGGCTTTACACAGTCGAGGTCTTTTCTGCTCCTCATCCCATCCCACCACTGAGGAGACTGGGGCAGATCATGGAGTTGGGAGGGGATACAGTCGGAACAGCTGATCCCAACTGATCCAAGGATATTCCAGACCACATGGGGTCACGTTCAGCATATAGAGCTGAGGGAAGTAGGACGGAGAGACATTTGGAGTCATGAGATTTGACTTCCCAATTAACCATTACATGTGCTGGAGCCCCGCTGTCCTGGAGGTGGCTGAAACATGGGAAGTGGTGAATGAATTCCTTCTTTGCTTTCATATGTGACTTTTGCTCTACCCATTAAACTGTCTGTACCCCAGCACATAAGTTTTCTCACAAGTTGCCCAAAACAATAAGTTGATGAATAAAACCCAGACATACAGCCCTTTCAGATATCAGAAAACTCATCCTATCACACTTTTCTTTACTTCCCAATGTGGAAGGACTCTTGGTTTCATTAATACACCTCCAACTCTATTTACAAAATTCATATGTAGAAAGCAACAGCCTCCAAATCATTGAAGCTGCTGATTCAGTGCGGGGTGAGCCAACAAAATTGCCAGCAATGGCCAGTGCAAGTGGTGTCTCCTATGAGACAATCACTTCCCAGGTAGCTGGTACTTGAACCACCACTAGATAAAGATGATCCCTCAAAACATTGTGATCCACATTTGCAAGACAGCAGATAAAGGAACTGACCCAAATTAACGGGTACCAAGAGCTCTATTGTGGGATCATCAGCTAAAACCAAAGCATCTTTACATAGTTGCAGGTGAGTCAGAGGATTGAATCTCTGAGAGCAATTGTTTAGACCAGACTCAGTCCTACAGATTGAGAAGGGGACTCTCCAATTTCTTGCTGTTAGTGGAAGAAATTGCTGAAGTCATCTGTTGGGCAGTGCACTGGATTTCAGTGTGACTTGGTTTGTGACTTGCCAACTACCTGCTCTCATATCCTGAACCTTAAAGAGAACACAAGAGAGCACTTAATTTGAAGTTTATGGCAACATTTTAGTTCAGAGAAGAAAAAATTCTCTTTGGAAAGTGGCAATCCCTGAAAGGTTTGTCTGCTTTCCATATCATCAATTCCCAAAAGCTGAGTACCTGGAGTCACAATAATATCGCAAGACTCAGGGAAGTATCTGGGAAAGACTCATATTCCTTGGCTAGAAGAACCTCCTCTGATGCTCACAGTCAGAAAAGGCAACATTGGCAAGACCAGATAAAATCCAGAACTTACTGGGAGAATTTATTTTCTGCAACATCATAAGAAGATAGGGAAATAAACTTGTACCTGGGAAAAGTAGAGCTTTAGAAAAACCTCACAAAACGACCTAGATTCTGTGTTGCTTCTGTCCCTTTCCATGGATTTACTCATGCAGGGTCTGGCCCCAGGGGAGTTCAGATGCAGCAGGCTGATCTACCATCAGGCTACAATATGTTTCCAGAAGGTACAATATAATTCTGAGGCCAAGGAACAGCCTCTTATCTCTGCATGTCATTAATTTTCGTGAATAGTTCAATCCAATGTTCAGAGAATCCATTGGGCACCTTTCCATTTTGTCTAGCAGGACCTGGATTAGGGCTTATTTATCTTTTCATTTTATACCTTATCTTTAAGTAGGAAGCAGCTCAAACAGTTCAGTGCAGCTGTGCAGGTTTCAAGCCCTCAGCCAGGCTCTGTGCCCAGCCGCACGCAGGAACCTGTCTACAGGTCGGAGTGATGGCATGTCACAGGCAAAGCCACTCAGGGAGAACTAAACTTCAGGCTTGTTTCACTAAACTTCTGAATTCACCACAGTTCCCCTGTTTTGCCAGCCCGAAGAAACAGCCCAGCAGGTTCTTGAGTCATATGCCAAAATGCCTCCTTCATCCTCCCTGGAATTGGAAATGATTACTAATAGATACTCTTGCTGAAATGATTTAACATAACATGCTGAATGAGATCACTAAGACAAAATATCTTTTCCTAAGTGAGTCTCTCACTGCTTCCCTGAATGCCAGAGGGGAAGGAGGACAGCATGAAGCAAATTATTTCATTGGCTTCTGTGTTTTACAAAATCTTTAAATTTACTGAAGAATTCACATTAGCAAGTTTCACTAAGTCTCATTACAAAAGGTCCATGATGCAGGTCTGGCAGGCAGCCAGGGGATGGAGACACAAGCGTTTGCATTAACCTCTCCCTTTCATGGTTTCCCCTTTTCCAGTCTTTTCAGTGCTCTCCAGTCTGGGCTGGGAACTGAAGACAGGCAAGGAAATGAGGTGGGCATGAAAGCAAAGCTGGTGAGGGGCTGGGCACTCTTTGCCCCACATGCACAGCCCCAGATCTGCATTGCTGAAGCAGCTGCATCTGTTACAGTAGGCTGCAACCAAGTGGAACAGAATTTGGGGAAGGACAGTGAAGATTTTTGGGGAAGATCACTAAGAAACACACCACTGCACGCCAGGAATGCTCAGGGTTTCTCTGAGAGGCCTGGCTGCCCTTACCCATCCGAGTCTGTCAGCCTCAAAATTAACTTATTGAGGTCAGCACTCATAACAGAAGTGCAGACTTTTGATTGAGTCTTCCTTTCTGAGAAAGCCCCATACTCTCTGGCCCAGTACAGCTATTACCTGCCAACCTAAAGGATGATGAATGTTATTTATATTGCAGTAATGGCTAACCACTCAGTGGAGACCAGAGACAGGCTATGGACTTTTCAAACACTCGCTGAATGAGGGCTGCCCACAGATGCCTGAAACTGCTGGGACATTTCAGGATAACATTCCTGAGTGCCTTGGACATGATGACCTCCAACAACTCTGCAGTACTTGTGCTGAGTGCAGCAACACAAGGGGCTGTTCTACAGTAAAGATGCTCTTCATACCAAGTTCTTACCAGTCACTGTGACATGCCCTTATGACAGGAAGCAATTAATTGATAGGAGGCATCTAAGTTCCTTGATTAATAAATGTGAAGTATTAATCTATTTCAAACTGAACAGAAAACATAGAGGTATAAAGAGTTATTCTAAATAAATGTTTTTCTAATATTTAGCTGCTATAGTTTTGCTGTCCAAGAAATAAAGCAAATCAATGAATAAGAACTACTCAAGATGTAGATGAGAAAAGTAATCCAGCAAGAGTAAAACATGAAGGACCTGATTTTATAAAAAAAGCCTGTAAGCCCAATTTAACTTTGGCATGTGCACACTCACAGGATTAGGCTTGAAATAATTGCAGAAAAATGTAAGAACTGATAAACTATAGCTTTAGCTTTCCACTACAGTGAGCTCAGAGGATGGATAGTTAACACTTCCCAGGAAATACTCTCCCAAGAAATAGCCCTGCAAAGATACAGAGGAAATACATCTAAAACATTCAAAAATGGTGTTTTTCATCATTAATCATTCTCTTTGTATCTTAGAAAAATCACACAGTGGCTTCTTTCATATGCACTGAGGTACAGAAACCTAAAATATTAAGTGACATATTCTACCAAGAAATGCTTTAGAGATGGTGCTGCAGAGTAAGTGTCAGCCCCTCTTTTATCCCTTCTACAATTAATGTTCCAGTACTATAGTTCTAAAAATATATTCAGAAATCAGCAGACATTTTTGTCCATCAGAAACCTTATTAAAATACAGGTGCTATGAATTACCTTACCTTTAATTATATTCTTGACACTTTAAAGTTGCTTTAGACAAGCCTGTGTCAGAGCGTCATGGCCAAAAGCCTGAAGATATCAGATTCCAATAAACAGATTAAGCAGGGATTAACCTGATATGCTTTTTTCTGTCTTTTCCATCAGATGAGTGGTTACTCCAACACCAAATGGGAGAACTTAAGTGCACAGTAAGAGACTGCAAGTACTTTCTAGCTGTCTCAACTCTAGAAGTCTCCTGAGAGGATTGATGTCTCAACATCTGGGCATTCCTTTCATTGTCAGACACTCCGAGCAATGGGATTTATCAGCAATCTGCTGAGCATTTACAGATGACAACTGCAGAGCTTGGAAAGCTCAAAGGCGTTTCCAGGTAGCAAGAGGTTTGCAATAGACATACTGAGCCAGAGCTGACACCCAGAGCCAAATTACTCCCCGTACCTGTAAAGCCTTTAGCTGCAGTAGTTTAACCAGGCACCACAATATGCAGAATTTATCCTGGGTGCACTTTACAGTCACACAAACTGTTTGAGGGAGGTTGAGCAGCCTCCATGTCACGACAGGAGGAAAAGGATGCTGGGATGATTTTGAAAAGCGGTTTTTGCTGCTTAAACTACAATTCTGTCTATCACTCAAATACAAGGAAATGAAGTGCTGTTTATAAACAGGTTATGGATGGACAATGTATTTAAGGCTCTCTCCAGACCCCACATCTCACATAATGGTACTTTACCCTTCATAAATTTTCAGCCTGTTGCCCCGCCACTATCCACATATCTTCCTAAATCTTTTAAAGTATCTTCTTGACAAAGGGATAGGACTTAATGGTATAACAGAGACGCATTATATGAAAAGATTTTTCATGTACGGACATAAGCTCCAAATGATTTCCTAATTCAGCTTTATTTTCAGTAATTTGTCCCTTTTACATTCTTTCAAAATAGCCTTATTCACTTATGATAGGAAATTACTTAAGTCCCTCTGTCCTCCAATTCAGCCAACTACAGCCTATAGAAAAGCATAAGTTAGCTCTGTGGTTAAACCAAGAATAGCTGGTTAAATTCTGAGGCTGCACAATCTTCTGCTAAAAGATATATTATTACATCTGTGTCTAAATATTTATGCTTTCTATGTCTGCTAAAAGCAACACCTACAACTGCCATAACTGAAAATGACAAGAGAAAAAAAAAATGTTACCAATTTGTCACCCTCCTGCATTTAAGAACACTAAATATATAGTCTACTTCATTAAGAGATTTACCTGTTCCTGTTTAGCTATAACAAGGGAGAAATAAATGTGTAAAAAGAGAAGCAAATGGAAATGTAAATACGACAAAAATGGAAACAGATTTTGTGGGTTGTACAGCATCTGAAACCACTTAACACATGTGAAAAGGAAAAATCATAGAACCAAAGAATCATTGAGGTGGAAAACACCTGTAAGATCATTGAATCCATCCATTAGCCCAGCACTGCCAAGCCCACCACTAACCATGTTCCTGAGAGCCCCAAACTCATGTCCTTGAAATATCTCCAGGGCTGGGGATGCCACCACTTCCCTGAACAGCCTGTTCCAATGCCTGACAACCCTTTTGGTGTTAACTTTCAAGTTGCCTCACTCAACTGCTTTCAACCACAGCAGGAGCAAAGATGGCTATCATTTATTTCCATAGGGTCTCCTTGCTCAGCAGTCTCATTATAAGGTTTTATCCTTATTAGTGGGGTTCTCAGGCAGTACACTTCATGTAAGTGGTCGATAATAAGCTTTTTTTTCACCATTTTTGCATATTTAAGT
The DNA here is from genome assembly GCA_013390025.1 of Pitta sordida. Classification (NCBI taxonomy): domain Eukaryota; kingdom Metazoa; phylum Chordata; class Aves; order Passeriformes; family Pittidae; genus Pitta; species Pitta sordida. Next base: position 266,066 of record WEKX01021775.1, read on the forward strand.
AATTGAAAAACTTTAAAATACACTACCATTTTCTTGTGAGTGAGGAGTTGTCGTCATTCATATATGACAAAGGAAATAATACAAAAGCAGAAAATGTCATGAATTCTCCTTCAAGCAGATGGTATTGCAGTAGCACTGAACAAGTTCATATTAATTACTTTCAGAAAGAGAAGGAGATGTCATATTTCAGATAGAGGATCCTACTAAACCCACTAAGAACAATCTGTAATTTTAAGAATAGTGAGATTTTTTCATAGAATCATTGTGACAGCTGTCAAGCTGGGGAAAAACTTTTTGTTAATGCCAGTACAATTGTTCATTTAAACAAAAGCCAGTAATTCAGTCACACTGGAATATCTTATGTGCCCAGCTCTGCCATACAATCTGCACAAAGGCAATATTCCATCTAAATGCATAGCTGCTCTTCAATTTTCATCTTTGGGGCTACAATGTGATTTGTCCAGATCTGAGCAGAGCTCCACAAAAATCAGGCCAGAAGGCAATTTGTGATTGTGTTATAACAAGCTGCCTGTAATTTTTCTTGTTGGGAGGGAGAGGTTTGGCAGCCCAGGTTAGCAGCTGGCATAGGACACTCCCTGCATGCCAGGCGAACCATGTGGTCACCCTTTTCCACCATGCCCTCAGAATAAGAGAACACGACTATGGACTGGTAGAAATGTCAGCTTGCTCTGTGTGCAGTGACAGACTGAAGTACCAAAACTCAACTCTAACCTCCCTCAGAGAGGGAGCTCACAAGGAAATCCCAGTATAGGTCTTGGTTCTATCACAGGGTCCTTGCAAACAACAAAGATGTAGAGATCCCATTAACTACCTGCACCCAAGGCAGGGCCTGGACCATTGAGGTGATTTACTAACAGCAAAACCAACTCTGACGAAGAAATTAAGTATAACCCCTACCTCCTCATAGACATCATCATTCCTGCTGAAGTCTCCAGCCCTCCTTGGAAGCACATGGACATGAACATGCTGAAAATGTGAAACAAAACAATGGTCATTACCAGGTTCATGACTTTCTTTTCTGGATTGTCAGCATTATTCTCAACACACACAAGTAACCACGCACAGGCTCCCACAGCATTATTTTCAGAGGAAAATACATTAACCTGGTCCATAACTGCATCTCAGTCCTCTGGAGAATATAAAAGATGAAAAACATGAGAGAGCATCTCTGCTGTATTATACGAGTTTTCAGAGTGAAATGCCTGGAAGTTTAGGGGCTCTGTGGAATTATTCATAGTTGTCAGTCAGAGACGTATTTAGCCAGAGCTTTGAAATGCCAATGTCCCTCTGAGACCTGAGTGTTGTGCCTTCAGAACTGACAAGAATAAGGTGCTGGTGATGGGATGTGCTCATGCTGGGGGAAAGAGGAGCCAAGGGCTCACCAGAGAGACCGTGGAGGTAGAAGGGCTGACAGAAGAGGACACTCTCCAGGTGGCACAGCACAGCTGGTACAATGCTCTTCACAAGGTTAAAAATACTCTGATGCTTTGCTTTCCTCCCATGAGGCTGTAGCCCGAACACAATGAACTGAACCCCCCAGGGGTATGAGGCACATGCTGGGGACACATCCCTGCAGGGACAGGGGTTCCAGGGTGCGACACAAGGATTATGAGCCCGGTTTTGGAGAGCCTGAAGCAAAAGTGTTCCTCCTGATGGCAGGGCCATCGCTCTGCCTGGGGTAGAGAGCTGAGGACTATGAGCTGCACAGGCAGCTTTGGGTCACCCAGCTCAGGAAGGAGATGAGGGGTGATGTATTTTTGTCACAAGTGCTGATGAGATATGAGGAAAACAAACAAAACTATGGACAAGAACACAGATATATGACTTGCCACCTTGATGTTGATTTATTACTACTACCATTTTTTTTTCTGACACTCTGTTCATAGCATAAGAAAAGGTAATTCAAGATCCTCAAGACTCAAACTCTACGAGGAAATCAAGCAAATTCTCATCCATCTGCTTTTCTGCAGTAAATTCAACTACTACACTGCAAAACATTACTTTACCTTTTTATCTTTCTCTTTCCCTTTGTTTTGAGAAAAGATAAACAACAACTGAGAATAATTCTTCAGGGAAAAAAAACACCCCAACACCTCAAATAATTTGGGTGGCAGATCACATTTATGCATCTCCAGATCCTTTCTGATGGTGCCAAATCCTTTAAAAAAAAGACTGCATCAGAAACAGCAACAAATGGTTTGCATAGAATTTAGATATCCTGCACCTGATTCAATTTGACGAGGTAGAATCAGCTGAAATTCCTGCACCTCACTGAAACATTCTCAGAACACGGCTTAAGTCTAATGAAATTCGAAATCAAAAAAGATTTTCTTAGGCTATTTGTAAGAAAATTCAAACACACCTATATTGTGTTAGCTTCAATCCATAAAAACATTTGCTCAGTGAATACAATGAAATCACAAGGATGTTTCAGTTAATGAAAAATGCCGAATACTCCACTTTTCTTTTCTCAGCCTTACCCTAGAGAAACCGAATATGTGATTTCTTATTCTTATCATTATCCACAGCTTTCAGTGTATTCAGCCTAGAGATGAGGGTGATTCTTGAGGGTCAGAAACTGTGTTTTTGAGTAATACATCAGTGATAGTGTTCTGATAGTGTATTATACTAATATATCATGAGAGCGAAAGTGCTCTTGTGATGTATTAGTGCAATGTATCATCTGAACATCACTGCTCTCATGATGCATTGCTCAAAATCACAAGGCAACTTTAAAGATGGTCTTCAGTAGCCCTAGGCCTGAAATTTTGCTTTTAGACAAACACAGACTTTCAAGAAAAATAAAAGTGAAGATTAAAGTTTGCAGTGGTACCGTGAAACTTCACTACTGTCTCACACCTTTGGTTCTCATTAGATTTTAAATATATTCATACAAATAGCATCAGTTCATCTGTCAGTTCATTTCTTTCTCTTCTGTTACAAGGAATGATAGTTTTGCTACAAATATCAATTTGCAGGAATTTCTCTTGATGATATATTTAATACTTAATACTGGCTATCAACAACCTACTTAATACTGGCTATCAACAACCATACTCCCCAGTTTAGCCAGTTTAGATTTTTATCTCTGTTGCCGAATGTTCCAGGATGCAAACAGGAGAAGATTTGTATACCTACGGCAGACAATTTGGAATACAGAAAACACGCAGAGATGTAGTCCAAAGCTCAGTGCAGAGATGCTGCACTGCAGATACACAGACCAGCACAGCAGGTTATGAATGAGCCTAATGTGATCTTCTATCCAAAATGGGCTCTTGTGATCAACACGGAAAAAAAAAGAAAAAAAAGTTTATGATAGCATATGGGCCACTTGGCATCAGTGTGGACATTCTCAGGGGTTAGTCACCTTTACTACATGCATTATGTTCTCGTACACTGCCAGCCTGCACAGCAAAATCCATCAACTGTATCAGAAAACAAATGAATATTCCCAAGGTTTGAGGCAACAACAATTTAAAAGAGAGTAATTTTTTCCAGATAACTTTTTTACCAAGGTATACAAGCAGCGCAGAACAGTGGCTGCCACATAGAAACACTGAGCAAGGGGATTTCACACCTTTTCTAATCCGCCTTTCAGCTTCTGGCCTTCCCTACTCACAGGCTGGTACTTTTGATTCATTCGGAATTCTTTAATTGATTGTTTTTACTCCTTATTACTATTTGTTACTGCTAAAGCCTCAATCCACCATGGTAAGCTCAATTTCCAACCTGTGAATTGGTACAGTGGGAGCATTCACATCCCAGTGTTATGTATATGTCTCAGTGTTTTGTATCCACTGGTGACCACAGGAAGACCTCCCCAACTGGCATCAGCAAAAATAACTTCAGCGTGCCTGCAAATTAAAGTTGCTTCCTTCCATTTTGTTTTCCAAGCAAAACAAAAACCTGCGTGTCCAAAAAACACATCTGCAATTGACTGAAAAGTGTCAGTAAATACAAATAAAATTGCTGCTGCTTTTTTTTTTTTTTAACCAAAAAGATTTAGGCAAGTCTTCCATCAAAACACTGCTTGAAGAGAGAAAAATTTCGTTTTCCGACATTATTGTGGGTAACCTCATGCCTGGTGGGCAGCAGACAGCACCACCACATTCCACCAGGCTGTACTCAATCACTGTTGATGGTATTTCATTTTTTTCCTAAAAAAATTGCTTCCCCCTCATTTTGCATTATTTTGATTAATAAGCAAGAAAAGCAACATACAACAGCCGAGACATTTACATTAACGGACCAATCAATATCACCCACATCAGTGTAGAAAAATGCAGACACACACTTGCATTGCTTAGAGCATTAGCTCCATTCCCTCCTCTTGTCAAGCACTGAGGGAGGAAGGTGCACATGATAGAGGGGGACAGACACACTGAGTGTGACAACAGGAGGACACAGCACTCTGTCACCAGGTGGGGGGCAGCATGTGAGTTAAAGATGACTCAGTTGCTTCTAATACATCCTGGGAACAAGATTTCCAGTCTGCGATGTCCAGAACAGCAGTAGCTGGATGGAGGCTGTGGAAGCTGAATTTCATAGGACTTTAAAATTCAAAATTATTAGACTGTCAGTTTTCTAGGGCTGGAACTGCAGCTCCCTCTGCTTCATGGTGGCTGCCACATTATAAATAAAATGTCAGTTTGAGATGCTCCTAACAGTGAGAACTCTCAAATGATACAAAATCACTCCAAGAGAAGTTTCCTCAAGACCTTTACACCCAGAATGACAAGAGGAAAAAACCCGATACTGCAAGGAACAAATCTGTAGTGCCATGGGGAACTCATGAGTCAGACAGAGTATGTGATGTCTCTGACCTCCCATTGAAGCATGAGGATGCTCTGCTCAAGCATTCCCATCATGACTGTGGGAGCAAGGAGCTTCTGCTGGTTACTCTGGAGCATGTTCATCCCACCTCTACCAAAATCTGGGACTACACATGTAATGTTGCTCTCCAGTCAACCAGGGCTGCAAAATGCTCAAAAAAGTCTCAGCCAAAAAAACTGGAGCCTGTGTGTCGTTGGAAAAACACACATTCATGTCAGGTGAGTTTTGCTCCAGCACTCAAGGCCATGCAGAAAGCAATGTTCCTGGTTATGGCTGGTTTTATACACTGAATTATGGTCGAATAACCAATGTGTCACCACTGCACTGGATGTAGCACGAAAATACCAGACAAAAATAGACACTGAAGGAGATTTCCCAGGTAGACCAGAATAGTGAAGAGCAGATGACCCTGCCACACACCACTGGGGAGGACATGGACATTGCCTGCAATAATTCATGAATATTATGCTGTGTTCACTCAGCTGCTGTGCTGGTTAGCAGAGCAACAAAGTTCAGCTTCCAGCAGAAAGGGAGATAATAGCCTGTACTAGAGCTCCCCAGCATGCACCCAGGGTCTATTAGCAAGAGATGTTGCTGTAGGATGAATATATAAAAACTGGCAAAACCCTGAGGACGGGGGGGGGCTTCCAAAAACTTGGCAGAGGAAGGGCTGTTTCCCTTATACCTGCAAAAGCAGTACATGGCTGAGCTGTGCCTTCATGAAGGAAAAACGTGATGCCTTTCAGCAGCTTAATCCTTTCCCTTGTTACTTTTCGTTCCTTCTGAAGAGATGAAGCTTGGCAGTTGTGGGCTTCCACAGTCTCAGGGTGCAGCAAGGTCAGGAAAGGCTGTGATCTGGGGCACAGAGGGACATCAGGGCCAGGAAGAGTAAACTGCAATGTCTCTGCTGCTGTTGTGTTCAGGCAGGAGGAAGGGCAGGAGGGGCATTAGTGGCTACAGGCAGCAAGATATGCTGGCCAGGAGACCCCCGTCACTCAGCTTGCTCAGGAAAGGGGAGGTGGTTTTCAGATACAACGTCACTTGCTGTGAAGTCCCCTGCCCATTACAGAGACATGGGCTTCCTAGAGGATCCGGTGATAACGCTCCTTCTAAACTACCAGATTAACTGTAGAAAGTCCAGAGCAATAACCATTCTCCAGGTAAGAGTGTTAGTGGGCGATAAAGAAAATCAACCATAATACAGAGATAGCCACGTGAAAAACAGGACAATTTTGTCCTCTCTGTAAACTGGGCATCCATGGAGCCCTTGTTTGCTATTCTTGATTAACTGCTCAATTATCCCTGTTACAAAATTATTCCATGGAAAGCCCTGCCCGTATATCCACAGCTCGTTAATGGAAAGCACTCCCTCTGCTGTCCCAAAAATCCAGCGCGTCACCCAGGCAGGCACATTTGGTACAATCGCTCTTTCTAGACACTGAAAGCCCATTTCTAGGGCCCTTGACCTGCAGGTCCTGGCAAAGAAAACTTCATGGGAAAGCAATTCCTGTTCAGTGAGTATTTATGAGTTCTTGATGCTTTTCTGAGTCCTGAATTGGAATGGAGACGGAGAAACAAGATAAAAACCAGAAAAGCCCCATCCAACATTAGGAAAAGGAGTTTCGGTCAATGAAAACACTCAGTTTTTACAGCCTTCAAAATTATTGCCAGCATTAGTACTATTTTTTTTCCCATTTCCAGGAGTTATAAATTACACAAAGACAGACCACTTTAAAGGACCTAATTTTTATAAAACAATAGAACATGACAGGAAACTACTTGAAGCCATTTCTTTCTTACAAAAATGTCCTGTTTCTAGGAATCAGCACTTTCCTTTCCAGCTTCACTAAAACATTGTGCACAAGGTTGCACAGACGCAGACATGCAGCATCTCCTCCCCAGATGGCAGCTCTGCCATGCTGGAGCTGAGGATTGCTCCAAACCCAAGGAGGCTGCATGGACTGACAAAGTCTTGTAACAACTGTAAACTCTAGTTTAGTGAAACACAAAGCTGAAGTTTGCTCTTCTGCCATCAGGAGAAACTTAAGGACATGATACAGATGGAAAGGAGGGGCACAGACTGCCAGACTGGAGAGCAGGGTGTGCAGGGGGACAGAGAGGTGCTTGGAAGAGAAGGACGGGGAAATCCACATCTGTTTTACAAAGCCCAGGGCAGCAGCAGAGAAAACAGCAGAGACAGAGGTGGGAATGGACTAGAAGAGCCACTGGAGAACAGGAAGGGTCGAAGCTACTGATAGAATAAAGATAGTGGGTAAAATTTTGAGAATCAAACATCACGTGCAGAAAGATATTACAAGGAGAGAAAACAAGAAACTGGAACAAGTCTTGAGAGAGAAGGTCACACAGGCTGTCCCGGAGCATGAGGGCCCTTTCAGGAGACTCTCATGTACCTCTGCATCACACTGCATTGTACACATACTCTTAGGAAGAAAAATAAAGCTTTGCAAAGACCCATAGCAACATTTATGCCATGGATTTGCCTCTGGGAGAGTAAGTATCAAGATACTTCCTCAGCACAGAAAACATGTACTTTGGAAAGCTGCAAAATGGAGAGACTTTGCAAATACGTATATCAGAAACCAAATCAAGTGGGGGACTTGCAGCAGAGTACATCTTCAAACATGTAGATTGAGAAATGTGCAGATTCAGCATTCTCAATAAATAATGCATACGTCAACTGCTATGAAGTTTTAAAGAAATGAGTTACAGATGAGCTAGAAAAGGGATGTAGACCTAATGAAAACAAGCACAGAAAGATTTTTAACTCACTTGAGAGCTATAGTTATAACTTCCAAGGCTGAAGGCAACTTTAGCATTTTCAAGAGAACTGCCAATCGCTCCCCTTCAACCTGTTTGTTGGAAGTGGTGATCCAAACGGACATGTCTTAAGAGATCCTCTGAAAGGCAGAAAATTAATACAGTACATGGAAATAAAGGTAGGATGGTGCTTCTGAATTGAGTATTTCCTGTCTCTAGGAATGAGGGTGGTGGCAGGAAGGTCAGGCCAAGGACAACCACCAACTCCTCTCACCTGGTGTTATTCAGTGCCCATCCCCTCCCCAGCACCCACAGTGGATGGGATGGGCAACCAACCATTACTCTCTGGGAATCAACAGGAAGAACAATACCTCAGTCTAAACAAAGACCATGATGGGCAAACTTCTACACTGATATTCTTGTATTATGTATCAGTGACACTATGACCAGTGCACCGAATACCAAAGACCTGCAAAAACAACCTGAAACCCTGGCAGTCCCCAGCCATTTTATACATGGGAAGGGTGATGCACAGAAAAATGAAAGTGCCTCTGTAGTTACCTGGGGAGGTGGTGCATGCTTAGGGACAGCTGGAGAGCACTTACCTTGAGGTCCTGTGCCTTTGCCTTCCCTCAGGGTCACTTTGCTCAGGTGTTTTTGTGCCAATTTGGTGTTGCTGGGAGGCAAATGAAAGCACAATTGCATTTCCTCTCACCTTTGATCTTTAGTTAAGCCTTGATAAATGCATATTGTTTGAATGCTTGTGATAAGTATAATTAGGGTTCTTTAATTTATGTTTCAATAAAATGTTCTATAATAAACATTTACTGCTATGTGAATAAACATTTAAATGAAGCTCCTAATGGGGGTTACACGTTTTGAAGCAGTTCATGGCTTTGCCAAAGTCTCTCCCTATACTTAATGAGAGTCATTTCCATAATCTGTGCATTATTGCCTAAGCCTCCCTTTAGGAATATTTTACAAAGTAAAATTGTGTGAAATATTATCAGCCAAAAAAGAAAATGCTAAGAGGATTACCAAATTGTCCTGTTAAAGGGACAGCACAAACTTTCATTTCCCCCCTGAGATGCCAACACTGTAATTATGTAGAATGTGCTTACTAATCATCACACCAGTGTGTTATTACTGGGTTTTTCCCACAGAGACTCAGTCTAAATTAAAAGGATGGGAGACCCATGAAAAGTCTGATATGAAGGACAATATAATACTAATTTACTTTCTGATATTAATGAGAGGAAGGATCAAATCCCCAGGCAAATCTTGTAGATGTGAAGAAACATCCAGCTCCATCAGAGTGGGATGAGTGCTGTTATGTACAAAGCTGTGTACAGCTTCTCCCACAACACAGCCCTACAGCCCCACAATTAACATCCAGGGTCTCATCCCCATTTGTGTGTGTGATTCTGTGTGATTTTGCTGAAACTTGCACCCACTTTCTCACTGACTCCAGTAACGGCAGGACTCAGTCTCCCAGCTGAGCTATAAAGTACATTGAGGTCAAGGGAAAGATTATTGTTAGAATACAGAGTGTTTTCAATTCTCTGGAGTATCTACAATGATACAAACACCTGTAAGATATTTCTTCCATATGTCTGAGTACATTTGAGGAGAGCATAAAACTGAAATATATCTTCTCTGCACTAGCAGGGAATAAGAGCATTATAGCAGCAACGGCCCACTCCCCCTTTAATTCAGGGAGTAGGGGAGAAGAACACAACATAAATTAGGAATGGATGTGGCAGGGGGAAGGCAAGCCTTACACACCAGTTACTCTTATTCTAAGACGGAAGTCATTATCTCTAATTTTTGTGGCTATTTTATGTGGCTGTTTTGTGGCCACAGCTCTGCAGACACCAAGGTCAGTGGAGAAAGGAGGAGGAGGAGGTGCTCCAGGCAGATTCCCCTGCAGCTGTGTCCCTGCAGTCCTGAGGGGGCTGAGATCCCATGGGAAGCTCACAGTGGAGCAGGTTTGATGGTCTCCTGTGGAAGGGAACCCCACACTGGAGCAGGGGAAGGTGCGAAGAATCCTTCCCCTGTGGGGGAAGGAGCAGTAGAAACAACCTGACCTCAGCCCCCATCCCTGTCTCCCTGTGCAGCTGAGGGGGAGCCAGGAGAGAAAATCAGAAGTATAGTTGAGACCAAGAAGAAGAGAAGAGTAGGGGGAAGGTAGTTTTTACAGTTTGGTTTTCACAGAACATTCTGAATTGGAAGGGACCCCCAGGGATAATTAAGTCCAACTCTCAAGTGAATGGCCTGTACAGGGATCAAACCCACAACCTGGGTGTTAGTAGCACCGTGCTCTTACCAACTAAGCTAATCTCAGGGTTTTATTTTTCATTACCCTACTCTGATTTGATTTGTAGTAAATTAAACTAATTTCCCCAAGTCGTGTCTGTTTTGCCCATGACAGTAATTGGTGAGTGATCTCTCCCTGCCCTTATCTTGACCCACAAGCCTTTTGATGTATTTTCTCTCCCCTGTCCAGCTGAGGAGAGAAGTGATAGAGAGACTTTGGTGGGTACCTGGCATACAGCCAGGGCCAACCCACCGCAAGATGGAAGAGAGGTGCTACTGCAAGGAGAAAAAAATGGTTTCTGATGACAGTAATGTGACCAAACTCATAACTTCCCGCAGAGAATGAAATGCATTCAAGCCACGGTGCTTCTCATCACAGTATCTATCAGTGCTAAAGGAGATTTCCAAGGCTCTGTGTCAGTACTGAGGCATTTTATACCCCTAAGAATACATTTCCCAAGATCTAGCAAATATCTCTGTGCATACCTACAGCACTCACTAGACTGGATTTAGTTCTTTATAATATTAAAATTATATATAGCAGCTACGGGTTCCAAAACATGGGCTGTTTCCCTGTTTTACTGCCGAATGTGCACATTCATCACTGAGGTTTGGCTGCTTCAGTTAAACCTTTTAAATGTAAATTATTTTCTGTTATAAAAAGCTGATTGTGGGAGTTCTACTATTTCAAAGATGGTAATTTATGTGACTGGAACAAAATAAAACATTCAACAGAAACAGAATTTTACTTGATCAGAAACACTTTTATGTTTTAGTATAGGGGTTTTTTCATATTTTCCTTCTGCAGCAGTGGCCTCTGTCTTTCAATTAGCTTGAAACAGAAGATCTTACATAAAACCATAATTTAACACCATTTGCATACGTGTCATTTAACAACTTCTTGACCTCTCATTTAAAGTAGTTTTAAAGTGTCACAAGCCAATGCCTGAAATCCCTTATGCAGCTGCTCAGCTGTTCACCCCTCAGCAGTCCACAGAAGTCTTTGGGACAATAGGGAAGCAGTATTAGTCTCAAAAACCCCCAAGGGAATAAGTCTTCTCTTTTGTTACCTTAAACCATTTCAATGGCATATCAGCAAGGGAGCTGAGAAGCACAAAAGCAGATTTTCAGCATGTAGCATATGATTGCAAGTGACTTTCTTTGACTTACTTCCCTCATTCACTGTTGAATTTGGGACAGAAAATGGTTTCAGGAAAGTAAATAGCCGCCCTGAAAATCAAGACTTCATAGGGCACCTACAACATCCCTCAAAAGGAACTGAAATCCCTGCAATAACTCCTTGGTTCCTGTTGGATCAGGCCTTGCAGAACACCATGGTATCAGCTGACATCTTCTCCCAGGTTACCAGTGCGAAAGTACTTTCATGCTTGTCCTCCCAAATAACAAGGATTTTTCTTACCATCTTTCATAATATCCAGCCCTTCTCCAGTTCCCTTTCTGCTCAAGCCAGTGGCAACACTCTTACTTCAGCTTAAGTCGTTCATGATTTAAGGAATCTGGCAGGGAGATGTGCTAATAATGGCAAAGGATATATGTATAATGATATGTCCATAAACTTCACAATTAAATAAAGTACTTTCCATTACCTTTATTCACTGTGTAATACATATTTTGAAATCAGGTTAGAACAGCTACCGACGTCCCCACCTCAAATTCCTTTTTAACTTCTTAAAGTACTTCTTTTGTAAGCTCTTGTATGGTATGCACCATTTGCACAGCTCCCATCTCAGTGTGGTGAATGGCTGCAAGGCCAACACTGATAAACACACAGATGCATCTTCCATTGACTGCTTGCTAAAACAAGAACTCGATCATTTTAACTTACCAGTTTAATTACAGAAATGTATTATTGATTCAATCTTCCTTCATATTTATGAGCTGGCAAGAGAGAAGAGTGAACTCCCCTACTTAGTACACTTTCACCTTGATAAGCATGAACTACCTTCATTGGGAAAGAAGTTATTTCAACATTGTTTAAATCCACAAAATCCTTTCAACAGGCAGGTCTGGTGGATTTGTAATGCACAGCGGCGTTTGCCAGGAACCCAGCTGAAACCACCAGACTTGCTGTCCTGGAGACCTTTCAACAGACAATTTATCCAAATGGACTTTGACTGTTACGGGCTGGGCCATATGGGCAGAAGGGTAGCAGAGGTGAACAGTTTGTGATTACGTCCCTAAGTCATTTAACCTTCAGAATTACGATTCCACACACTCTGCCACCCAACAGGAGGCTGTACAAGCAGGTGAAAAGATAGATGTCTATTCTTAATGACTGTTTAGGAGACTGCTGAGCTCTGGTCTGTGCCCATGTTGGTTCAGTTCATTAATGTAATTAACCAACAATCAATCTTTTTAAATTAGTTACACAAAAACAGCTACAGCCAGATCAACTGACATGAAAGTTAGGTCACACTCCATTTCTGCACGATTTAACATCCACACTGAAACAGAATACAGGGCATGGAAGCATCACAAACTGTAGCCAAATTCATTTGAAGTCCTACAACTTAATTAAAGTGTACAAAACCTGTGCAGCTGGCTTGGCCTTATTTACATGGCCTTCTGTGCTTGTACCTCAACACCTTGGCAATGTCAAAACTGTGGAAAAAAGGGAAGAAAGAGAGGGGAGGGAGAGGGAAGGAAGGGATGGAGGAAGGGAGGGAGGGAAGGAGGGAGGGAGGGAGGGAGGGAGGCAGGCAGGCAGGCAGGAAGGAATTTAATAAATTTAAACAGTGTAACTTTATGCAGGGCTTGAAACTGTGCCTTAACAGCAGTCTCATGACTCTCCAGTGGCTATTCACAGAATAAAACAAAACCAGAAAGAGCTGAAGTTGCTGTTAGTGTCTGTTCCCTTTCCATGGGCTAGGAAAATACTAGCTGAGGAACCTGGGTTTTCTCTGAACACAAAGGTTTACCTGTGAGGGCTATAGCACAGTTCCATCATGAGCCTCAAATGCTGATCTGTTGTCTTGGGATCAGAGCTAAGAGCTCAGGCTCAAAACCTGCCTCCCTCTGTTCCTTTCCTCTGAGGGTTGGGAAGGGATTTGGTTGGCCTAAACCTGGTGCAATGCTCTCCAGAAGCGGTTACTAAGGTGACCAAATCCTGCCCCTATTCCCCTTCCTGCCTGTTGCTGGCAAGATGAGGCACAAATGGCAGCCCTGCAGAGTCTGGCTTGGACTCCATAGACCTCACATCGTACAGCTGTGCCCTATTTGCACCAGTCTGAGAGCTGGTCTCTGGAGATGCTGCCAGGGACCTCTGGACTGGCTCCGCAAGGCTGAGGCTGTGGGGGATGTTCCTGCCCTCACACCAGCAGGTTAATGGGCAGCTCTGCCTGGCGGGTATGAAGCATCTGCAAGCTCGGTGTGGGTGCACTGTCAGCCTGGTTTGACACTAATAGACAATTTCTTTCCCAACTCTTTAAGCTGAACCTGAACTAAACTGCTTTCAATTTCCCCAAAAGGCCAAGTTTGCAACTTCGCCTTATGCTTGTCCATTAAGAGAGCATCTGGCTTCTTTTAATCCCTTGCACTAACTGAGTTGATCCGATTGCTTCCACTGGAGACATTGCAATGCAGACATTGCTGCTGAATGACTGCCATGAAACCAGGATCCTCCTCCTTAATCCACCGTGAAACAGATGGGAAAAAGCCCCCCTGTGAAGCAGTGCTGCAGGAGACCACAACAGTGCCTGGGCTAGGAGTCTGCATAGCACATGCTGAGCACCTTCCTCAGCACCATCCCTGTGGTTTGCCAGACCAGACACTGCAAGTTGCAGGATCAGACCCGCAAATTCCCTTTAAGTGAAGCGTTAAACACTCACCCAGTTTCCACTTCCGTGAAATCAGGTGACTAGGCTGGTGCAGCAGAAAAGAAGTGGGAATTGGGGCAGATGGGGAAGGATACCTGCTCAAGTTTCATTTTGAAAGCTGTGTGTAAATTAGCATGACTGGAGGGAAAAAAAAATAAGCCAATTCTATGAGACTGAGGAGGAATATGCAACTTGTCACTTAACACTCCCTACCCTCTGCAATGTTTTTGCCAGAAAACCACCAGAGCAGGTGCCTCCGGAAATGAAACTGAAGCAGACGTAAGTGAATTTAAAACTAATAACAGCAAGAAACTTTAATGAAACTCTCTGACTAGCTAGAGCAGTTTTCTCATATAAGATTTTCTGGAGCTTTCATTACTTTGCACTCAAAAACCATCCTAAAAAGTTGCAGGCAGCATATTATCACTTTGTGCCTCTGTGTGAACACACACGCATCTTTCCTGCAGCATTAACAGCAAAAGGAGAGGAGTTCTGCTTCTGTAACTGGAGGACCAGGCTATGGGAGCTCAGGGAGTGGAGATCTTGCCCTGGGGGAAGCCCCCGGTTTGGTCTGGATCTGCCTCACTCCACAAGCTGAGCAGGCAGCCTGAGCAATCCATGGTTATAGGAGTATCCAGCATTGCTCCCAGAGTCAAAAGCAGGCTGCAATGCACAAGGAATACAAAATAGGGACCTAGAGGGCAGGCAAAACTTACATAAATTCAGTTCATCTCCCAACATCGAAAGAATTAGTAATCAGAGAATGAAAGCCACAGAAGTGTTAACATTAATTCTACTCTGCCACAAACCACGTGGCTAACACCATGACACCTTACCACTTACTGAGGGAGAGCTATTTATTTATGTAACCTATAGCTCACATTTAAATAATTAGTCTGCCTGATAAATTTTAAAACTTGCAATCTGTGTGCCACGTTTGCATAAGCACGGCATATTTAATGCAGGTACGATTGTTTAACACCTCCAGCACCACATTAAAGAGTTTCATATAATTAGCAGAGTTATCCACTCCAACTTTCAGGCCAGTTACACAGTAAAAAAAAAAAAAAAAAAAANAAAAAAGGCGCTTGTTGAACAGTGTGAAGCTGCTCCTCCAGAAATGTAGCCTGAACTCCTAACAAGGGATGTTCAGAGAGCAATATGTGCTGCCTAGGAATAAGCAAATCGGGTCAGCTATGACTGGACCTGATCCAAAGTTCCCCTTCTGTTATCTCCAAGAGCCTGTAGCTCCCCAGATCAGTGTGCCATCTTTGGTTTTCTTTTAGCTCACCAGGAGCAAAGGCCTGCATTTAAGAGGTGCTGAATGCTTGTTCCTCCCTTCAGCACCAGAAGCTCAGTGCTTCCCTGCAGCCAGATGCCAGAACACCCCCACAGGACTGTGGATCTGAGATGGGAGTTTTAAAATGAGCCCACACTTGTAGAAGGTGAAGGGTAATGCTCCTGGGGTTCTATTCTGGATGCAGTAGTTCTAATTCTCCAATGAGCACCAGAAGGAGTTACACAGGGATACAACTAATGAGCTCTATTTACTCCTCATCAGAACCGTCCTTCCTTCCAGGAGGTGCATCAGGGATGAGCTTGATCTTTGCTGCTCTTATTTTGCCACAGTCAAGCAAGCAAGACCCCAGCTGTGTGAATCATATCATGGAAGTCTCTTGGCATAAAAATAAAACTGAATTTCAGTTTAAAAATTAATCAGTGGATGAACCTGAGGTGAAAGCTATGCTCTTAGAGAGTGGATGCCATTGGCATCTACTACTTTAGAACTGACCTAGTGTGTATTTTAGAACTTAAGATGTGACAATTAGAAAGCAAAGTGATATTCTGAAAATCAAATCATAAATTCAGACATTTTAAAAGTTCACTTAAGAGTTCTCCTTTAGACATCTCATCTGAAAATAAAAGGCCAAAATAACTGTTTATTTGCTTCTTTGGTAACTATTTCTCTTAAGCCAGATCTTCAAACACTCAAATTTAAAGCCAAATTTCTAAACTCACTTTTCAACGAGCAGCCACTGACATCAACATGTCTTGTCATATTTTCAAAGAACTTCAACACTCAGTGCACTTCAAAGAAATTAGCCACCTGCATTATTGCCAATCAGTTCTAAAAACCCTGTTTCATCTATGTTAAGCTCTCATGAAAACTTCTAGCTATACGTCTTCCCCAAATGGTGTTTAGGCATTTCAGAAGTTATTCTTTGATTATTTCAGAGACACGTCAAGGCCCTTGTCACGGGGAATTATTTTCTAGTTTCATCTATCCAAAATGGTAAAGAAACTTGGATCAATCCCACCATGCTTGCTTATCAAAAATCTTCTATTATCACAGGACGTTAATCTCAGATAAGTAAAATGAAGACAAACTTAAACTTAAAAATAGCACTACACAGATTCCTATGTTGGTAACTCAACTGCCAGGAACATTCACCTTTACATTGTACCAAACTCAGGCAATTAAACATAGTTCTACTACTGCTGGAGAAAAGGAGCAAAGACTAATATATTTTAAAAGAACCTTGATAACTCTGGGAAAATAAGTTCTTAATGGGTGATAAGAATATATTCTTCAAGGAGAACTCCCACGAGCAACAGTGACTCTTAGCAGGAGGTATGGGAAAGCACCACATGGTACTATCAGGGACATAAAATATTGGTACTAGGAGGGCATAGGATGAAGATGGAGATGGAATATTCCATAATCTTAGGCATAAGAAACCAAGTTCCATATTTGCAGGTCCAAGGAAAGAGATGCCTTTGGGGAAGCACCATATAAAGCATGGCCTGAGAATAAAAGGACCTCCTTTCTCCAGAAAGAAAAATAATCCCTGCAGTGAATTGTTACATGAAAATCCTCAGCTGAACAGACATTTTAAGAGGACAGTTTCTTCCCAATTTTTCTTAAGAACTTGAAAATAACAAAGAAATTCCCCCTTCTCCATTTCTATGAATAAGCGAACTCTCCATTTCGTACTTCTCCAAGCAGAGAACCAGATCTCTGCTCTTTCCACAAGAGGGAAAATGTGGGGAGAAACAGGACAGACAGCACAGACAACCCCTCTTTGCCTTTTTAGAGGTTTTTCACCTGCAGAAGGAGGCACTGTCTTGCCAAGGAAGGACACAGGGAAGAAGAGGGCTGATGATGGGACTGCAGCAGGACAACGAGCAAGGCTGAGACCATCCAACCAGTGGCAATGCAACCGTGTGAGATCCAACAATGGGGAGCACTGAAATGTCATGAATAATTTCTCATGTTGAATCAAATCCAGAATAAATATAATGGTGTAGGCTGAGGAATCATCCCTTGGAATCTGCAGCTCATAAAAACCAAACACCCAAAGGGGTATTTCCAAACAGCTCCTGGAGCTGTGTTAGACAAAACCTCTGCATTTCTGAAATGCTAATCAGGGCAGAATTAGCTGATCGGGGAAACACCAAGTCAGATGAGGGGACAGGAGGCCAGCAGCAGATTACAGTCTATGAAGGTTTGAACAGACTTGTTAACAGCTGCTTAGGGTAAACTATAATTAAGAAATCTTTCCTTGTTTGGGGTTTGAGAGTTTTGTTTGTTTGGAGTTTTGTCTTTGCTAGTTTTCTCCCTTTCCAGTTCTGACAATGAATTTCGCATCAGGACCCTGGGGAAGCAGAGCAGATTCTCAGCATTCACAATGAGCAGAAGCAGAAGAACATGACAAAGGAAAGGCACTTTAGTCCCAGAGTTGCTACATTCTTTCAGAGGATTTTCACCTGGTGAATACAAATCTCTAAAAACTCTCTTTGCTGGTGGATTTACTTTTTTTTGGCACCTAAATCTGCACAAGTCACTGTTTCGCAGTTGTCCATACTTGTTTTGCTACCTGACTCAGAAAATCAGTTAAAGAAATTAATTCCTTCCATGTGTATATGCAGATAAAAGCAGGTGTCCAAATTACATAACCTTAACTTGATCCCTTATTTCCTTCAAAAGTGTGGAGTAAATCAAAACTTATGAATAGGGCAATAGTCTTCATAGTGCCCAAATAAATTTCAAAGGAAAGATTTAGAAAGACAGATTTTTTTTTTTACCATCCTGACCAGAGGACATGCATTGCTTAAAGCCAGAAAGCACATCTTGGAGGGGTAGTGGCTGATGATACTGAAACAGGCCACAGGTTCACCCAGACAATGTAAGATTTGGTAGGTTAATGTAGACCTTTCTAAGCAATTTTTTAGTGCCTACTTTGGCATTAGACTGTTGAACATAATAGGTGCTTTTAGTACAAGGAATAGGACGGATCTGCTTGTCAGGGAGCAACTTGCTGGGAGAATCAAGAGAACATTATAACATGAGTATCTAAACGTAAATTCCAGCCTTTTCCTGGAGGAAAAAGGAAAGTAGAACAGAAGTGCAAAAGGCTGGGGAAAAACCATATGATCCAGAGTAATACTACACGACTCAGTGATTAAACTGGGCTGGAAAAAGCAAGGTATCTGCATCTAAATTTAGCTCCCTAAATGATTGGTTTGATTTTCCAAGGTGATGAAAGCCTGCAGCTCTTGTCGACTTCAGGTGCCCACATTTGAAATGTTTGGCCTTTAGTCTTCAACTCGAACTAATTGAAGGATTTAACATTTCAAAGCTAAGGGGGTTTATCCAATCCAAAGTGCCATAAAGCTGCAGTTCCTAGGGATGAGAGATATGACACTTGAACAACTCAAAGGCAAAGCAGGAGAAGAAAGATGATTATTCCCCAAAGTGCATACACTTGAAAGACAGGCTAATGAGTTCTTAAATGACATAATTTAATCCCAATGCTTTTCAAATACAATGCTCAAGTTTTCTCTTCCTCAGTCATTACAGAGTGCATAAGGAAGTTTTAACAGTACTTCTGCCCTTTGGAATACTGAAAAAATGGGCTACTTGGTTAAGTTCCCTCTGAGCTGCATAATAGATCAAATTAGCCAACAGCCCTGCACCACAGACAGGCAGGAAAGCAAGTCAAAGGGATCCTGTCCTCCCAAAGAGTGTATATCTTCACAGGGATCCAAGGCCCATCAACCCTTGAAAAAAAACTGTAAAAGAGCATTGCCAGGGGCCAATAGATGCTTAGAGACACCTCTAGAGAGAGGATACTGGTGCAGATGGTCTTACAGAGTATTAGGCCCCCAATAACAGGCAAAGCCCAAGAGAGAGTTCTAGCAGCAGACTGAGGTTAAGTGAAGCCTCCTGTGACGTGGTCCTTGCTCTATCTGGTAGAAACATTTGAGAAAGCACAGCAAATTATGCATAAGACTGTTACAAGAAAAAATGTGGATAAGCCCACAGCTAAGGTAATCAAACAGCATTTTACAGAAGTGAGTCTATCCTTCTCTCTGCCAAAATGTTGTAGTGCTCAGAAAGTCACCTCAGCCAGAACATGTCACAGTTGGTCACCTTCTGGGCATCCACATGAAGCACACTGGACTGGTCTGCAGAAATCCTGAGCAGTGACAAGTTTAACTGTAGCCCCTAAGAGCAATGAGCTGAATCTGTCATTTAAGGTGTTAAGTATGCAAAAGAAATCAAGCTCTAAAGCTAAGTTGTCACCCAAAGAGAATGAGCATTACTTAAAGTATAAAATATATGCATTAATGCTTCAGAAACATTCAGATACTCCGCTGAGAGGCTCTGTGTGAAAGCTCAGAGGACATTAATAACCTTGTATTCAGGACAGAGTTTGGATGGCATCTGGAACTTCACACTGAACGATGCAGATAAAAATAAACACTTGATCTTGTCCACCCTGTGCACAGAATAAAGTAGCAGCTTGTGATCGAGTCTTTAAGACTTTATCACATTCCAAATTAAAGCTACACAGGCAGCCTTAATTCTGCCTTTTCCTAATCCTTCAGAGTTTAATTTTACAGTTCTAACTTTCTCTAAACATAGTACTTTTTGCACATCAGTAATAATTCACCCATCTCTTGCAAGAATGATTTACATCCAGTATACCAGCACAGTAAATCCTAATGGAATGATCCCATGAATCATAACATAGAATTACATTTAATTCCTATGTTCTTTAAATAAGAACATTGGAGATTTTTTTTTTAAATTAGAAATTTTGAGGTGCTATCAAGTAACATTAAACTAATGAGATAAGATTTAACTGAATATGTAACTTGTATAAATAAAATTTTATGCTGTTCTCGATTCTAGCTCAATTTTAATTCGATTTAGGACACCAGTATCAAACTTTCAGCTTTCAGATTTGTTTCAGTTAATCTCATGCTAGCTTTAAGAAGTTGAATCAAATAATGATTGCATTGATACCATATTGACTTCTTTTCCTGTTACAGGTCATATTTTCTAAGCAACATCACTACTGCTCCAAGGAAAACACAAAAGGTTGGCAGGATTTGTTTAGTGGCAAAGGGGTCTGCTTATGCAATGGAGGATTTATATGTAGAGTGTAGGATTAACTCTGTAGAGGTGTTTCTGAAGCATGTAATTGCAATTCTCACCCATGTGCAAAGCTGCTGTGGGATGAAAGGTTCTGGGGTGACAGCAAGAATATAGGCAAGGGGGCTGCTGGTGCCCATTTGTACAGAACAACCCTTGTGTTTCTTACTCTCTCCTAAACAATGCTAATAAATGTGTATTAAGTAGTTAGGGGAACTCCTTCAACAAGCACAATTTCAACAACTCTGACAAGCTCTTGCTTCTCTTCTGTGAGAGAAAGTTCAACAGCTGCCTACCCTTCATGAACAAATGTTAAAAACAACAAAATAAAAAAGATGCAGAGACCCGCAACAAACTGTCACACAAACAACTGGAAATGGCCAGACATGAGAACACGAAGCAGGGTGTTTCCATTATCTAGTGGGCATTAAAAGCCATCTGCAGACTGTGGAAATTAGACAGGAGTTAAATGGACAAGCAGTGTAACTGAGTAACATCAGACCACCTGAGCAGCATGAAAATCAGCAGCACAAACTGAGCAGCCCATTTGGGCAAGATACAGAAAAACAGGGGGTCTTTTGAAAAGGATATTGTAATAAGCCAAGTGTGAAGCAATCTTTGACTGAATCCCTTTTGTAGTTGCAGGCAGAGGCACTTGACAGAGAACTTCAGAAGCATTAAACAAATGTTATCTGGAGAACCAAGAAGGCATCAAACAGCAATAAGAGTCACAACTGAAAACACTCTCAAGATCATCACCAGCAAAATAGGGGCAGAACCTCACCATAAAGAGAAACAAATAGACAGCTTGGTAACTGAAATAAAAGCTGTATAGTTTGTTTTATGCTGATTTGGATTTTTGCAATTCATGTCAGAGAAAGATGTGGTTTTTAACAATGCGGAGCAATTGAAAGTAAGCTCAAGGACATATTCCTACTAAGCCACACTTATTTACACACTCCTAGCAGGCACAGACTGAACAACAGCATACACAGTCAGCTCTACTGTCTTTGCAATGCAGAAAGAGACCCTTCTTTATTTCAGCACTTCCTGAGCTTTTCCACAGCGTTTAAATTGCATATTCAGATACAGACATTTGTAATGTCAGGAGATTCATCTGCATTTCTTAAGCTCCATTAGCCTGTGCTCACTCCACTTCTGATCCAACTATGCCATTCTTAAATTGAAGCAAAAAAAAACTTAATAATTTTTTATTTTCATGCCTATTTTATGTATCTTCAAAACATAAATGCGAAATTTCGACAAATCCAAAGACCCTAACACTGTTTCTTCAACGTCAGGATCCCTGCATTGCTGGCATAGTACTGACACAGAGGTGGAGGGTATTGGAGGAAATCTGATGCTCATTAAGGTTTTCTCTCCTGCATAATATATAGCAACAGAGCACCTCATTAACACTCATTTCATTACCATCGCTTATCAACCCATTTACATAAAAAAACCCTTGGAAAATGGTCTCGGATTAAAAGGGGGAACACAGTCTCAGGGCTTTTGGACCAGTGCTGCCCTGCACCCCCTGAGCTGCAAATCGGGCAGAGTCACAGTTTTTTGTTTTTGCTTTTTTTTTTTTTTTCATTTAGCCTGCATATTTTGTACTGGTAAACTTGAAACTTTGCATTTACACATAACTCCTCTACTAGGTGAAGCTCTGGTAGATATGTGGAGAACATAGACAATAAAACTGTTTGGCAATCTCTCTGACACACAATGCAGTATTATCATAGAAGAGATGCATATTCTGATATTGAATTCATATTGATAGTGAAGGTTTGATAACTCCCACACTACAGAGCTGTCACTTAGGTGCTCCATACAACAGACCTGTTTATGTCTGATATACAGAAATTTATTTCTGTGAGACAATTCAGGAGAGCTCAGGACCAAATGATTCCCTTACTATGGATTACACTGCTTTTACAGCTTGAGAAGAAACCATTAGCTAATTACAAGAATTTCCTTTGTAATCTTCCCTTCATCTTTGGGGGGAAAAATAATCACCTTGCAAGTACTTCAGCATTGCGCAGATCATTATTTCTGGTTGCAGCTCTTGTGTGCTTAGCTTAGCTTCCTAAGAAAGCCCAGTATATACACTTTAGTTGATATAAGAAATAAACCACTCACTAAACCCCCAAAAGTTTATCTTAACTGTTGTGTAGAGTTAACATTTATCCTCTTGTCTGAATTCTGGATAAGAATGTTATCTTCTCTGCTCTCTATTGCCATTCTTCTGTCTGTGCAAGTCTTCAAGGGCTACATTTGCATAATCTGCATTCAAGTAGCAGGAATATTTAATCTGTTTTGTGCAATATGAAGACATTTACAACCTTTCTGTGCATCTCTTTTTTATGTACTGCTAACCTCACTGCAGGTATTTTGCATTCTTTCATGGATAACTGGGGTGGTGGAGTTCTGTTTCTCTAACATCCAGTTTCATCCACCCTTTCAGTTTATGCAAAGGATTAAATTAAACAGAATTGTTTATTTAAAGGAGTCCTACCTGTTCTTCATCTTGGACACTCTAAAACTGAATACTACCTAACTCAACAACAGGGCAATGTGTAGAATAAAGCAACACTCAGTGTTACTGTGGTAGGGTGTAATCCAGACCTTCACACTGCAGGTTTATAATGTGACTGCTTATGATCAATCCAAGCAAGCAAAATGAAAATACAAGTGCTTCATTTTCTACAAAGGAAAAACAGCTTCACCACAATCATGGCTCAAGTAATTTGCCACTTGGTACATTCCATTCAGGTGCGGGTAGAAAGAACAAAATTACTCAGTCAAAAGTGGCAAAATGCAGTGCAGATTAAAAAGTATCTGTAAAAGTAAAGGAGGAAGATGATTACAATCTTTTGGGCACAGAACCATTCTAATGTGTACAGAACAGCTTTACCTAGTTTCAATCCACATATATTTTCATTTAAATACAGCCCTTTGCTAATTCTACTACTCTCTAAAGTTTACTGCAGGGAGCATGAAAAACATGGTCTTTATGAACAGATGGTCTTTTCAAGGAAATGTAGTTACACTTAAATACAGACAAATGTACTGCGGACTAATGGTGCTGTTAGAATGCAAGTTCTGAAAAGGGAAAATATAGGACCACATAACATGGTAGCCCTTAATTACAGCAGGCTTTTTCCCCTGCTGAAGACAAACTAATCACTAATGAAGCTTAATTAGCAGTAAACAGGTACCAGTGTACAGTCATTCATGTACAAACAGATGTCTATTGATTGTATTTGACTGAATACAAATGTGAGTAACTGTTGTTTAGGTATTCTTAGTATAAGGTGGAAAATTGTAACACAGCAGCTCCTTCCTCTATGACAAGTGAACAAATTCAGTCTGTCAAGCACAGATACCTCCCTAGTTTAAAGGATCAACTTATACCTCAACACTTGGTAGCAACCTCCTGAGTCCAGCATGTCACAGAGCCTCGTTAGGTTTGACAGCAAAGGTGGAGAGATTTTACCAAACCACAGTCCAAATGAGCAATATGCTGCTTTTTTGTGCCTGCTGCCTGGGCCAGCTGTAATGCAGAGTGCAACACAGGAACAACTGGCACAGAGAAGTCTTTGGGGGTTTGTTGGGTTTGGGGCGGTTTCAAAGGGATTCTCTTCTCTCTTTTAAGTTCAACAAGGTTCATTTACCAAATCCATCAGACCTAAAGCTGTGAAAGGCCAGCTCAGCTTGAGGGGGCTGTATGTCTTTCAAAGGAGTAGAGAGTATTTGTGGAGTAAACAGTGTTAGCTGGGGAACACAATCATAGTAGGGCAAAGATACAAAGAAACCTTGAAATTGAGAAGAAATCCTAACCTTTACACTATATTGCTTTTTGTGTGCGCATGTGTTTGTTTTCTTTGAAAGGCTCCTTGAGCTCACTATCTAAAGTTTAGTGCAATGCCTTCCAATTCTCAACAGCCAGAATTCACTTTCAAGTCTACAAATACAATGAAATTAAATTATGGAAGATAAAGGTACTCTGAATTCTTATTTCCACTGACAGTTTTCTATTACGTATAACATTTTTTGAAAAATGTTTGAGCCAAAGTATTTCTCTTTTCCTTTTTTCCCTCTAATGAGAATGGTGAACCTTTCACCTCCCAGAGATAAGCCCTAAGGCCTTCCCCAAGAGTCTGTGGAAAAGAGCAAAGTTTTGTGAGTATTAACACCATCTTTCCCCTGCTGATTTGGCAATAGGAGAAGCAGCACAAACAAAATTCCACACTTGGCTCAGGGACTCCAGTTTTTCCATATGAAAAGTGAGAGCAGCTCGGAGCTGCACCACCTGCCCAGGAAACCCAGCACTCTGTTTGCAATGGCACCAGGGTCTAACTGAGGGTAACAAAAGTCTTTCTGATGTGATGAGGAAGGGTGGGCATCCAGAGCTATTTCCATTCCTACAGTTATCCAGTGCCAGGAGGCTCTCACAGACACCAGCAGACACTTGCAGAGCAGTCAGTACTGCAGAAGTCCATGTGACAGATCTTGGTCTTCTCTAATTGTTTTTTTCCAAGTGGAAGACGCAGTGAATCTGGAAAGGATGTCAAGATACCCAGTGTATAGTACTGGACCAGGATTGTGGGGTATCAGTTTATTTCAAGTTCTGTCTCAAGCTTCACCTTTAAATTTCTTCATGTCACTCGTGTCCCAGTGTCCCCCGACAATGCAAGGTAGCAATGCCTCCTGTGCCTGGCTAAGCTCAATTATAACACTAACCACAGTTCTCTATTTCACCAAAGTGCTTCCCAAAACAGGAGTGAAGCATTCAAGAGAGCTGAGGCTGTGTCTGTATAGCACATACAGTGATTTCAAATGCTGCTGCACTATTAATATAATAATATTAATAATTTAATAATAAAGCAAATTGTATTTGAAGATGCTAACAGAAATTCTAATAACGATCAGGTTTCCACTCATTATTTTCTTCTGACATTATAATGGAGAGTGAAACATTCATTTTAAAGGCACTTAGTGATGTTGATAAAAAAAAATTAGTGATATATTGAATCAAGAAATGAAAAGTATATGGAATAAAATGACAGATAATGTCACAGATGAGAGGAAACATCTCCCAAAACTAAATATTCTGTCACATCACAATATCTTATTTCTGTTTCTCCTCTTTTTTCGGAATATAGAGGTTCAGCTAAAGAACAGCAATGCTGCATTCTTTTCAAAATCAGCGAGTGAATATGGTCAAAACTGTCTTCTCTTGCCTCGGGCAACAAGGATAATATGGCTAACCTTAAACTGGGATTTGGCAAAATAAAACATGAAAGCTGTAACTAGAGGAATGCCAACTCCATTAAGATGAAGACAAAAGAACTGTCATATGTATTATAAAATAGGGAGGCTTATTTGATGCCAGTTGAAATATTCATTCCACCTTTTCTGCTATGGACAGTATTTCAATTGAAATGCTAAGTGACTGACCCAAAATTTGATCTTGCCTCTTGGGTACAGCAGTGAAAATCCAGCATAATTCCACAACGGAGGAGAATTAGTCAGGATTTACTCTGGTGTTTTTTCAAGTACACCAGCACCAGTTATTCCTTTCTCTTTTAACTTCAGGGTTCAGTTTTAAATAAGACAGAAAGGACTTCTCACAGTAGAGGTCTATGCTTACACTATGGACGTTCTGACTACCTAACAATCTTGTTTTTCTCCCCTAAAAAACCAACTTGAATCAGAGAAATTGACACAAGAACGTGCAGGTACCACATCAGAGTTCCTATCTTGAAAAGAAGTAGTGAACCAATGTCTCATTCCCAGCCCTTTGGGACTCTGCTATTGATTTCACACAGCACTCACTCAGCTGCTCTGAAGCCCGAGTCAGCTGTGCTGGGGAGACACAAGTGCATCCAGTCTCCCATTTCTGATCTCCTCCCTAATACACCTGTTTAATGCTACTGATACATCCAAATGTTTACAGAGAAGTTTAAATACAGTATGTCTATACGTTTGTCTACAAATTTGTGAAAGTAGAAACAAACCTCTTTAAAATGGTAAACTGCATGCGTGTCGACCATCCAGAAGGGTTTCTGGTCTATGCCTCAAGGAATATCCCTAAACAAATAACATTACTGCTTTGCTGAGCATGTCCTTCACATCTTTCCGCCTTGTTTCAACTACAACACGAAAGGTCCTTCACGCAATAATGATCTTTTTCTTTGCAACACAAATATGCTCAGAAGCAACAAAATGAATTTTCCAAGGAAAGAATTAATTTGAAAAGTCTGTTTTAAATACTTCTTCCTGCTGTAGTGCTGAGTAACCTCCATGCTTCTACGTATTACTAAGAAAAGTTGTGTGAAAATATCTATTTGTCCTGGTTTTATTTGTGTAGATATCAATACCCTGAGCACATATTCCTTTACCCTTTACTTCTGTGGCTGATCAGATATGAAATTTTCACTTGGTTCATTAGCCTTAGTGAAGAATGAAAATAGTAAAATACTATTGACATACTTCAAGTCCTCAAATGGGTCTTTGGCAATTATTTCTGTAGAGGCAAGAATGAACTCTATGGCAGCTCTTAAGGAAATAATCCACACTGGATTAATTCAGTTTGTGCAGCTACTGCTGCAAATTTGATTGCAGATGTAAGACAAGTGGACACAGGCCAATCATAAACACTCAAAAATATCCTTTTAATAAAAAAATAAACACTATATGCAACAGTATCAATGCTTTGACAGCTGTCCTACAAGGAACTTCATTTTTCTCTCCTCCTTTAGAAGTAAACACATAGAAAGTTGACAATGTCTTCAGAGTTTTCTTGTTTCTAGTTGAAGACACAGAACAGGACAGATATTATTTAAGAGTCTATAGTAACTTTCTATACATTTTCCTTCAGATTTGAATTTGATTTACAAATGCCATCATTTGCACTGTTTCTGAAATAGGTGACACGTAGTAGTCCTGCATAATTTTAGGTTTACAGATTCGATACACATTTATAACTGATTCTGTAGCAGAACCTCAGATCAAAGGGATGATTAAAATCTAAGTTCTGGTGGGAGTTCAATCACTTCAAAGCCTATAGATAGCAACATTAGCATCCAGCCATGCATGGTTTTAAAGAGTGTGTGGCTGGGATCAGAAGTCCCAGAGGGAAATGAGGCAGCCTTTCTGTGGAAGCAGATAACACTCACAATACTCAAAGGTTTAAATCTCAGCTACTGTCAAACCCTCCTGGATAGTGAAGGAGGTCTTTTCTGTTTATCTCAAGAAGAGCAGCATTCTTGGTTTGTTTTTTTTTTAACTATTCCTAAAACAGTTACAAGAGAATTTCCGTATTTGAGATTTAATGCGCTGCTGTTACCACGCAAGTACAGTGCAATCATTGCATCAGCTGCAAACAGACATCTGTTCCACAAATCTTCCCAACATCATTTTGAAACCTCGATTTTCTACTGAAATGCTTAGGAATGTTCTCACTGTATTCCTTTGTTGTCTCATCCAATAATACCTCTGCACATAAATGGCACTGAGACAATCAGTTTACCTCTGCTTTCATTTATTATTCATGTTGTGGGAGCATAGAGAGACCCCAGCCATGGGGCCTTGATCTTATTTGTATTTGCTGAACAAATATATCCTAAGAGACAAGTCATTGTCCTGAAGAAACATTTTATTTTCAGCCTAAACAGACGAGACAGTCAGGAGGTGTGAGAGGAAATAACAAGGTGAAATGTCTTACCCACAAGTCATGTCACTAACCATGGAGTTATCGAGGACAAGGAAGTCCAGGAAAAGAAACCTGGACAATGGGACTGCTGCAAAGAGCCAGCCCCCAGAGTTACTATGCTGAAACTTTGCCTGAACAGGGCCAAAAATAAATTTATTCCTGCCTGTCTCAGTGGCATAAGGAGCAATTACTGCTTATGGGGACTGAATGTGGAAGCCTGCAGTTGTTAAAGAACATAGCATGGAGAACAGCCCGATCACCTTCACCACTCCTGAAACACTCAGGCTCATTAGGCTCATCTGTTCGTGCAGAACAATGTTAATTCACCCTAAAAAGGATGGCAGGAGAGGTGAAAGGTTGCTACATGTCCCCAGAGCTTACATATGGCAGTGATAAGCTACAAGAGACAAAAAAATCTGGAAATGAGTGGAAGAGGGCCTCAGATCACAATGTGGCTGGAGGTGAAACATCTGCCACATCCAGCTTTTTACAGAAGCAGAAAATTAATTTATTAACCGACTCTCCACCCAGAGATTTATATGCACAATAACATCAAATAGGTGAATGATATGGAATTTAATACAGCTAAAAAATTAGAAAGACTTAGGAAACCCTCACCAAAGCCATAAGGCTGAAGTGCTGACTCCTGGTCTTCCCAGATTAAACCCCAGGTCTCTGTTCTTTATCGACACACAGGTTGGTACCAGTGTCCTGGACAAACTGAAACTCAAGTAACAATGTCCCTCCTAATTTATTCCCATCTCTCCCACCTTTTAACCAGCCACCAGATTTTTCTCATCACATTTTCATGCTTTGCTTTTAAATGACAGCACCGTATTTTTTCAAAGATGTGGCTCTGTCTTCTGACAGATGGAATAATTCTAATATATCGTTTTACCTGCCTCAGCGAGGAGCTCTGCAGCATAATTAAAACAGAGGACAGATGAAAAGGTTTACAACACAACTACATCCCTGGAACATAATGCTCACTGGAGTATCACTTACACCTTCCTGTTTCCCCAAGATGCAGCAGACAGTGCAACGTTTGCTGGATGCCAGGCTGTTTGAGCTGTAACTGACTGCGGGACAAAACAAATGCAGGAATTCTGCCCCATAGCTGCTTGGCACCAACTCAGCACTCAGACCTCTGTGGGACTCCCCTAATCTAAAATTATCTCACAGATCTCTTCTGTGAGGAGGCAGATGAATCAGGTAATGAGACCTCACAGTGTCAGGCATGGGATAGAGGAGGAACCAACTCAGACATGTCACCAGAAATGTATTAACACACGCTACACCAGCTGATCACACCCTATTCATAGTGCTGGGAGGGTTGAAATTCAGAACTTAAACAGAAACAACCAAACAAACCAACCCTCACAAAGCTCTTTGTCTGTCCTGGTGCAACTCTGACCCCATTGTTGCTTATATGTTAGTTCTGGGATTTTCAATGATACTTTCCAGTGACATTTGTGCATATAAATCCCTCAGTCATCTTCAAAATGCCAACCTGACGGCTGCTTCTAACCTCAATATTAAAAGCTGGAACAGTAAATATAAAGCAAACAAATAAACCTCACACTCACAACCCCAAACTAAAAACTGTTTGGAAAGAGTTATCACTGTAACTCTAGAAATTAAACCAACATCAAAGAGCAGTAAGGAATGTATCCAGAGGACTGGTTATTGTACTTATAACCTACAATTGGTCTTCATCCTGATGCACATGAGGTTGGTCGTTATTGGTGAGAAATTACTAGACTAAAAAAAAATTAATAAAGCCCAAATCCCTGGTGTGAGCCAGCCTGGCTGTACATATCACCACACTGTCCCTGTGTTATTTCTTAGTGATATCTTCTTGTTTTCTCTCTTTTATTACTCAACAGGTACATTGTGCATGGGATGAAGAAACAGCAAGAAATGCCAGCAAGTTTCTGGACTGAGGGTGACCTTTATATTTTGCTGGAAAAAAGAATGGACTGAAAAATTTTAGCATTTTAATTTTTTTAACTACCTCAGAATGGAAATTAAGTATAAAGGGACTGATGAAGTCAGCAAATCACCAGAAACCAGATACTTGGATGGAGGATGACAAAGTGTGCAATAAGTGATCCAACAGGACACAAGTAGATGACATTAACTTAAAAATCCATAAACTAAAAAACCAGTAGAAGACGGACAAACCATGAAGGCCTCACAGAGAGACGTTGTTAGTGAGGTCAAAAAACACTTCACCTTGGCATGCATTAATAACTCATAGGGACTGTAGTTTTATGTTCAATAGTGTGAACTATCTGCAAGATCAGCAAACCCAGAAAAAGTTATTGATTACTCTATTATTAAAAATCAGTTGATGTGAAATCCTTCATGTATAGACAGCACATAGGACCAGGAAATATAGGAGATATACTCATGGCTGAGCTTTTCAGCAGCGATCTGAAACAACAAATTGACTATTCAGACAAATCTTTCTTCTCACATTTGCCTTGGAAATATCAGTATTCTGTAAAAAATATCAAGGAATACCTTTCATTAGACAACCTACAGCATATCATTTATTTTACTGGAATTGTAAATGTCAGTATTGATAATAAGAAAATAAAAATGTCTGTGAATTTATGATATACTATACACAGTACTATGACAAAGGGACGATTATAAAAACAAATAAATTAATTAAAAGCTCTTTGCAAGGCAATATCCAGAGGAAGCAAAGTGAAAGGCTGGATTATTTTTGTATGTTAGCAAATTAAGTTACTTCTATTGTTAAATAAGTTTTTTGCTACAATTTTATTTTAAATAATTTATGTTCTTTTTTGGCTCCTTCTTTTACTAACAGGCTTATGTTTCCCGGTTTCATGTTTAGCAAAAACAAAAAGCAAAAACTGCAAAGCTAAAAAAACATTCTGATGTGGTTGGTTTCTTGACAAGCATGATGACAGTTTCTCTACAAAAAGCCTTTGAGACAGTAGGGGAGAAATGCAACATTCAGGGACACATCCCTGCTCTGCTATCTGCACAAATCAGATCTCAGCAAACCTACAGAGCAGCAGGATATCTAAAAAGCCCTTCTGCCCATAAACATGGTTTATTGTAACATAAATATGATAATGTGAGGAGTTCCTGACCCTTATATTTCCAGGAGTCTTTTCCTAATAAACTCTCCTTCCTTGTCTATATGCCCTTCTTTGCCAGTAAAAATCAGCCTTCTCTTAGGTCACTTCCTACTTTTCCATCTTTCTCTCAGTACAGCTTTAGAAAAACTTTCATTTTCCCTGTCATTTTCTCTTCATGGCTCTGTTGGAACTGTGGCTCCTCCCTTTCCAGAGTAATCCCACCCATGCAGATGAGCTGTTCCCATTCTCACAGAGGACAGACAGGTACACACATTCCTGCACCAGAACACCACCACTGCCTGCCTTGTTGAGTTGGGACATTGTCTGAGATCACCGCAAATTTTATCTCCTCCACTTACAGCTCTCCCCAAAACCCTGTAAATATCTTCCCTTTGCCTGCTATTTTTAACATCCTCACTTTTTATCCCTGCATGACTTCACTCTTTCTTCTGGATTGCACCAAACATCAAAGTTTTTTCTCTCGTAAGAGACATCTCCGTCACTTCCCTGTTGCATCCTTTTTGCTGTCACATATTTTAAGAAAAGACAACATTTGCTTAATTGCAAGCACAATTATAAGGCTTCTGCTATGACAGAGGCAGTGCCTGGCAATAATTTTGTTTTGCTTTTTAAGTAAAGCAAATGGATGTACTTATGCTTTTTAGTGAAGAATTAATTTCTGCTAACATTCTCAAATGGGCAAAATTACATGAGCCAGGCATACAGAGAGCTCTGATGGACAGAAAATGAAATATCATCAATCTTCATCCACCGAATTTGTATTATGGAATATATTTATTCTGTGCATAGAGAATAACTCTGTGCTATTTCCTTTACATATGACAGATGTTCATTCCTCATTCTTGTTATACAGTATAACTTCCTGGGAAATACCACACATTTCATTTAAAAGCAGAATTTAACTCCAGATTTTGCCCTCTAAAACAACAGTGTGGCTTTTATCCTTATATATTCTAAATATATAACAATCTACTTCTCTCTGGCAGTTGAGGAGTGCAGTAACAGGCAAATGTGTTGCAGGCAGTTCTCTGTCAGCCTTGCAGGGTGGTAACAGAGCTGTCACCTGAGAGCAGCTGCAAAGTAAGCAAAACCACTCATCTCTTTACCCTCAGCTGCTGTGTATAAAGAAAAAAAAAAAGGCAGCAGTGAACTGGTACTGCCTGATGCCATGCTTATCAGATATTATTTTAACATTTAGCACTAAATCTGGCAGCATAAAACTTGATACTCTCCTGTCAGGTTCTCTCACTTCTACATTGTACAGGAGACTGCACAGTAGCCAACTCAGCAGATGAAACTGTCATTGCACAAAAAACCTGAACGCCTTAAGCTGTGGTGGGTTGATGCTGGCTGGACACCAGATGCCCATCAAAGTTGCTCTATCACTCCTCCTCCTCAGCAGGACAAGGGAGAGAAAATACACCAGAAGGCTCATGGATCGAGATAAGGGCAAGGAAAGATC
Organism: Pitta sordida; assembly: GCA_013390025.1. NCBI lineage: Eukaryota > Metazoa > Chordata > Aves > Passeriformes > Pittidae > Pitta > Pitta sordida. The sequence continues at coordinate 298,611 of WEKX01021775.1, forward strand.
ACTCACTAATTACTGTCATGGGCAAAACAGACCCGACTTGGGGAAATTATTATTTTCAAGAGATACAAGACAAACAGAACAAGAAACGTGTTGTGATATGAATTCTCCTTCTGATCAGCTTCCCTTTTTTATCTGAGATAGAGCAAACAGGCAGCTCTGACTTCTTTCACCTTGAACACTTCTGGGCCTACAACGGAAAGACGAGGAGCATCAGTTAAGCATGGTAACCCATACCATGCCTCAGCTAAATAATTTTTACAGAAATGAGCGCATGCAAATCCAACAGAGGTTTTGCCTTGCGGTGTGTGCTGGGCTGTGGACTGTAGACAGCATCCTAAGAGAATTTTTGCTGTGAGTATGTGCAAGAACTTTCAGCACACCTCTTGCTTGGGGTACTAAACTTAGGCATCATTAAATTGTCATAAATGCAATAGACTTCAAATAGCAAGACAAGCATTAGACCCAGAACAATACTCTTAAGCCATCTTTTCTGGACCCCTACCCCTCCAGAACTGTTTCCTGGGTTAAATGCTGAAACGCTGTTTTATCTGCTCTTCTTTTACCTTTTCTCACTCTTGCGTAACATCACTGATTACCACCTTGTTAACATTCAAACAAAACAACATCCAAGGCCAATATTTAGTCATTAGCAGCACCCTGTCCCAAAACACCATCGTGTTTGGAGACATTTGTAAACCTAAACCTTGGTAGTCAGATTTTAATTAACAAGGAACGCTTAACCTGCATTTTTTTTTTTTTCATCCATCTGGCACTAGAATTGCTGAATTGCTTCTGTTGCATTTTCAGGAAGAGTTTGGGGCTATTAGAAGAAAATTACAATATATTTTGCTTTCTGTGGTTCAAGAAACTAAGTGCTAGAGAAGGTATTAACTATACTCATATTTTTATGCATTCATTCTACTGGCAGTAGACAGGCCTTTTATTTGTTTATTCATATGTTTCAACTGTCCTATATCAGGTCTCTGCATTTTTCCCCCCCATCAGATCTTAACCCACTAGAGCAGAAAACCAAACCAGAAAAAGGTGCCATTAATGCCTTTTCTATAGTTTGACAAGGGCCCAACTTCTCTGTTTCAATTTAAAGACTCTCTTGCGGTGAGATGACTTAAACATGGAATATTTTTATATTGCAATCTAGCACTTGTTTACCTCAGTGATTCCTTTATGCTCTTGGGGGTATCTTCAAGGGTTGTATATTGAGTTTTTAAATGAAACTCTCTGAGTCTTTTCCTTTTGATACTTTCAGACTTGTCGCTGAAGGAAATGTTTGTGAGCTCTGCAGAGTCTTCTGTACAACAACACCAAGTACCACATTATAAAGAAATTCAAAGAGACTAGAAACAACTTTGTTTCTAACCGAAAACAGAGATGGGAGAACATATAAGAGGCATGTTAGGAAATGCTCTTTTTCTGACTTAGTTTCATTAGATATCCCAGTGGAAATATAATATGGAACATATGTTCATAAATAAAGTGAACATCTGATTAATTCTGTTTCTATGCTTATAATTGATCCATTTCTCAATACATAATGCACAAATTACCATATCCAGGTTGCACTGGAAAGCCCACATGAAATCCTAGAATATGCAGTGAAAGAGACTTTGGGGAATTTTTAGCACAAGGTAAGTTTTAACTAAGTGTATTTCCATCCCCACTCCTCCCTTTCTGAAAAACATCCAGCACACCTGGATCTCAACAACAGCCCCCTGAAAGGCACCACCCTGTGACCCCCTTCACACCAAAAGTACCACCACCCACCCAAGCCAGGCAAGTAATCCATCAGGGCCAATCTCTTGCTGTGGGACTGGCAATTGCCAGATGCTGCAGCAGAAGCTGAATATCTCTTAACAGCACATCTAATTATCTATATTATCCAGAGGAGGACAGAAGAGCTCTTTATATCTCCACATCGCATTCAATAGCTGCAGAATTTGGGGATATAATCCTTGACTTAACTATAATTTGTTATTTATGCCACCACAGGTGCCATTCTTCAGAGAGAAGCTACTGAACACCAAATACAAACTTTTGAGTTCATTACTGCAGCCACTGACAACAACATCAAGGTTTTCCTTCCCCGGGAATAAAGGGTGTGCCTACACAGCTATCATTGCAGTCTATCAAAACCTGAGTGCTCACTGTCTTCCCTCCACAGCCATTTACTGAAGGACCAAATAGCTCATTTTATATAAGAGAAGTCAGAGAGAGAAGGAAAACAGTTTCAGCTCAAGGAGGTTTTCTTTTTCAACGAATGTTTCTCTCATTAAAATTCCTGTGTAAAGGAACAGACCCTCAAAAATATGAACTCCAATGCTGTCAAGAAAACTGTCCTATTTCTAAGATGTCCTTGTGTATCAGGGAAATTTTCACAAAGATCAATTTATCTAATGAGCATTTTCACGTCTATATTGGCCCTCAATACACTGTGCTTATTTAAGTAACCCAGAATTAATCTATCAATTATTTAAAAACCAAATCAGTGAATTCTGAAGGAATGTGAAAGCAAGAATCTTTGTCTTCTAACCCAAAAGGCTAAAAGGAAAAGGCTACACACATCTAGGCCTACTCCAGAGTTTGCTGTAACCTAGAGAAAAAAGGATGGAAACTGATGCAGCTTATTCCCCTGGAAACAAGAATTTGAATTTACATTCATTTAATCTGAACACATCAAAGGGAACATCTTAAAGCAGAGTGATGTTCTACAGTTCATATGGCAATTACTACAGGGTCATGTTGTCCATTACTGTGACTCTTCCCTTGCACTGTGTTTTCATTGCTTACTAATTACAGGAATGCAGAATCAATTAAGAGAAAATAATGAAAGGGAATATATAATTTCCATAAATAAAAAGAGCCACTTTCTTTAGAAACATTATATAAGGAAATGAAGGAAATCAGCTTTAATTTAACAGATGGCAATCCATTTGAGGACACTGCTCACCACTAACCCATACTTCCTAATTAAAGAATTTTGTCACTGTGAACCTTTACTTATTACTGTGTTATGATCTTTCCTGCCTAATCTGCTATGAAGGGCTAATTAATAATAACCCACACTAGCCAGTGCAGATAAGACTAAAGTGAAAAGAGAATTAGATATATATTATCTGGAAATAATGCTCACTCTCTGAAAAACAGCTAAAGAACTTTATTGACCTAACTCATTTAACAAATGACACTTAAGTAATTCATTGACAACCCAGAACAATGGCAGGACTGAAAGCCTATTAAGTAATTTTTTTCTAACAGACATCACACTGCATTGGCTGTAAATTTCTGGTGTAATTAATTAATTAAGACTTAAATATTTCAGTGATTAATATCTATTAAAAATTCATAAAATATAATGGCACTTAGGGAAAGAGATTAAGGTTACCAGCATTTATTGACTGGGCTAAGGAAAAAAAGATCTATTTAGAAAAAACCCGTCTCCTAGTTCAGCCTCAGAACACTGAAGGCATTTATTGCAAACACTGTGAAAACAAAGTGCTGATATTGCTCTTACTTTTCATGCATTTTCATTTTTCACTTCAGGACTGCTTTTAGCAGATGTTATTTATGGACACATTCAACTCAACTTCCATGCACTCGGTATTTCCAAGTCACATCATCCCAGGAAGTGGAAGAATCCTCCTTTCTTTTCTTTTTTTTTAATTGGCTTTACCACCTTGCAGCAAACTACTTTGCTCAGCCTGCCTGGTAGAACAGAGATGATTTGCTTTTATCCCTGTTCCACATTGAAGTCCCAATCACACACCAAGGGACCTGGACACCAGTGCCAAGACGCAGCAAACCATGAGGCACACAGTGCCTACACAGATAAAATTCCCCTCCCATCTGCAGGAGATGCTCAGAGTTTTTAAAACCAGCAGGGGACTCCAGATTACCCACACTGACCTCTGTTTTACAGCACATTAGATTTCTCCCAATTACCATTCCACTGAGATCTGCAGGTTTAGGCCAATGAGCTGAGTTTGCAAGAACAGGGCTAACCTCTTCCATCCCACAGGAAGTAATAACAAGAAAAAGAAACTTAGAGGAAAATCAAAAGAAAATAATTTCCTGGCATTCTAGCCTTAGCTGTTATCAATGCACATTGCATTTCACTTCATCTTCTACATAATTCTTAGCATATTCAGCACCTCTGATGGAAATCAGCATGGTAGAATGACAACAAACATACCCAGGGCTCTTCAACCCTCTTGGCTGTATCATTCCTATTTATCTGTTGTCTGCATAAGTCCCTTTATTATAAACTGTTTCTGGAGGCTAAACATTAATGAGAGATATTGCAAACTCAAAGCTCAAGTTTTCTGCAAGCTCAATAGAATTTGTAATCATTGCAAATGCTTTTTTATATAAAAAGCTAATATTTTTAATCTTTTTTCTTTTTTGAATTAAGAGCCTCTTTCATATTTGATGTATTAACTGTATTAGCATTTGTTCTCTATGAATATCAAATATCGGTGATAATTATTTGCATGTTAATGCCTATTAGTACATCCAACTGGATGTGAACAATAAATAAAAAAAGTTTAAAGTGCAAAGCACTTCACATTCTATAGCTCTGGAAAAGGATGGGAGGCTGTAATTACTAGAGATTGCAGCCAAGCCTGCAATAATCAGAGTGAAATCTAAGGTGAATCTGATATGAAAACTGTAATGTAGTTTAACATAAGTTAGAGGGTTAAATTAGTTTAGTAAAACTGTTCAGAAAATAGAATAAATTCAGTTTCTTTACATTTGCTCAGGTACAGCATTTTGAGTAGCCTAAGCATGTAAATAACTTCATCCTCATACTCCTCCTTAATGCTCTCAATAAAAATTCACCCTCTGTTCGTTTGGTTGGTTTTGCTTGTTTGTTTTAAAACAGAGAAGATTACATTTGAGGTCGAATTAGAAACCTGGTAAATACAGGAGAATCTTGCACATTGACTTTGGGGTCACTGTCCTTCCCTGTGCTTTTCTCTCTCAGGTTTGCTCCTCGGGGATGTTATCTCTGTTCTCACAGATCACTGCAGGGTTCCCTCCTCATCCTTCAAGCCCAGAACATCCACCCCTTGCCCACTGCCTGGCAGGCTGCTGGCTAAGGAGGGAGGGATGCCCAAAATGACTCCCAGCAGCAGGAGGGGTAGGAACAAGCCGGGCTCTCTCATCACTCTGTCTCGTCCCATTTGCGGCAAAATTATCGGTCCTTTGGGACAAAAACTGTGTCTTTTTGCACAGCCTCAGACAAGGGAGGCTGGCTCTGGGTCCCACAGCATTTTGGGGAGCAGCTGGTGCAGGGGAACAGATCACCCCATGTCCACTCCACAGTAACACCTCACCAGCTGCCAGGGCCGGTGTTTGTTCTCGCTGGGAAAGGGTAATCTCTGCTTAGGATAAAACGGATTTATCTCCCTGCTGATTGTTTAAATAAAAACTGCTGTGAGACACTGAACATACACTTGGATTGAGACCAGTGTGATTCGGATTCCAGTTCCGGAGGCACTTGAAAGTCTCTTAGCACAGTCCTAGCCAAATACAGCTCTTGGGTCTGATGTAGGTCTGACCCCAGTGCAATGTTGGCCCAAAGGCAGGAGTGCCAGCCAAGCAGGCACACCAACACCTACGCTGTGACAAGATAACCTCCTCTTTCTTTGTGAAAACTGAGTTTAATTGCAGTTTCACTCAGGATAATGACCCACATAATTTTCAATAATTGGATACAATCTATCTTTTCTTAATTAAAAAAATGGAAATTAGCAAAGAGATAGGCTACTGGAAAATGCTTTATTTGAAACCTCTTCATTAATTATCAGTATGTCTAAACACCATTTTGTGAACAGCACTTACTGAACAAGAGTCCAACTAATAATTTTTTTTCATTATTCTGTTGAATTTAGTGTAATTCACAGATTCACAGAATATTCTGAGTCGGAAGGGACGCACAAGGATCATTGAGTCCAACTCTTTAACAGCCCCAGTGCCTCCCTGGCGGGGATCAAACCCCCAGTTTCCCACATGAGAGATGGGGACACTCACCATTCTCTAATTAAAGAAACAGCACCTACTGCCAGGAGGTATCTGGTTTATTTCAGTACTATTAGCTTGACTGCTGAAGTGTGTGGTAAATCCACATACTTTCTTGAGCAGGTACCACAACCCCCAGTATAAATGTGAATGTACACTCTGAACTCATTAAATGAAGACACTTAGAACTTACTGACATTAATAAAAATGGATGGATCTTCCCAGAATTTTTTGTGGGCTTTGTATCAACCACAGAATTCTTTAAATTCTTATTTTAAAATTAATTATTATAAATCACATCATGTTGCTCATAACTAGCTCTGACATTTGTATTTGATGGATGAAACAAAACAAGCTGGACTTGCAGAAGATGGGTATCCCTGTTATATGTTTGCAGATAACAATGACTAATGAAACTCAGTGGAACACACTATATTTACCAAGTCTCATTTTACATTTGTTGAGTTACTAAATTACTTTGACATATCTCCAGTTTATGTTCTGTTACTGAAGAATAACTACACAACAGATGGCAGTGTGTTTGCATAACAATTTTTTGGGGCAGGTCAATCTACATGGTAGTTATAGGGATTGATACTCATTGGTGAATATGGAGATGTTTTTGGCACTATCAATCAGACAAGTCAGTCAGTATAGTAAGTTCTATATTGCAAAGGAGAGGTTTATCATTATGTAAAATTCTTTTAAGAGCAAAACTGTAATACCAAATACTAAGGGTAGAGCCAGTAGATGAAAAATGACATTTCTAGATAAAATAATTTTTCAAAGAGGGACTTCAGACTTTTGAACGTTTAAAAATATTAATAAAGAAAGCTATAAAATCATACTGGAATTCATTTAGTATATAGTAAATATCTACAGCTGTATCTATTGCATTCTTCGGCAATAGATAATTATGGACTATGTCATGTCAAGTGAAAATAATTTCTTGCAAATAAAGTAACTATTATAAGGGAAAGCTATGAAAACTATGCTGCTCTGACAGCTATGATTTTTATTTATTAAAACCCAAAAAAGTAAATCCTACACAAAATCCCAAATCCATGATTTCTGTAATACAGCCAAAGATAATAGAACAAAAAAGTTACATTTTCCTCTTACCCTGCAGACTCAATCAGGCTTCCCAGTCTTAAAGACATGACTTTGGTTGCCTTACCTCAGCCCCCACTACATACAATGCTACAGAACGTGACGGCACTGATTAATCAATCTGAACTGTTTGATCTGGGTTAAGACAGAAAAACTGGAGAGAGGAGGTAGAAAATAGTCAACTTGCACCTCTGGCTTCAATTTCCAGTCCCACCCTGGTGCTGTTTCCTGGCCCTGGACAAGTAACTTCAGCTTTTTGCATGTCAGCAATAAGGACAGTGATTCATTCTCTGACAACTAAGAATATAAAGCTTTTTATCAATGTCACAGTTGTTACTCATTGTTGATATACATTGTAAGTGGTTCTTTCTATTTTGTCTAGTTGCAAAAACTGAGAAGTGACATTCCAATTGATTTTCAGCCCAGGAGACAGCAAATATTAATGACTTTGTGTCAAAGCATTGAAATGAAATAATAACGAAAGAGTTAACAAAACACTCTTAGTGTATGCTCTTCCAGGGAACAATACAAAGTTCTGATTAATTAGTCCAGTTTAAAAAAACAAGAACATCTCTTTTGGCATCCTATTGCAATGTATAACTGCCATTGGGAAGGACAGGGAACAGCTGTCTTCCATGAGAAATTCTAGCTTGTCTCTGTGGGTGAGTATTTCTGTTTGTGATGTTCCCTGCTTAGTGCCAGACCACTAACTTTTAGTAATGCAGGCTCTGTCTTTGAGGCACAAAAAGGGTGAAGTGGTGTAATAATTTGGAGGTTGAAAATTCACTGCTTGATGCCTCCTGTAGTAAATTTGACCCTGGAATATTAAGGGGTGTTAAATAAATTGGACAAAGAGGTGTTTGGGGAGTAAAAGTGCCAGACGCAGTGCCATGAATGAGCAATTAGATGTTCACGAACCAGCTTATCGCAAATTACATGCCTACAATATCTATTACTGTAATGACCTTGAGAGTTGCCTCATATTCTCCCTTAACCTAATGAGCATGCTGTGTATAATCAATTACGTCTGCAATTAAAATTATAATTTGTCTAACAAACTCTTCTTAGCTTTCAGACAATTTTTAACAAAGTCTGTTACCTACTGGTAAAAGATAAATATTAATTTTCTGTTGTGTTCTAATTTTTTAGCTTACCCTGGATAATTTATTAAGTCATATTACCTCCTTCCATTATTTTTTAAGTTTTCAGCAGAATTTAGTTATGTTTCAGTCCTGAATGTCATGGGATAATTATAACATTTAACAGTAATTTATCATTTCCCAACAGGGTTTGCAACCTGTCTTTGTCTGCCTATTGAAATTTGTTTGCATGTTTCACTCAACGGTTACTGCAAATATTCCGCCTGTCACTTCCATAAACAAATATCCTGTTTTACTGGAGTGACCAGAAGATATTCTGCTGAACAGAGTTGACATCTGTTTGCCAGCCCAGACCTCCTGAGGTCAAGTCAACCCAACGTAAGCAAAACACAGCTCTAACCATTAAGGAACAGGATGTCGTTCATTGCAATCTGCGGCTAATTATAGAGTCACCCAGGCAGGCAACGACTGAACAACTTTTTTGCTTATGTATCCAGGTGTTCAACAAACAGTTAGAAAGATTCATATGAAAGCTGAACATGTTAATCATAAGAAAATAGAAAGAACTGGAAGAGAGGTTTAAAAAATGCAATGATATATTTTATGTAATGAACAAGCAAAGGAAACCTTTCTTGTGAACCTTCCAGTTCTCAAGAAAGCACAAAGTTGGCTCTTCTGAAATAGAATAGTTCAAAGTACCCGGAGTGCTGAATCCCCGTGCTGAGCTCCAAGAGTTCTGGGTGATGCCGTGTATCCCTAAAGGGTCACTCCGTCACTGGCACAGTGCCATCCTCGTGAGGGAAGCCAGCATCTTGCCTCTGCTCTACAGCAGCTTGGCCTCAGGCATGGGAAAGCCAGGCTGTGCAGCTGCAAGCAAAAGTCTTCAGGGCATTGCACAAAGGTGGTCCATCAAATAAAGCCAACCCGGAACAGAGCTCTGCCCAAAGCCATGTGCTCTCCTACGTCCTTCCCCCAGCCCCCTGCAGCAAGACAGCTCAGGAACAGCACATTCCCCACGATGGCACAATGACAGCTAAACACACCCAGCTCCGTACAGGTGTGCAGAGTCCTGCTCGGGTATGCTCAGTGCTACCTACAACACAGCAAGCAATCTCACCCCACTTCAGTCTGCTGCCAGGCAGGTCCAGCAAACACAAGCAAAGCATATCCCTAAAGCAAATGAACAGGATGCCATTCGTCATCCTGAAATCTGCTGTTGGGTATAGAGCCAGCCAGGAAGGCAGCACCGGCGCCCCAGATGCCATCGGGTGCTGCTGCGGCACAGGGCTGTGCTGAGGAATTACACCCAGGGAGTCTCCTCACCCAGGGCAGCAGTGGCTTTGGCACAGCATTTTCAGTGCAGAAGGGAATTAGCTGAAAGACTCATTTCCTGCTCCCATGATCTGCTCTTAAAACTCCCAATTAAGTGAAAGTATGTCAAACTGAAGAGCTTTATTTGCTTACTTTTCTTCTCCAATGCGGCTTTTCTCTGGACTTACACATTAATGCTATGAAATATTGATGTCTACCTCAGAAATGAGGAGAGATGAAGTTGTTATTTGTACAAAATGAATTAAGTTTCCCGCAGAAATGAGTTTTGTAATGTACTACACCTGGATGGGCTCTGAACAATGGCTGGCTGCTATGGAATACAGCTAAAAGCACAGGAAATAGAGAAAAAAGGTCCCTAAAGGTACAGAAATATCCATGAGTCGCTTCTCTCAATATGCAACAGAGAATGAATAAACTACCCTATATTTTGTATTTATTTTTGTCAACAAAATCTAATCAAAGTTCATTTTTTTAGAAACTCAATAGTTACACTAAATTAGATTACATAGAAAATTAAATCATAAATCCATGTAACTAGACCATGCCTCTCTGTTGCTTCAAAACACAACTTTGCTCTCTTGAGCACCTCATTTAATTCTAAGAGGCTGAGCTTCCAAAGTAGTTATGGATTTGATCATTTAATAACATGAAACAAGTAATTGAGTGGGGAAAAATTTATTATTTAATTAGGCCTTACTGGTAATCAATAGCAATCTATTAATTCATTAATTTGCATATCCCTTATTTTTATCTGTGTCCACAAATTCTATTAGATTTTTTAAAATTTATGAACTCTCTACTTTCACTATGCGAAAGGAGGTGCTCAGACTGTATATATTGAATAGAACAAATAAATGAGCAGCAGGAATGCATGTCTGCCCTATAGAACTGACTACAGGAACAGATTTAATACTGGAAACAAGGAAGAGAAATAAAACAACATGGCCTATTCTCCCCAGGATTCATGTATAATTCTCATTAATGTTAATGAAAGATACTAAATGGATATGCACTGAGGGGAGTTTATTAGAACCTAACAAATTCTGGTATTTCCCCCTTTTTTTTCTCTTTGGTAGTTACATAACAACTTCTTCAGGTGAAGTGAAAGATATTCAAAGAAAAAAATAAAACATTATTTCAAATTATGCTTCATAGGTTATTTTCTGAAAATGCTGGTTTACATTCAGGATCACTGGAGTTACAAATATGACTAATAATGGTAGGCTTAAATTATAAACTGTATGAAATCAAAAGATTACTTACAATATTAGGGTCAAAAATAATTCTATAGAAGTGGCAAAAGCTCCATTGATTTATTTCACATGTTTTCACAGGTGAACTGAAACATTTATACAAGAGAATAATCTTGCCCCAGACACCAAGGTTGTTCTGCTTACATGGGACTCAGACAAAAGAAGACAGGTTACAGATTCATATTCTGCTGGATCATAATTCTGAATGTAACTCAGAGTGCCCTGATCAAAAGGCCACAATCGAAAGAATGGCTCTTGTTGAGTGCAAAGACAATTTATTTGCAGGAAAAGCATTAATTAAATACAGTGTGAACTGATCTGCTCCTCAATCTGAGCAGACTGACCACTCCCTAATGATAACTCCTCTCCAGATGAGGTGTGCTGGAATGCCAGGTGAGAAATAATCACAGTATTACTGCCTTTTCTATACCTTCCCAATGGAGAATGAATAAAGCTCATTCACAGGTCCATAAAACCACAATAAAAAAAAGGTGCCACCTCCGGGCATGATCTTTACTTCAAAAACTAAAAACTATAATTGAAATCAGAGAAATACAAAATTCATTACATCAGACAGAGGAATTACTCAGCATTTCAGATTTTAACATCTTTACAAGTAAGATCAAGACAATCATTCACATGAACACTTTCCATCTGGTCTAGTTTATTATTCTTTCAGCCTCTCACAGAGAGAATTCAGATCAGTGATGCCAGGCAGACAATATGAAATGAAGAATTTATGGTAGCAACAAAAGTGGTAACTCACAAAAAGTATAAATGGAAAAGAAAAAGGGTTGTTTTTTCAGAGACAATAACGTAGGAGATTAAAAGAGGAGAAACCATTTTTCTCTCTCCCAAGACCTGTGCAATCTAGCAACCACAGGATGTGTTTCCAATCTTCTGCCTTCCCCACAGGCTGTAGCTTTTCCCTGCTCCTGGTTGCAGAGCCTTGCTCTGAAGTGCTATGGGGAAGGATTTATTTAGAGGAGAAGTGGCGTGGACACATCACACTTAGCACTGCTCCTTGCATACAGGTAGAGGCAGAAACAAATGTGTTCTGATTCCACCTCATTTCCAGTCCAGAAGAGGAGGCAGCCTGAGCCTAGAGCTGAGTTTCAAGATGTTTTTTACGTGGCTGGCCAATTATTAGAGGTGAATTTTCCCCTCTGAAAGTGGACAATTTATCTCCAAAGTAGGTAACTATGCTAAAGCAAAGAATCAAAGCTCCTCTACTCAAATTTTCTGAGTATAATCTCAGTTAAGGGAACAGCATAACTGCTGAAAGGTTCATTTTGGTTTTCCCCAATTTTTGTCAATTGTGGCATCATTCCTAAAATACCCAGAAATGCTTTTATTTATAGAATTCACTGTACAGAATTGGCAATGATAATCTTTTTCCTTCAAAACCAAGGGGCTGAAGAGTAGTTATGTATTGAAAGAAAATCATGAGCAGCAGAATCTAATTCAGACACAGAATAATTTCTTTTAAAAATCTTAATCCTGACTAGCAAGTTATCTACCAGTCGAACAGGGAATTTCTCTCCAGAAAATGCCTGGCAGCAATGCTGAACTGCATCCATACATGTTGATTTCATTTATGTGATCCAAACCTGAGAAGAGGCCAAACCTATCACTGTGATTTTACCAGGTAATTGACTACATTTAAGTCAGAATCAGGTTTTGTTTCATGATTACTGTTTTCTCTTTTTAAAGACATCTCTCAACATTTGATACCTGCATGTGCGTGCTGTTTATCCGGAGACACAGCCACTCGGATTCCTGCAAAAGGGAAGGTTTGAGTGTTTTTCTTTCTCTTCAGGGAGCGCTACATCTCACTTACCAGAAAAGCAGCATTCAGCAGAGCCTTGCTCAGTAGCTGTCACTGAAACAGCAGGACAGACCAGAGCAGGGTGGAGTCCCAGACCCTGGAAACACATCACTAGCCAGGAGACTGCCTTTGGGAACCACCACCTGAGTACACGGCAGGAACTGCAGGTTTTTACTGTCAGTGCTACATGAAAATATGAAATGGGGAGCACACAGAAGGGAGGCTCTGGCTCCCTTCTCGTTCAGCCTCAGAAACTGCAATTCCAGCAGTATCTCCACCACTAGCCAGTGTGGGCTTCTCTCATTGCTAAGCAAATGAGGAGGGGCCTTTTTCTAAAGCTCCGCTAGACTAGATTTTAAGGGCACACTTCAAATTCTTTCAAATGACAGTTTAGCTTTAGCGAATTTTAGGAAATGAGCAGTAACCCTGTGTATGAGTGGTGTTGCCAGAGGGCACCCAACCTGCTTGTAGGAGGGATGTGGCTTGAGAGAGGGGGTTTGCTTTGCTTTGCAGGAAGATCTTGGCTTGCCCAACCTGGCTTGCAATGATCCTGGACTGAAACATGCTGCAGTATCTAGACTTACTGACTTTTTTTTTTTAAACGGTAAAAATATTGCATACTATTCACCCTGTCATCCTGTCTGGACCTTGCTGAGCAAGTTTTATTCTATTATTTTAACCTTAGTTTTCCATTTCTAAATCATTTCAAGCAGAGGCTTTCCCGTCTAAGAAAGAAAGAATGTCCTGCATGGGGTAACACGGTGCTGTCAGAACAGACTAAAATGAACTAGATCAGATATCCTTGTCTTTTAGATGTGCTTAGACTTTCCAGAAGTTATGGCATACCTGCTCTTTCATGAGACAAAGGAACACAGGGCTAGGAGAGGCCTTCATTCCCTTGATATCACATGCAAAAACATTACATACACTCTTTGCTTGCTGATATTTTTAAGAATTAAACTCATTCAAGCTGTGCATAGTCCCCGAGGAGCTGCAGGGACAGCTCAAAGTACATTTTTTTTTTATTTTCAGAAGGGGAGGCGACTTTAAGGGGGAAAAAACCCATGAAGCCAAATCAACACTTTCTTTATTATTGCACTGATAAGGCATCCAGGGCTCTAATAAGTGGGTTCCCTTTGTCTGGCTGAAACTGGGTCATTGACACGAGCAAAGCACTGTGATCCTGCCCTTCCCTGGGAGACTCTGGATGTCACAGCATCCAGCCAGACAGCTGAGGCACCAAAGTTTAACACAGATCACTCAACTGAAAATGCCTTTGGGCAAGAACACCCAATAAAGTCGACCACAAAACAGTTTAAGTGTAGGTTAATGCCTGCTTATAGAAAGTACACATTGGCAAGAAGAGAAGTCTGTTTTGCACATGACCCTCTGACATACCGTCTAATCTGTGGTCGGCATAGGAATAATTTTACTGGATCTTTGGAGAAGCAGTATCTGGTAGGTCAGAATGCAATGACAAATGTGCAAAATCACATGAAGTCAGAGCACAGACACAGTATTTTGTTATAAAGCATTGTATTAATTTTTAGAAAGAGTTAGTCAGAAACCTATTAAATTGAAACCTACCTTGCAACACTTGCTTAATAAACAATTTTCACCTACTACAAAACACAGAACAGCATCAAGTTACACCTCTGAATTAAAAAAAAACCCCAAACAAAACAACAAAGAACCCACCAAAAAACCAACACACAAACATTCTCTGTTAAATAAAAAGGCTTATAAGATATGAGATTGACAAAGAGCAAAAGTATTATGGATGAGATGGAGCACGGAAAGAAATTCATACACTAACTACACAAAAATTAATCTGACAGCCTTGACTGTGCTATTAATGATTTTAGACCTCATGTATTGTCTGGGATTTCAAGAGGTTTTACATTTTCAGTACAATAGGGTATTTGTAGGACTTGTACTCAAGAGTGGCATTTGATTGATTGTACATACTCTGAGACAGAGAATAATTTAAATGGAAAACATATTGCTGTAACATGAGAACAAAGAAGTGAATGATACTTTCTAATTAAAACATAGGATTTTTGATCCTAATCTCAGTCATTGTGGGGCAAATGAAGAGCAGCATGTCATGGATTTCACAACAGCCCTTTCTATATTGGTTTATTTGGTCACAAAATGTCAATTCAATAAAACAGGAAGTATTTCCAAAGGAGGCTTTGTTTTCACAAAGAAAAAGTTTTTGTTGTAAAATGCCCTGTTACAACATTTTCAGAGGAAAAATTTTCTGCTTTTCTGCTAGAAATACTTTCTCATTTTGAAACGTAACTCTGTTTATTGAAGAAAAAAATTGGAAAGCTCTCAACCTCCCAAATAAACCCTTCTGAATGACTGATTTGTTCAAGATTCTTCTGTCATGAAAACTGTAAGTATCTGAACATATACCAGGGGAGAAAAAAAAAATAGAAGCATATTTAAAAATCTTTTGTCAAAGCAGGAACAGCTTTTCCTGGAGCTGCACAGAAGGGCAGAGTATGGGGAGCCCTGGCAGCATTTAACCCTTCCCTGCAGGAATCAGTCAGGACACTGTGGCCAGCACAAAGCAATGTCCCAGCAGGAGCAGGTCACAGCTTGCTTTCCACTTGGACCAGCTGCTGGCACAGCCACCGGTATCCTGGGCTTGCAGGGCTCTGCTGACACATGATGTGGCCCCTGGAGGCTGGGACAGGCAGAGCTGTGCTCCCCTGGACATTCCTGAAGTGCACACACAAACTGAAGCCTTTGCAGGCTCCCTGAATTCCCACTGACCTTTGGGAGCGCTCCACAGCTCTGCTGCTGCAGGGAAACATGCCGTGCAAGGACAGAGCTGGATGCTGGATGTGGCCAACAGAGCTGCTTGACTTTTAATATCTGCACGCTAAGGCATTTTAAACAAGCATTTGAGCCCACTTACTTGCTTATTATAGTTTAATTTAGACAGTGTCAATATCTGTGACTAGCTCTGGGGATATTTTTGGAATGAAACTACCTAAAGAGAACATTCATCTAAGAAACCCATATGGCAGGAAAGAAGGCTAAAAATGCTAGTATGGAACAGTAAAATCTTCCTTCTCATTCCCACTCTTCAACTTAAATATTTGGAAATTTCATTTACTTTCCTCATTTATACTTGCCTATTTTTAAACATGTTTCATTTTGTTTGTTTGTTTGTTTTATATTCTAGTCCATACAGACTATTCTCTGCTTTTACAAGAACAGAGAAATCCATTCCAAGTCAGGAGTACAGCATGTCATGACATTCTGGAAATTCAAAATCATCCAGATTCAGAACCATCATAATTCACTGCTAAATAGAATCTTTCAAAAATTTCAATCCCCATCCCTTCAGGGAACTTCATAACCCGGTATTTCTAGATCAGACTTCATTATCCAGGTCATCATTTCAATTTATCAGTGCCTTGAGGCCTTTGGTATTCTCAGCTAGGGTGGTGTCATGTCCATCAATCACGAGGCTGTTTCCATATTCCCACTTTCATCTCCTTCAGTCTTCAAAAAAATCTCTATAACTTTCCGTAGGTGTGTATTGGACACAGACACCTCTTACTTTTGTCAACAGCTACCACGTTTGAAGTACAGGAAGTGATCTATATAAATTATGTGGGCCTAAAGAACTGTTTTCATTCTAATAATATTATTATTATTTGTGTTAGGGGAGGGTTTATAGATTCACCAGTGCCTCTCTGGAATATAAGCATGGCAAACAAAAGAGCAATATGATGTTTTCCCTGGAAAGCTCATAGTTCAATCAAATGCTAAATGCTGCACGCAGAGAACAGAAGGAAGGACCTGACAAAGCGAAGAGAAAATTGGGAACTATTTTGCATCATAGAAAACACAAGTCAGGCCAAGGGATTGAATGGAGAATTAGACCAACACACAATGCAGATTTTGAAAAGAAACCTGAAGGAGAGGGCAAGAATTATTATTTAGAATGAGTAAAACCAAAGAGCTAGCAAAAGGCTGTAAGGGACATGGGAGAAAGTATCTGGATGATCCTGCTGCTTCTCCATCTCTGTAAGGGGCAGTATAATCCCAGCTTTGAAAATATACATCACTAACCCCAAACCACCCCAAACTAAATATAGTACGGAAATAGAAAGAAAATGATGAGCTCAAAACAGACATAGCAGCTCTGAGACTACTGAATTTGCTGTACCAATTACCTATCCACAATATTACATAGTCTCCAACCAAATAGTATTAGTGTGGTTCTCAGAGCAATTCCAAGACACTGCTGCACTTCATCAAATCATTTTTGGACATCCCACAAGCTTTCGAGAGAACCATCATTCTTTAAGAGTAAAGCAAAAGAGATGATTTGTTCGTATGTTTCAGTACAATCTGATTTTCAAAAATTCATTTCTTCCATGTTTTTTTCTATTTGAATTTTTAGATTGGTTTAGAACTAAGAAAAATCTTTGCAGTTCTCAAACACCAGCTTTTTCTGTTCTTTTAAGAGATCAAAAGGGGGTTTCCAATACTCCATTAAACAAGGACTCACGTCTGCTGGTCTGCAGGGAAAGCAGGCTGAGGCATCAAAAGCATTGCAGCGAGTGAATTTAGTCCTTCCGATGCAATCAGTCTGCAGTGCCATCTGATTAAATTTAAAGGTTCAAATCTGAAGTCCAGTACTTCTGGTCAAGACATAAATAGACAAAGAGGATGAAAGAGCAGTCTGCTGGGGCTTAAATGAACCCTAGGCTCCACAGTTCAGGTTAAGATTTCTAAGGAATGCAAGCCAGGTGGATTGATTTAACTCAGCATTAGAAAACATCTGGAAAAGAAAAACATTTACATCAAAAAATAATCATGAGACAATCTTCTCTGTGTAAAATAATTAGTACAACGTGTGTTACACAAAATAAGTTTCTGCACGTATACCCACACTGCCACCATCAGCTTCTCTTTTTCATTTATCCAGGTGAACCTGTAATCGGCAAACAGGCACTTACTCATGGATGGCAGAAGAGGTGCTGAGCTGCTGGAGACTTCAACACTGCTGTAAAATAGAGTATGTGTTCATATGTGTTTGTGCAATGGACACTCGCTGTGCAATATTATCTTGTCTCTACAGACAAATTAGTTGCCTCATGCTCCCGCCAGCTTGATTTGTTTAGCCTTTACAGAGTACAGAATGCATGGAGTTTCCTGTGATTGAATCTCATGTAAAAGGTAAACCTGAGAGTTTATTCTACACTATGCTATACATCCTCCAAGGCAGCTAGAGCATTTGCTGGCTTGATGTTGAAAAGAAGGCTATAAAATATACTAAGGAAATCCTGAAACGTCGCTCACTTGACACGGCAATAAGAGCCCTGCATTAAGATGCAGAGCTGATTTCCCTGATCCATGAAATTGCCTGGATATTTAAGGCATTCTCAAACAGAACCAGCATGAAACTCACCCTCCATTCCTGACACAAGGACACTGTGGGTTTTGTGTTCTCCAATAAAAAGAGAGTTTAAAATTGCAGAGATTAATATCCTTATGGGAATGACCTAAACACAATTTCCTTCCTTTCTCAAGTAAGAAGAAATAAGTATTCAAATGTCTTGAATGCTAAAGGATGGTTTTGTTTGCTGAGCAGTGCTCAGGTGCCACAGATGCTGAGGCTCTCTGTTGTGAGTGGTGCAAGAACCTCTTACAACAAAACACAGTGCCCAAGTCTGCGACCATCTTTCGAGAGGGACACTTTTTTCCTCTCATCAATAGGTGATAGGGATAGAATAGGTACAATACTTGGAGAGCAGTGAAAAATATTCTGAAGCAATATATTGCATTATTTTATGGTCTGAGACTTGGGACGTGGTTCAGAATTCTTCACCAGGTGTGTATTTCCAGCTGCTAAAGGGTAAGAAAAGACCCACCTACGCTTACGAAGCATCGTTGAGCTGAGGGTCAGGTATAATCACACTTCCAAAGACCCATCTAATGCAAACACACATACTGCAATAATGGGGGAATTCAAAGGACCATAAGCTTCCCTAGAACACTGTCTTGCAGCCTCTGCTACCTTAAGATTCAAAGGAGGAACAGAGTACAACAATAACGAAACTACAATTAGGTTATGAAGAGCTCCCCATTAGGCAACTAGGAAGGTTTTAGCACAAAATGCACCACTGAAGTGTCCTGATTCTGCAGCACCTGGTACATCTGCTGCACACACCAGCACAGGGAACACTGGCGGACAATCTTACTGATTTCCATCCAAAATCACACTGACAAGGTAATCTCCTTTCAACCTGTTGCATACATTGCACATATAATTTTCAGCACGTCCTTTGAAAAGAAAGACCAGAGACTTAGGTTTGAGATGTTTCTTGGACATGGGTTACCCTAAATTCTTGTGGGAAAAGAGAGAATTAATCTTTTTCAATAAAATTTCACAGTTTCAGCCTTCAGCTAGGCTGATTCTTTTCCCATTTTGTAGCAAAGCTTTGCACTGAGCCATTTAACAGCCAATACTCTTCTCCTGTTACCTCTAAGTCTGTTCCTACATAGCACATACAACAGCCTATATTAATACAGGTACACAGAATTATACAAAATACAAATGGAAAGGACTCCTGAAGCCATCTGGTATGTGACCCCATTCAAAGCAAGATCAGCTACACCTAATTAGCTTCTGAGATATGCTTGCCTACCCTACTTAAACAGCCTCCACAAACTCCCTTGGATATTTATTGTGATGCTTTGCTATTTTTACTGTTAGAATGTTTTTCTAATGTTTAGTCTGTTCCAGAAATTTTAATTAAAAGCTCCCTCAGAGGAAGACTGGATTACTGCGCATTCTGATACACGAAAAAAAACCCCATCCAAAGAAAGCCACTTGCAGAAATACATGAAACCCCGAATTAAGGGCTCATAAATTATTTGTAGGTCACATAGGTGTGTTTTCAAACTTTTCGATTCAGAACAGGTTAAATGAAAACAGCTATTTATGTACCCACTCTATTTTTCACTTAAAAGATCTTGATCATAGTAATTTCTTCCCTGATTGAAGTTTTGAAAGCTCTAAGTTCTCTGAAGAAAATAGTTGTTGGCATTTTTGGATGATAAACATCCCAAAGTGATGATGATAAATTACAGTGTTGCCCAATGATGCAGAAAAGTAGAGAAAAGCAAACTGATAACCTCTGATTTATGAATACACACTCATTATTACAAAATCTGGGGGTTCACAGTTGTAAGACAGGTCATTTTCATCTCAGTGCAAAGGAAGCATTAAGGGTGGCTGCCATTTTGCAGTAGGTTAATACTTGATGCTCCTTGTTTCCACTAGGAATACAAAATTATGTGGAATTTCCTGCCTTTTCAAGGCCTACATAAGCTTTTGCTACTGTTCACGATCACAGAAGATGGGAAATTTTACATCTTGCTTGGCTTTCATATTAGAATATTTTCTCACATGTTAATATAATCATTCCTGTAACACTTCTCTTTACAGAGCAAAAGTGTTTGTCCAAGATATTAACAGGAATCTTGTGATCTGCTTCTTAAAACATGTTGGTGATAATGACAAAATTCACTTTGAAAGTATCTGAAGTTATTATTTTGCCTATTAACAGACATTTCCAGTGAATCCTACCAGTGAATTCACTCCAAGTCATGATCCAAGGAGGTTTTTTGTCACAGTACTGAAGTAATTTTACTACATTCTTTCACCACTTCCCAAAGCTTGAGGATTTTCTCATTTCTTCTTCTCTCTCCCTATGACCTCTCTGTTAAATATTCAAAGCAGGCAACACAAAGGAGTAGGAAAAATAAGATCAATACAACAAATTGGAAAGAAGTAAAATGTTCCTATATACCATCGCTTGGTTGTTACAGTTCTCTTAATCAACCCAAACAGTGTCTCTGAGACACGTAATTTGATTTTACAAAGTACTAACCCATAGCCATATTTGACTTTTCTTTGATTCCAAACATAAAGAATAGCCTTTATCTAATGTTCAGGCATATCATCTAACGACACATGCATTTGCATTTGCATTATGAGGCAGTGAAACATGGCTGGAGAGCCATCTTGGGTGTTATCTACATTATTACTCAAGTGGAGAGTATAATCATAAATCCTGCTCTTCCCCTCCACCCCCTGCCTTTTTTTCAGAAGAACACTTAAAATCTGGTTTTAAGCTTCACTGGGTCCATTAGATTTGAACTTCAGTAACAAGAATGTGCTATGAATACGTTGAGAGAAAGCAGAGACAAAAGGTATATTTTCATAATGTGGCTCAGTTTAACTGTTCCTATAATTAGCTACAACTCATTAGGCAATAAACAGAAAAACAAAGAGATTATGAATGGTAGGGCAATATTTTCTCCATAAAACAAACAAAAAACTAAACCAGATGCCTTGCTCATGAGTCTTTCCTTGCATAAATACACCCAGCAGCTTAGAAAAGATATTTTCCTGACTGAAAATTTTTGTCGAGGAAGAAAACCTGTAAACATTACCTTGTGCAATTTCAATAAAAAGTACTTATTACTATTGTACATTTGGGATTTTTTGATCTCAGGGATAAAATAATGATACAGCAATAGTCTGCAGATGACTAGCTTTGATCTTTTGTTAGTTCTTACAATTGTCTCTCATTTGCATTCTGCATAAGAAGCACTCACCTTCACCGTTTGTCCAGCTTCGGGGCCATCCTGTAAGCAAAGGGAGAAGCCTCAGGTTAGATGATCCAATAAGGATCACAGAGGAATTCAGAAGTTTTACTCAATAATCAGTTACATCCAATTACGCTGTATGTTAATTTAGCATATTTTTCCTGAGGACCGTTCAACACAAAGTTTTTGGACAAGGCTCCTTTTCACATCAGGCCATGGCAAAATGAGAAACTCTGTCTTAGGCCATAGAGAAAAAAGTTGCTATTTTTCATTCTTTCAGATCGTATTTTTCAATAGCTAGCCATAGATTTCTGATCCTTGTGAACATAAAATCACACATGGAAGTGAGAGTTTAATCAAAGTATGCTTGCTTTAATTCTGATACTAATGAATGGGCTTAGTCTGCTGGTTTGGTTTAAACAGAGCTCATTTTTGGTATAAAAACATCCAGCACAAATAACTGAAAGGTCAGAAATCTATTTACATGGCTTCATCTCCATTACTGCATATAAGTATCTGTGAGGAGGAATCACCTATTCCCATCATAAACAGTGGGTTACGTGCAGAACGGGGAGATGGGACTGTCCTCTCCAGGTCAAACTTGAAAATGCTTCCTTGAAGGAAGAATATTTTCTGAAACACTCCTAAACAAACACTGTGTTTGGGAGAGTTTGCAGGCTTATTCCAAAGTTTTCCAGTTATTCATCAACCACACTTTCCTGGTGGTTTGCCTTTCAGTTTTTTTCAATGGCAAATCTGGAAGACTGCAATGCAGTTATTTGGCTTTTTTTTTTTTTTATTACTGTTAGTTTGCATTTATTGTCCCTTGAAGTTTCAATGTCCTTTTGTCATTGGACCAGGGAAGAAGGCTGAAAGCTTGATAAAACAAACCATTAAACCTTTTTTTAGTTGACTGGTTTACAAACCTGAATTGAAATGGTGAGTGAGGTGCCACAGAAGTGCTTCTCCACCACATTCCCAACTCTTTGCGCCGTATGGAATAAATCAGCCACTTCCTCAGGACACAGGTCACGGAAACGCTCCACTGGCCGCAGAGGACAAACAAGGACATCTGGAGATGGTATTGTCAAGGCACAAACACAAGTGTGAGTGGTGCAGTCTGTAACCTGGTTCTGATCACCTCCAGATTGCCTGAACTCTTCCTCTCCAACGACACAGCAAGAGTATCTAAAACACAGAGCTAAGTACAGAGTCACATGATGCTTTGTTCACAACTTTTTTCCACAGATCCCTCATATACAGCCAAAAATTACTAAACCAAGCTCCATGTGCTACTACTGACACACCTAAAGGACAGCAAAGTATTCACAGTCTCAAATTTACCATTTCAATGGAGAAATGCTTCTATTTAATGCCTCTGAAAGTCAGGGGCATTTTACTTTGTGATTAAAAATGAGGCAAAGCCAAAGGAATTTCAGATAGTTTGGGGGTGTGGTTTGAGACAGCAGTTTTACAATGCTTTTCCATAGATGTGAAATGTATTTCTGAAAATCTTGCTCTTACGCCTCTAATTTTAGGTACCTAAATGTGAAAAGCTGGCACTATGCTGATCATAGCAGATTGCTTATTTGTACACGACATGAATTATGATTCACAAGGAATGCTCAACTGTTATAAATACTATGTTTTTAAAAATACATTAAGATAATTAAGGCTACTTCCTTTTAAGCACAGTGTTCACAACCCTGTAAATACACTTTGATTTAATTCTACCTCGGTGACTGCACTTCATGAGTCAGTGAAATGAAGCTATAAAGTAAATAATGGAAGTACACAGATGCTGTTCAGAGTCATCTGATCTGCTGTGTTCACAGTAATTAATAATTGCTATGATTCCTCACTTGAAAGTCAATTTTGTAACATTATTAATACTGTCCAGAATTCTTAGCAGAGCCTCAGTTGTGTAAATCCAACCAGCAAGTACCTGGGGCTTCATTCTCATTTCAATTCCCTGTAGACAGGATTCTATGCTGAATTACAGAATAGCTTTTGCAGAGTAAAGACCTTAAAATAACCTTTAACACCACTTGAACTTTCATGACCAAAGGCTGCGAAAATTTTTCCTTTCAGTATTAAAATGAGTGTTCAAAGGACTATTTGAAGAAAATTAAGTTTCATGCCATTGTATTACAGTCATCTTTATTTTTATTGCATCTTGAAGCCTGCAGGTATTCAGGAATATTCTCTATAATCCAAGAAAGGTAACTAGGAGCTGCTCTGCAGTTAACAGGTTCACACAAAGGTTACATCAACCTGATTTTCAGGAACCACATGAGACATTTGAAACAAGGAAAGATTAATACATGTGAAAGATTCATTATTTCCATAAGCACAGAGAAAATATGTTTACTTTCACCATGTTTATTGTAGGAATCACACTTACATTTCTGATAAGAGAGAAAAAACAGACATTTTCTTGAAGTAAAAAAGCAGTGGCAGGTTTTGATCATTTTCTCCAGGCCAGATGAGGATAGACAAGTCTGTAATGGACATTTGCTAAAGTGAGAGCAGAATATTTGTGCAACCTCCACCTCTAGCAGCTCCCAACAGAACAAGAGAAGACTGGTCCCAGCTGTGGGTGTTAATCTGCTTTGAAAACCTGTCTCTCAGGTTTTTTTAGCACAGCATCAGCCACACCGCATCAGCTGCGTTCCCGTGTTACAACTTATGGTATTAACATTTAAGAAAGGAGAAATAAATATTTAGAAAGCAGATACTTGGAAACTAAACAATCCTGGATGGGGATAAAAAGCCTAGTTTTGTGGGGTATTGTTTCTGAAATGCTGTGCCTTTTGGTAAGCTACTGGGCATGGCAACCCCCTTGTAATTCACTTGTGCCTTCCCAGAGCACCTCCATAAAGGATGCTGTTGGTTGAACTGGGGGCCCAAGGGAAGAGCTGGAAAGTTGCTTGGCAGACCTGATTTCCATACCAGGAATAAAGGAATAGAAAAACTAATTAATTTTACTCATAAAAAGGAAATCCATGTCAACACTAAAACAGGAAAAAAGACATTCGTTTAATCTGAGTTCATTTTTCACAAGGAGAGAAGGGAAGCTTGTACCCTTAGGGCATCTGATACTTAAGTAGATAATTATCCTTCTTCTGCAGCACTGCTTTATTATTATGGCTCAATGAACCATTTATAAATGAAGAACTTCCCCCACTTACCTCTAGCAAAACTGCTGCTTACATTAAGACAAGTTTCCTTTTCTCCTTTAGAATTTTCCCCAGCAGTTTCTCACCCTCTCAGACTTGCATGCACCTCACCAGCAATTGTTTGTTCTCTACCTAGCTCAGGGCCACAGCCACAATTTTTACATTAATCATGGTTTCTACAACCTGATATTAGCACTTGCCACTGCAGCGGGTTGTGAAAAATGAGCAAAACAGTGCTTGTGAGAGCTTTTGTTTCCACAGCACATCGCAGAGGGAGAGGGATGGTTCTGACCAAGACAAGACATCTGTTTCCTTTTCTAAATGTTGTCACAGATTTGCACTGTCATTTTGGCAAGTTGTCTCTCTCTCTCTCCTCTTCCACACTTTAGAAATCTCACCAGTTTAGACAGAATTTGCCATTTGGTGCAGTGGATGTTTCCTTACTATTCATGGGCCTCTCTGCTCACATGGGGCCACAAAGTGTTCCTGCAGGATCTAATGATGCACCCATAAAACATGTCCTTGCGCAAAAAGGATTTGCACTTCCTCCTTACATTACCCAAACTCATTTACAACTCAAACTAGATTTTAACTATATTTCTGTCATTGAATGTGATAAATAATTCAAAGGCACAATCACACACTGGAGCATCTTTACTGAACTTTCTATCATTTCAAAATAATTCTACAAAGAATAATGATAGAAATTCTCAATCAGAGCTAAATTAACATGAGAATGCAATTAGGACAACATTCAAGTTATATTTAACTATGAATATATTGAAAGGCAAATGTTAAAATGAATTCATGGATTTGAGGTCATTAAAAAACTCAGCCATCAACTGCAACTTTAACTCATACATTTTAACTAAAATTTTTGACACTAGGATAGTTTTTAACTTCATATCCTGGTCAGATCTTAATCTGTATAAATGCCCTATTCACCTCAAAATTCTTCCTAAGTTTAAAATCAGATAAATTGTTCACTGCTTTCTCAATTACTCACTGCAAACTGCTATGAACTGCTGATGTGCTCCAGGTGACTGTGTATTAAAGATGCAAGTGAAAGTGAGTCTGTACTTATGTCTATGTGCAATTACTCCTTAGACAGAAGCATCTAATCCCATCTGAGATGCCTCAGGACATCCAGCTGCCACTCCAGAAGGGAAAGAGGCTCCCATATGCCCTAAGTCATAACTGTCAGTCAGGTGGGAAACCTGAATCATCTCAGGGTATCCAAAACTGCAGTAGGTTCCCATGTTTGGACAAGAGCCCCCATTTTAACCCGGTGGCTCAGCAGGACAAGGGGCTGATACCCAGCAGAGGTGCTGCGCGACTAAGGACAACATTCTGCCTTCAGGAAGTTTGAACTTTATGTTTTGTTTCTCTAAACATTTGATAATTTTGTGATTTCTTCATTCATTCTAAGCTGCTACAGACTGATGAAGTTTCTATTTTTTAGCTTTGATGTGCACAGCTGTTATTTCCTTCAAATTCTCTGAGTCAGTCCACATCAGTAGAGTACACGCAATTTAATATGTCAACTTCTTCATTTTGAGGAGTGAAAAACCTTTACACCTTATTACAATCTGTAACAATACATTTGACTCTCTAAATCTTGCAGAAGTCTCTCCACAGTCTCACTTTTCTTCCTAATACATACCTAAATATGCACACACAAATCAATATGCAAACCCTCACACACACTAAAAGCTCCATTAAAGATTCATTAAACAACTAGGAATGTCAGTATTTTTCAAAGACTACCAGTATATAGCAGCCTAAAACTCCAGGTATTTTAGTGGAAGTGCATAACCATAAAATAGCCGCAAAGCAAGACTGGATCAGACTCATTACTCTCGAACTGAGCTAAAACCTAAGGATGACCTAGGTTTAAAACAAATCCCTTGTCCTTATATACTGGGCACAGCAAATGATTCCCTGCACAACCTTGGGTGTGTTGTTTAATGCACCAAAGACCATAAGCCTCCTCCATAATTCAAATTAACATCCTCTTGGTCTATTAAGATTGAAACCTGTTTGGACAAGCTCAGACTGGTAGCCAAGCAAACACAGTTCAACAAGTTTCTGAACACCAGCAGTGCAACGATGTTTGAACACACGTAGCAGCTCTCAGCCCTCTACAGCCAAGTTTGCACACATTTCTGTAAATCTCTTCCGCTCTTCCACTGACATTTTAGACCGTAACAACTGGAGCCCTTTGGGACTGGCATTCCGAGATGTTTACTGCAATTGCGGTTCTGCAATCAGCACTTGGGCACTGTCACAGCCATGTTCAACACTGCCAAGCACAAGTACAGATCCCCCACGGACATATGAGTATTGAAGGATGTGCTCACACTGGAGATTATGGGTCACGACTGAAAAAGGAGCATTTGTTAACTGCATCAAGACTTTAAATTGATCAGAGAGGACTCAGATTGTGGTAGGAAAGCAGACCACATGGCCAACACCTGCAAGATGATTACTTCAAATGCACTTTTCCTTCCACGAACACACATAGAGTGGAGGCTGAAATTCAAAGGCACAGTAGTAATTTTTATTTGCTTTATATGAATTTTGACTTTGAAGCTCAAATTGTTGTAATTCTGTACTTAAAGTCTAAGCCAGGCTCTATGTCCCCTTCAATGGGATTCTGATCAACCTCACGAAGTGCTCATTATAAATTTTCACACACAATTATCAAGGTCCACACATTCTGTAGTTCTGAAATGTTAGAAAAATGGCCTTTGGGGGGGTCAAAAAAAAAGAAACCCCAAAGAGGTTAAAATTCCTTTTATGTGACAAGCTTTAGAATGAAACACAGCTTTTTCCTGGTTAAGTCCATTAATTTGCTATATAGAAACATACTTTCAGTTTTGACTCTTGTTTTATTCCTGGATTTGAACTTCAAACAGAACAATTCAAAGCTTTATAAAGGGAAAAATTAAAGGCTCTCCAGGTACTGACATTCTAACAATAGAAATAAGGTTCTTTTTTGCCTTTGTCTTTTTGAGGAACCACTTAAAAACATTAAAATTGACAGGTTTCCTTAATATGTGAGGCTTTAAAAGAACAAAATACAAGGAGTAAAAGACAGAATATCTGAAAGTGAAAGGGTAATTGCTCATGTATGGAGCTGCTGGGTTTCACCAATATTGTTAGCTTTCTACACTGCTCGTTCCAAAATTTCTTAACTCAGGAAAATTATTTATTTCCAATGTGTAACATGGTCAGGATTCCAGAGTTCATATTTGGATGGAAATACCGTTCCTGTTCTTTTAACAAATCTTTTACAACAGCATAAGAGCCAAAATCTCAAAACCCCAACAAACTTAAAACGTATTTTATAGATCAAAAGTAGTAGTCAAAACCTAAAAAAATTAAAAAAAACTCTTCAAATATCTATTTTTAGCATTCTAATATTTTACACAAAAAGTAGTTTAGTTAATAATAAAATTTTTCCTTAATAATTTTAGTTTGGCAAAACCCATAAAAACTGGCTTTTTCATTAGTATTTTGAGTTTGACTAGTTGGTTTTCATTTAAAAGGCATCCCTGACTCTGATAACTGTGGAAACAGTATTGTTTCATACATTCCGTGAGCTTAGGTGAGTAACTTTGAGCACAGTAGCCTCCGCTCTCCCTCCCTGCTGAAAACACCCCAAACACTTACAGAGCAACTCTCAGCACGGATTCTGACCTCAAAGATCAGGGTTTGCCCATTTTAGGATTAATACAGATTAGATATTGTAACTATCTCTGGGTAACAGCAGGAAACATTTGAGGGACATGTAGGGATGAGCAGGAAGCTGCTCAGGGGCCAGTCCAGCCCTCACTGAGGAGGGAACGCAGTATCTTGGGGTGGGTGCTGGGAGCTCAGGGGCCAGAACCAGCTGCAGAAGTCTGCAATAAATGATCCTTTCCAACTATGTAATGCATCTGTATGAAAGACTCCTCTGCACATCTATAAGCTGATGGGAATGCAGAAATAATGTGCTGTGGGGAGCTGGGTGAAGGATTATTCTTTTCTTCCACTCTATTTTACATGAATTTGCATCAAGTGCCCCAAGCAGAGAGAATCAGTCAGACAAAGCTTCAGGTATTAAAACTCACCACAATGTCCCCAGATTCAGCTGAGGAGTGTAGGCAGGGGTATTAAATCCATCATTGCATCTAAGCTGAAGTTTTCTTTGTTTAAATCTAATTGCTAACAGAAAGAAATCCCAGAGCTCTGAAAAAACACAGGAGAATGCATGACTAATAAAATTAATATAACTGAAAAACAACTGCCAGTCATTTATCTTTTTTCTGCCCTTGAACAATTCTTCACATTTTGAAGGCTATGGGAGCAATTTCTCTCTGTGAGGAAAACAATAATGGTTCCACAGACACTGTCTATAGGAGGAGTTAAGAAGTGAAAGCACATATACAGAGCATCAAAAAACCTTTAAAAATTAATCAAATACATATTCTGCTTCATTACAACAACAATATGTCAAGGCATCCATTCAGTTCCCAGTAAACCCACAGAATTAGGACGCCCATAAATTTGTAGCAAAGCAAAAACTGAATAAGCCTTATTGAATAAGATGGAGTGACTGACTTTTGGAAGGAAACCTGTAGAAGCTCCGTATTTGGATTAAGAGTGGGCATCTCATAACAGGAAAAGGTGGAGGAGCACTCTAGTGGGTTTTACTAGAACTGTATTTAAATATATTTTAGAAGGCTGTGTTGGTACAATACAGGAAATAGTGCCAGATTGGGAAAAAACATAGCTGTGAACAATAAAGATGATTAAGAACCAATGCAAATGCAATAAAGTTACAATAAAAACTGAAAAATTGCTTCAGACTATTAAAAGCACACATAATGCTTTTTTGTTTATACTGCTCTGCTACATCTCAACATTAATTTAAAAAGTAATTACAATAAGACAAGCCTTCTAAATAATTTGATCTTGATAAGGCAAATCAGTGCATGTTTATACTAATCGAGATGACCCAAGAGCAATCACTGCATATCTTTGACATGGATCTCTCCACGCTATGGTTAAGTGCACTCTTTGAAGACCACATGGCAGCTTTTATACAGTGGGTGTTCTTATTCTGCTTGATCTCCTCACCCCACTGAAACTACTTAAAGTAATTTTTCACATTAATGAAACGTGCAATGTATTGTTTCAAGAAATGAACAACAAATATTATTCTGCTTTTAAAAGTCAATTCATCTAATTTAAATATAGATACAGCTTATAGTCTGAATCATACTACTAGACAGCACACCGAAGTACAAAGTACTGCTCCACAAAGTACAGTGACTCCACAAGACAGAGGGCCACAGCAGGGAAATACGAGAGTCAGAACTGTTCACTTCTCATTTAAACAACTCTTTCGTATATTTGATATTCCCTTTAAATGCCTTTAGGGTATGTCAAGTAGGTCAACTAAAAGCTCAGTTCCTCATAGCAAGTGGCATTTTACTGTAGGATTTGTCCTTTTCTGTATCTCCCAGCCTCAGGGGCAGCCTGGGGCAATTGCAGGTGCCTAAGCAGAACCACAGTGAGAACAGCTGAGGCAGAGATTGTGGCTCAGAAACACCTCTGATCCGAGTCGCATTTGGCAGAAATTTACTACAGATCTAAACTTACATTTGTACCAGTAATCGTGATCACATTCTTAGAATCACATTAACCTCTGGATCTTGGAAGGTGCAAAGGCAATAACCAGTGACCAAATTGGAAATGCAGGAGTTCCAATATGGAAGGAGTTCATCTACAACTGCTATGGTGCTCTGAGGGGGTACTGTAAATAAATATTGCTGTACAGCAACCCATTTCAGCTAAGAACTAGATCTTTATCACTCCAGATGATATATACTATTTCTAAATATATGATGAAACTGTTAATAATTACATGAAGCTATCAATGTACCTATACCAATTATAATGTACACGGTCACTGAAATGTAGTCATGTCTGAAGGTGACAACAGAAACCAAACATCTTGGGGTGCAACACTCAAAGAGTGGGGATTTGGCCTAAACATTGGAGTGATGACATTTTGTCATAGAAACTAATATGTTCAAATGACCTGCACCAGCAGAGAACTGCCCTGAATTCAATTTAGTGAAATAACCCTGCTGGAATTGCAACACGCCACTGCAACACGTGATTTCAAACAGAGGAAGTAAGCTCCTGATCCAGCCTCTGCCCCCGAGAATAAGAAATAACTTGTGAGAAAATGCTTCAGCATTGGGTCTTAATTAAGGCTGCAGCATCATCATATGCAAAAACTAATGTGATCATTATGAAGCTATATTCTAGCTCATGATTCAGGAGCTATAATGAGGGAATAATTAATTACTAAATATTAGTTATGACAAATTTATTTTCTTGCAATTTATTGGTTGCCATATTCCAGGCAGTAAGCTTTATTGGAAACAAGATTTAACTTGGTAGAAAGATACCACAGAATGTGCTGGGAATTCAGGTTCAGTACAAACCATAAGAATTCTTGAAAATGTTTTCTATGGTACTTGAAAGTACAGTCTTTTTTTCCATTCTGGGCATCTATGATGAGTAACACCAATAAGATAAACAGATTAATATTTGGTGAATCTCTGTGGGATTTCTTTTGCTTAATTTTGAAGGTAAATTGGTTTGACCAACAGAGTAAACCACTGGATTTGGAACTAGAAAAAGCCAGATCTTTATGGCAGTATTAAAGTACCTGGCTGCTTAGAAGTTTCATTTCATCCTCTTCTGCTTTCTCCAGAATTAAGTTATTTTGTTACACTCTGGGATGTGCTCTTGGTCTGTGTACGGGTGTTAGGTGGTGAGTTGGACTAGATGATCCTTGTGGGTCCCTTCCAACTCATAATATTCTGTGATTCTGTGATTTCAGGGAAGGTTCTGTCAGACCTGCTGCTGGAGAAGTTGGTAACATACCAACTTTCTCCACCTATCTAGCAGGAGCAGATGATCAAGAAGTTACCCTCTGTAACTCTACACTAAGCCTATATCAAGCAGCACAGACAAAGATGAGCTTGCAGTAGCACGTGGCAGAACAACTGTGCCTTCATTTCATAACCTGTGAAGCATCAGCTGGAGGACTACAGTACAAGATCAATCATCAGAGTATCACAGGGGAAATGAATATGTTTGGATAAGGAAGGTTTCAGGTAATTAAGATAATTTTGAATGTAATTTATAGATAATGAGGAACAGGAAGCTTTGGAAAACTGAATTTGGATAATTTGGACTTAAACTAAATGTATTCCTCAAAGAATACTGTAACATACGCCGGGGTTTTCGAAGTTTTTAAATGGACTTAAACAGCTGGTTCCCATTAATTTCTCAGAATTGGTTTTTCTACCTGGTTCTATTAGGGCATTCAGAAAACTGCTCCAATAAAAATCAATGGAAATTTGTGTTTGTCTTAAACACAAAATGCTCATGGCATATCCTGCATACTTAGTTACAGAAATGGCTTGTAGAGAAAGAGGGAAAGTTCCCTGCTTTCCCAGGGAACTATTCCATGAGAGTAGAATGAGCTTGTATTCCAAAGGAAAGAAAGAAACTCACCTTTAGGAGCAGGCGGAACAAGAGAATCTTTTGTCTTCCCTTTCACAGAGCCCTTCAACACACTTGCATGACAGAGAGGCAAATCAAAGTATCTTCGCCCTGCAAGATCACATCTTTGATGCTGCACCTAAAAATAAATCTCCCAGTGTATTTCCACCAGTTCCTTCGAATGCTTAAAATTATAAAATCCGTAGTGATGGGTGTGTATCTCTACAGGATTGGCTAACACACAGTGGATATACTAGAGAGATGATTTTGTAAGTGAGAGAGTTTATTCCTGATTTTGTAAATGTTATTACTTCTTTGATGTTTAACAGGACTACTGAAAACAGCACTGTTGCCATCCCAAGGAGTTACTGTAGTATTGCCCAGGGGCTTCACATACCCCTCTGTGCACTCACGAGACAGGGTGTGAGCCTCAGAAATGTTAATAGTAGGATTGACAAGGACACTGAAATAGTAAACAAGAGGAACACAAGTGGGGGCTGAGAGAGGTACTTCAAAACGAAAAGGAATAAAGCAATAGCCTCTTCTGCAGTTTACTTATCTAGGGATTAAAACAACTGGTGCAGCAAAGCAGGGAATCAGCCTTCACTCAGCTGCAGTAAAGGGAAAGGCGGACTGGAAATACCAAAGACCCTGTGCAGCATTTAAGCAGAGGCTCACAGGCAGTCCAACATGAAAAGAAATTATTTTAAGCCAATATTCTTTAGCTACTTAATTTTGACAACTTATTTCATACCTCCTTTAACACAAAAAAGCTTGATGTTGATGAGAAGGTTCACAGAAAGTGTGTGTGTGAGGACAAAATGCTCCCAAAGGTGCATTTTTCCTCACCTGCCAGGGGAGACAGTTTTGGATATGTCATACTTAAGGGCTGAGAAAATGTAAAACAGATGTAGAGTACATCTTCAACATGAAACTATCCGTACAAAGCGCTCCTTTCAATACAAAATAAAATTCAAGCTGAGATCATAAAACATAGCTCACAAAGCATCCGAGACAATGAAAGCTATCAAGGAGGAGGGAATTGGAAAGTAGGTCCCCTGCTTGTTTTTCACTTAGATAATAAGCTCTCTTGGATAAGGACAACAGGGCCCTGTGTCATGATTGCCTCTGTAGATGCTGTTCTAATACTATTATTGTCATTAATGCTCATTGTTCCCAGCACTGCTGAATCTTAAGGCATTTCAGCATGCACGGAACATAAATTCATACTCTCATCCAGGACTCCTGCAATATTCAAGAACACGGGAATGAAGAAGACAAACTAGCAGCTTAACTCTGAATAACCTTATTTTGTGAGAGTGTCATCTGAAACCATTACTTTAATGGGATTATCTGTTTTTATTATTTCCTTTCTGTGGACTTGGAATAAAGACACAACTGAGACTCTCTTAGACACGGTCATTGGCATCATTACAGTCTTTCTACTGTCAGCAGCAGAGATCTGATCTGTAAATCAAGTTACACTGTAAGGGCTACTGAAGAGCAAGCACTCTTTATCATCCTATTACATACCCAAGCTACCGCTCCCTCTGGCTCACTGAGAAAACCAGGCTGTTTTAGTTCCTTTACATAACCAGAGGAGCTCTTAATGCACAGATTATTGACTTAGTGGAATTTTATCATGTCCCAGTGTACCAGGGGATTTTTAATCCAGGAGTTCTTTTCATGATCTATTTTCATGGGGTTTTTTTATTGTCACAGCCTGTCATTACAATGATTTGCAAATCCAGAACTAGTTTATGCTTAGCTCCTTAACAGGTGCTCAAGGAGGAGAAGGGAAAAACGCATCTCCCCCATCCCATTTGCCCTCTCACACTCCAAACCCCATCACATGCAGCACAACAAAATCTCTGCAGGGAGCTGTGTTGGCTTTATTCCCACAGGAGCATTTCCACCTCAGTCCATCACCTTCATGAAATCAGCTGGATGGAGATCCTCTTTTGCCAGTCTCCATCCACAGTGGTCAGCCTTTGTGGAGAGGCACAGAACATGCACACATTCTTGAGGAGCCAAGCCTAAGAATGGTCTCTCGATATTCCTGAAAGTAGCCAAAGATGTTCATGCCACGTGCATGAAAACAAATGTTCCAAAGCAAGTGGGTGGTGTCACACAACTAGCGAGGGGAGACCTTGAGTGTCTTGGAGTTGATATCAACAAAAAAATCAGCTGCAGAAGGGATATGAAAGGATGTTTGCAGAGGTGAAACCTTTGTGTTTCTGTTTGTGGGTTTCTGCTTGGCAGAGACTCAAACCTGCTCTTTTCCCTTCCACTCCCCCCACTAATTTATTGCACAGACCCAAATAGAAGCATCCATGTGAACCGCAATACCTGCATGAAGCTCCCCATGAGTGCTGTGCAGATTGGGACGGGGTTCAAGGTTATCAGATGCTTTAGGCTGGGATCCATTAAGGCAAAAATCTGTTGTTATGCCCTTTCAACCCTTACATCCTACTTCAATAATAGCTATTTCCTTTGTCACTGTTGGAACCAGTGTGGCAATCTGCAAGACCACTGTGCACTCCAAATAAATCACAGGCCTAAAATTCTCACTGGAGCAAGGTCTGAGCAGCTGTTAGAGCTTCACAGCATCTCTAGATATCCCCAAGGATTTGGGCTGTGATCTCTGGTTTGGACCTCTCTGTGTTATCATAATACGAGCTGATAACAACAATATGGACAGTTCCCTAGAGGGCAGAAAAATAGTATAAATCTGACATGCCATCAGTGTTAAAAAAGAAGGCAAACAAGGATAGGTGACAGTATTTCAACTGCATCCTGGATGTGAGGGAGGAAATTGATGTTGAATTTGGTATCTGCAAATTAATTTCCAGATTTCTGTTTTTTCTTCCCTAAATTACAAGCATACAGAATATCTTGAGGGTTTATGATCACCATCAAAGACATCTTGCTGAGAAATGCGAATTCCCTTCTCTTTCTGAAGGTCACAAAGCAGATATCCAGTAGATGTCCCATATCTAGGAGCTGAAAGAGCAGGAGAATTTGGTACTGCTCCAAATGAAAGCATCTCCACTGTCATTTGTTCAGCTTCCCCTTGCTAAGCTGCTGGATGTGAATCACTCAGCGACCTCCCAACATGTCAGTGATGGCTGTGTACATTGTTAGAAAACTCAGTCTTGCAAAAGTGATGTGCAGGCTTGCTGCTCTGGAAATCAAACACATGTTCTCTACAGAGTCCCCTTGAACATGCCCGTCTGCATTTCACATGCAGCCCCATGCTGGGACTTTCCACTGGTAGGAAAAACACTTCAGAATCATTTTTCCCTGGGCTTTGCATTACTATCTTAGGATTGTTATCAGGCCGGTCAGAAACTGGTGGCACAGTCATTTCTGGCTGCATGTCACTGATACAGAATGGAAGGCACAAGAGGTGCCTAAGCATAAGCAAGCAAACAGCAGTATAACTAAAAAAGGCAGAACACACTGCTTTTTTGGTTGTTTATAGGAACTTCAAAGTTCTCCTCGGTTATAAATCATTCTGAGCTACCAGCCTGCCTAAGGATGGCTGTGCTTTTGAAGGGGAAAGCTTGAAGATCAGACCTTGGGTGATAAAAAGAATGTTGGTTCCACTACAGACAAATTTGATTGCAGAGGAGATAAAATGGTGTCCAAGAATAGGATAGATTAGGCTGAGATGCTTTTGCCATGCAACCAGTCGCCAAGAGATGAAAGGGCTTCCATAGGGTAGATTTTCAGTAGGAGAGAATTAAACTGTCTTATACCATATTTCCAGTCAGAAAGAGTAAATAAAACTTCCTTTTGAATAACCCTTTCTTAGGACATTTGATTGGAATGCAAAATTAACCAATAAAACCCCCAACCTTTTAAATGAAATTTGAAAAAAAAATGCTAAACAAACACTGAACAATTTAAAAACCCCCTTGCAGCCACGATGCCAGATCCAATTATATTTGTACTACTAATTTATACGTGCAAGTTAAGTGGTTATCAATGGAGAAGAGAAGCCAAAGAATTATAAAAGGACAAAGAAATTGTCCTACAGCAAAATATGCTTAGGATATCCTCAAAAGGGGAACCAAAAAGCAATTTAATGTTTTTTCAGTATCTTCTGGTTGCAGAAGCAGCTCATCAGATTGTGTATGAAAACAGAGGACTTACTCATAAAACTTTCAGGCAAACTATGTTTAGAAAGCATTAAAAAACAACAGCAAGAAAAAAAAATCAGCCTTTTCTGGGAAAAAAAGTGATTTGTATGCAAATATACCCCAACATTTGTCACCAAAAATAAGGGATTTTGAAGTGAGAGAAGTTTTTTTGAATATAGTTTATCACTGCTTTGATGGAATGAGATGCCAGCTGCGAAGTTGCTGCTGTCTCCTCTAATAGCAATTAGAAGGATGGAAAATGGAGCAGGAGTTTGTGCTCACAGGCAGAGCTGACACCACACACGGAGCACAACTTTGACACCTAAACCTCCTGTGGCAGCAGCTACAGACACCCAGAGGCCTACATTTAGAAGTAAAATACTAGACTTACTGGCAACCTCCATGACCTGAAGTATTACAAAATGCATGAAACACTCAATATTACTTATAATAATTTAATGTTTTCCAGTGGGAGGAGGAATGGAGAACCAATGTTTGAATAAAGTAAAAAGCAAACTCTGCTGCTGAGAAAGAATGGCCTAACTTGTGTTGTTTTACACACTTCAATCTTCTTTCAGTTTGTTCAGAACAATGGGTTTGCCCTTGGGCATCTTGGATGGTACCTGGCCCTTCCAGGCAGCAAGGACTGAGTAGGAAAGCACAAAAAATTGCATCCAGCAGTCGTGTCTCCCTCCTCAATCCCCAGGGAAGGGACAAGCCTTCCAACACTCTTTAAAGGTCAACAGGAGCACACAGAGCTCTATGCCATGTGGGCTGCTCAGAGAATGACAGCGACTCTGTCTTACAGATCTTAGATTTACAAACATTTGATCACCCCTGCCCTCTTTCTAATTACCCTCTCTGCATTTTTATGCGCACTTACATAAATCCTAAAATAATGAAATACTGCAAGGAGGGGCTTCTTTCTCTCCCAGTAATTTTGACCTCAACAAGTACTGGAAAATTCAAAAGGCTTGCTCAGACTTAGAAAACTATCCACACCTCCAGATGCTATCGCCACTTCTCTGCAATAGTCAATTGCTAATTGATTTCCTTTAAACTTGTGTAAGCTATAGATATATAGATGTGCACGTGCATTGAAACTCAAAGCGTGTTTCCTTGTTCCAAACTGATATCAAAACATCTACAATCTCCCGAAGTGTGCCCTAGGACAACCTATAGGACAAAAGTAAAGCAGTTTTAACAAAGCAGGAGAGATCACTAGAGTAATCTTATCACTTTTTAAGTTATTTTCTTGCCTTAAGTCACACAGCCACACAACAATTGTGTTTTAGAGCATGACATTTCTGGGACTGCCATTGATCTATCAAACTCCCCCCCAGACCTAACAACAACTAAAACACTTTCTTGGAGGTTTAGCTCACGTGCCTGCACATACACACCTGCCTCCTTTGTTTGCATGTTCTAAAGATTTTTCAGAAATAGAAGTCCCAATAGGTGAAGGCTAAAGTAATTAAACATCATTCTGAATACATCAGAGAACAAAATGTTCCCACACTGGCAAGTACAATGCAAAAAAACACATCTGCACATAATGGCAAGTAAAACATTGTGGAAGCAGATGTCAAGAAAGCGATTTACCTTGATTCAAATTCCTCAAGGAGAAGGATTAAAAAAAAATACTGAGTTTTTTCTGAGACATGGTTTAACCTGATGAACAAGAGGCCTGTCTGGACAGCTTGGACATTGCCTACCCAACTCACCCTGCCTTGGGCACATGCAAGGGAAACACCAGGCATGGCTGGTTGTGCTGCTGACACAGGGGAGGCCAAGCCCAGGGAGCAGATCCATGGGCAGCCACCAGCACTCCCCAGCTCCAGAGCAGGCAGGAGGATGCAGCAAGATGGGACACAGCCCTCCCCTTGTGTGTCACACCTTAGAGGTGCCCTCATACATCCTCAGGGGGGCTCACAGCACAAATCACGGCATCAGGAAAATGCAACTGAAATATCCAACATACTCCATTATGTGGCTTTCACTTCAAAAACAGATGCAGGCACAGCAAAAGCCCCTCTAGAGCTGTCAAACAAGATTTGAAGCCCAGTTCCTCTGGAATGGGACAAACAAATCTTCTGCAACAGCCATAGGAGGTCTTGACTGACAGCAGGAGCAACACACTGATTTTGTTTATTATGTGCTCAAAATCATACAAAGCAGAAACAGTTTGGGGACTTGAGCTATACAAAATAGTTTTGCTATTCAGTAATGCTAACCCCTGAGATTAAATTAAATAAAAAAAGGCAAAAAAACTTTTCCAAGATAACTTTTTTATCTAAAGAATGCTTTAACCCCCCCCAAAAAAGTAGAGAATAAAGGAGTCCGGGATCCATACATCCTGCTGCATATAATCCCCAAACAGGCTATGTGCAATAAGAAATATATTATTATTTAATATTTTTGCCTTACATAATTCAGTATAGCACAGTATGTTCCAAAACCTTTTAACCCCTGCATTTTTTTCCCCCTCTCAATTTCCACAAGAACTGGTGATTTTTCTCTACGGAAGTGAGATATACCAGTTAATAAGTTGAGGAGCATTTCATCCTCGTAAGAAAAAAATTCATTAAAAATTCTTTCAATAACAAGCCAGGAGAAATCCCATACAGGAGAAAATCATTAGTGCTAGAGTTTCAAGAGGGCAACAGAGATGGCCTCACTTGGAGCACAGCCCTTCATCCAACAGGAAAACCCAAGGATATCTATTGTGTCTTGTACAAATGCACCTTGGAAGCCATAAAAAAAGTATTTGTAACACCATGTCAGGCAATGCAAATATGCAGGTAGGTGTCCAATTACTTCAGCTTTAAAGATCAGTGTAGTCTCTTTCTTTATAAGCAGACAGGGTGCACACAGGTTTTGATACATTCTCTTGATGTATTTACCTTTGAAATTTGGCACTGCTGGGGACTGTTGTTGTTCAACCAGAGAGTGTGTGTATGCAAAAGCTAGATCATTTTCATCATGCTGTGTGGTGTATAGCTGTGCTTTTCAGGCTAAACATCCATACTGCCGAAGAAAATGCCCTTTTTCCTTTTGAAGTAGGAGAGTACAAACCTCAAAGGTTCATTTCTTTGCAAAGACTAAGGCCCTAATGAGCATAAGCAACACACTATTACAGCAGCTCTGGAGTTCCATGTGAATATATCCAAGGCAGATCTTTGTCAATACACCTTGCAGCACATTGCAGAGAATGAAGTTGGTATAAACTATTCATTCGTATATTACTTCATACTGAAGGATATATTAGTGACCTTATCCAGCATGACTGTTATAATAGTAATAAAACTGAAACTTGGAAGATTACACTTCTGGTCAGAGTAGTAAAATATGACCTTATGCTATTCAACATTGACATTTATTATATTAATTCAAACACAAAAACTGCATTAATATGATGTTAAGTGTCTGACTTTTAAGCACAACAGCTAAGAAATTTGATCTGTAGGTATGACTTCTTCACCAGCTCTCCAATTCGCTTTTCACCATTTCAACACATACGGCACAAAATCTACCAAATCTGGATGTTTAAGCTCTTTAAATAAAAATCTGCTGTAGCTCAGCCACAGAGATCATGGCAGAGGCGACACAATGTTGTGAACCTACAGAATTCATACATGGTGTCCTCAATATAAAAACAGAAGTAACATAACTCCCCAGAATCAGGAGCTCATCTTTGCTCTTCAAGTGGAAACACAAAGGGCTAAATGCAAAATGCCGACCACCAGCCTGCAAGAAGAATGAAGTTTTTCACAGTAATTTTTAATATTGTAGCAGCCTGTCCATTTCAAACACAGAAAAATA
Organism: Pitta sordida; assembly: GCA_013390025.1. NCBI lineage: Eukaryota > Metazoa > Chordata > Aves > Passeriformes > Pittidae > Pitta > Pitta sordida. Next base: position 338,637 of record WEKX01021775.1, read on the forward strand.
GTCTCAGGTCAGCAACGAAGATCGAGGATTCTGCAGTCCCACGTACTCTGAACTCCCACTGATTCCACTAAAAATACGGGACATACAGAGAGAGCAGCACATCAGAGCAAAGATGTGCACTGCGGATCTCAGAACAGAATGAGGTCTAGAGCTATTTTGGGATATAGCAAAGTTCAAAAGTAGAGCTATCAGAGATTCTTTTTTATTTTTCTGCTGCAGTTAGTGTTGATTCAGAAGTAAATATTTTTCAGGGCTACAAAACAATTACCAGTTAAAAAAAAAGAAAAAAAAAAAAAGATTGCAGACTCTAAGTGATCTCAGATCAGACAACAACATGGGGATTTAAGCATTTATTTGGAACCTGGTAATTCTGCACAGAGATCTGTCTCCTGTTATGAGTAGCCTGACTGTTTTGTGCTTTGTTACAACCTCACAGCGATTTTTAATGAGAAATTCAACAACCATTTTAGTAACAACAGATAGAAGTCCATCAACAGTTTTTCTCAGAACAGAACTCTTACTTTCTGGCCAGCCTAAATTTACAAATATGCCTAATTCTGAGAAATAAATGAGAACACTAATGCCTCCCACTACGTTGGCAAGTTGCAAATTTTCAGACAGAAAGAGAAAAATGTTGGATTTTTATAATCCAAGTTGCATAATCTGTCAAGAACAATGATTTGTGCCTGGCAAATGCTGATACACATTTTTAGCAGAGCTAAGCAACATCAGCTCAGAGAAGAGAGCAAAATCCCCCTGCCTGTGGGCCAGGCACTGCAGAATGAAGCTTAAAGAAAAGAAAAAAGAAAGGAAGAAAGAAAAAAAGAAAAAATGGGTTTGTCATCAGAGTGGCAGACAACGACATCTATTTCATTTCAGCAACCTAGAATGCAGACTTGACTTTTTTAGGCTACGACTGACAGAGCTGCAGCTCTCCTGTAGTAAGGGTGACAGCTCATTTCAACAGCAGCTTCACCCCAAGACATCCCTGGATGTGCATACCAGGCATACTCTCTTCCCAGACTTGAGATGCTGAAGCATCTTAGTGGCCTGCTCTGCCTTGAGGCTGTTCCCAAATACTTCATTTAGTGAATTTTTTTTTAAACACATTTTTGACACATTTCATCAGGGTTCTCCTAATCTGCCCATATTCATGCCTCATCTTCATATAAGGTGCTCCTTTAACAACCCATGATGCACAGCAAGCCTCAACATCTGGATATAAAAAGCCTTTTTTCTTTGCTCTTTACCTCCTCTCCTACATTATTTGCATTCAACTACGATCCATTTCCTCTTATTTAAGAGGGCAGAAATGTGACTAGTAAGGCATGTTATGAACTAGAGTATTTGATGAAAAAAAAAATCTGCCAAGCTCTCCATGGCCGAACTAATTATAACTGTACTCTCTCCAGCTTGATGAAGCTAAATGGAGATATACAAACTGCCTTTGTAAATAGAAAGACACAAAACTGAAAAACATTTGTATGGAGAAATATGCATCCAGCATTGAGGCTTCAGGAGCAGCAGTTTATAGACCCAGTTACTACAACATGCATTTTAAATTTGAATGCCTCCTCAGTATTCATGAAGTGTACCACAGTTCAATAGTTGTTTTCATGAGTTGTGCCTTCATTAGGTGAACAACATTAAACACCTGGGATACTGTTCAAACTAGTCCTAAGGGGCAAATTTTCATGACAAATGAGCTGAGATAAATTTTACAACTGAAAAAAAAAAAATCTCAATTTTGCAATGGTGAATTTACTACTTGTTTCAAAGAAATAAAATAAAGCAACAAAGACACAAAGTTAATATTAATATTACTTTTACAAAATCCCCACAGAAAAGCTTTCAGTTGGCCATGCAAATAAGAACACTTTCAAATACCAGAAGGAGAGTAAATATTTATTGACACACGTCTTGTTTTTTTCCCCTTTCAAGTTAATGGGGTTAATTCCCCACTAACTTTGCAAGCTTCTGTATGTTCATTATCAGGATGACTTCTTATGCCATTATGGCTAACAGTATCTTAGAGATGTTGTTCAAATCTCTCTTTTTTCCTAAGGCCTGTAGCATGCTTGCTGTGATTCTTATTTCGATAATGTTCCACTGGAAATGTTGTTAAATGTACATTTTTATCTGCCCTCTCCCTCACTGGGAGCCTTTCTTTGTTCAGCACTGAGCCAGAAGTGCCTCAGTGCACACACAGCCCTCTGGCTCAGCCAGCCACAGGTGTTTTCCCACCCAAAAGTTATGGGACAAAAGCTAATTGCAAACAAGCCCTCTCGCCCTGCAGGCCTGCCATGACTTCCACAGCTCTGGCCATCCCCACTGCACTTGTGGGAAGGGTTGATTCCCCTCCAGATACTGCTATAAGGACTGAGAAACACTTTGTATATAGGGTTTTACTCTCTCTAATCGCAACTGTCCCTGTCCAAATCGGTGTTAATCTTGACAGCTTACTGAACTGTAAAAAGATTTAAAATAACTCAGGCTGGAGGTCTGACAGGTCAGGACTTGATATCAGTTTGATATCAATGTCATATGGTTTGGCTGAATCAGGGAAACCCCAACTTTATTGGTAGTCTGCATGCCAGGCTTTTCCAGCTGGCTCCATACAATCCAGGCAGTTCAACCGCCTCAGTCCCACACCTTGCAGAGAAATATTGACATCTTCACCTACACCAGGAGTTGAGGATCACGCCAGAGGCAATAAGGACATGGAGATGGAATTATGCCTACGTTTTGTTCAGACACCAAGGTCATAGAGAAGACATACTGGGGAGAAAGAAAGGATAGGGAGGACCAGCCATCTACTTCTACAGCTGCCAGAATCACGTGCAGGAAGATTCAGCCTGTACTCCTTGCATTTTGTGTCTTCTTTGCAAGTATGACAACAGTTGAAATAGGAAAAAGCAGCTGCATTTTCAGATAACTCTAAAAACAATTACTATTTCCATAAGCCTTTATTCTAGCTTCTTAAGTCACAATTTCCTCCCCCATCAATGACACCATTGCAGTAAGATAATAAGAATATAAGTCTAGTTGAGTAATTCGTGTAGATCCACGAACATGCCCAATTGCAATAGAAGCTCTCAAGACAGTTTCTTCTCTGCCTCTTTTTACTGTCTTTCTGGTTTATTTTACCCTAAACAATCCCTCCCTCAGGAGACCTTCCAGCTCTCTTCCAAGCAGCCACTGAACCTTTCCTACTTTAATAAAACATAAAAATTAAAGCAATGAATATTAGAAATATCCATCTTACTCGATTAGCTACTCCATAGTGGACTGTAAACCTTTGAATGTGGTCAGCTAATCCCATTAGCTGGTCAGGCAATTTTCTCTATTGCTTCTAGGAGTACAGAGCTCACTGGAAAATACATTTAGAACCATGCTCACCCTTTAGATTAGATTAAGCTGCCTATACAAGTCCATAGAGTTTCCCTTAGGTTTAAGACCTATATAGTAATCTCTGTATTTTTCACAATTCTATGGCTATGCACTGCTCCTAAAAAATTACTACAGGCTCAGTTTCATTTACAGGTTAGACCCTCCTCCAAAGTACCAATTATTGTGGAATTACAGGCCAAGGGAGCAAGGACTTCCTCTACAGATTACTAAACCTCCATAGTGAGAAAGAATTCCTCCAGATCTGGTTTATTATCAAATTTGAGGAAGACTTAAACAGCAGCAGTCTGGCTCCTCCGGATTGCATCCCACTGACTGCTGACCCTTGCTGTGCAGGAGGTTGCAAACTGGGACTCAAGTCTCCACCATGTTAGTCCCCGTTCATAAGGACCCTGGCTGATTGCTGTCAGCTCATGCCTCAAGCCCTCCTGGAGGGAACAGGGGAAATGAGGGAGGAAAGTTGGAGTCTTCCACCTGCACTAAATCATCTCAGTCCAGTTACCAGGGAACCTCTGAGAACACATCCCCCTTCTCTTCCCACCACTGAAGACCACTGTCAAAGTTGGTTAACAGGTTGAAAACACAGTCTGGCTCCGGGGGGTGATTGGACATGAGTTCAATTTTTATCTTGGTTTGAAGGTAGACAAGCTGGTTTTTTCACATCAGGTATTTTTTTTTTCTGCACTATAAAATACCAATCCCTTCAAGTCCCAAAAGCAAAATTAGAGGCAAAGTACTGGGTCCTGCACAGATGAAGTAAGAAATAGTCCCTTCTCAAAAACCATGCAGGGCAGAAAGGGAGAAGGAGCATGGGAGAAGAAACAAAAAATATGTTCAAAACAGAGATATGCAGCACAAGCATATAAATGTCATTTTAGCATAGGAAACTATGCTAAAAATCTGTCATANGGACATGGAGATGGAATTATGCCTACGTTTTGTTCAGACACCAAGGTCATAGAGAAGACATACTGGGGAGAAAGAAAGGATAGGGAGGACCAGCCATCTACTTCTACAGCTGCCAGAATCACGTGCAGGAAGATTCAGCCTGTACTCCTTGCATTTTGTGTCTTCTTTGCAAGTATGACAACAGTTGAAATAGGAAAAAGCAGCTGCATTTTCAGATAACTCTAAAAACAATTACTATTTCCATAAGCCTTTATTCTAGCTTCTTAAGTCACAATTTCCTCCCCCATCAATGACATCATTGCAGTAAGATAATAAGAATATAAGTCTAGTTGAGTAATTCGTGTAGATCCACGAACATGCCCAATTGCAATAGAAGCTCTCAAGACAGTTTCTTCTCTGCCTCTTTTTACTGTCTTTCTGGTTTATTTTACCCTAAACAATCCCTCCCTCAGGAGACCTTCCAGCTCTCTTCCAAGCAGCCACTGAACCTTTCCTACTTTAATAAAACATAAAAATTAAAGCAATGAATATTAGAAATATCCATCTTACTCGATTAGCTACTCCATAGTGGACTGTAAACCTTTGAATGTGGTCAGCTAATCCCATTAGCTGGTCAGGCAATTTTCTCTATTGCATCTAGGAGTACAGAGCTCACTGGAAAATACATTTAGAACCATGCTCACCCTTTAGATTAGATTAAGCTGCCTATACAAGTCCATAGTGTTTCCCTTAGGTTTAAGACCTATATAGTAATCTCTGTATTTTTCACAATTCTATGGGTATGCACTGCTCCTAAAAAACTACTACAGGCTCAGTTTCATTTACAGGTTAGACCCTCCTCCAAAGTACCAATTATTGTGGAATTACAGGCCAAGGGAGCAAGGACTTCCTCTACAGATTACTAAACCTCCATAGTGAGAAAGAATTCCTCCAGATCTGGTTTATTATCAAATTTGAGGAAGACTTAAACAGCAGCAGTCTGGCTCCTCTGGATTGCATCCCACTGACTGCCGGCCCTTGCTGTGCAGGAGGTTGCAAACTGGGACTCAAGTCTCCACCATGTTAGTCCCCGTTCATAAGGACCCTGGTTGATTGCTGTCAGCTCATGCTTCAAGCCCTCCTGGAGGGAACAGGGGAAATGAGGGAGGAAAGTTGGAGTCTTCCACCTGCACTAAATCATCTCAGTCCAGTTACCAGGGAACCTCTGAGAACACATCCCCCTTCTCTTCCCACCACTGAAGACCACTGTCAAAGTTGGTTAACAGGTTGAAAACACAGTCTGGCTCCGAGGGGTGATTGGACATGAGTTCAGTTTTTATCTTGGTTTGAAGGTAGACAAGCTGGTTTTTTCACATCAGGTATTTTTTTTTAATCTGCACTATAAAATACCAATCCCTTCAAGTCCCAAAAGCAAAATTAGAGGCAAAGTACTGGGTCCTGCACAGATGAAGTAAGAAATAGTCCCTTCTCAAAAACCATGCAGGGCAGAAAGGGAGAAGGAGCATGGGAGAAGAAACAAAAAATATGTTCAAAACAGAGATATGCAGCACAAGCATATAAATGTCATTTTAGCATAGGAAACTATGCTAAAAATCTGTCATAATCTAAATCAGCAGAACAGGTTGCAGATGACTGAAAAACTCAGTAGGTTTGCAACATAAACCCTATCCATGTGAACTCATTTGCAGAGAGCAAGAAAGCAAATCAGTACCAAAATGTAGCTATTTACATCAGATAATAATGCCAAAAACATGTTATGTCACTTTGTATTTTGTGCCTAAACAAAGGATGCTAGACGAGCAGAAGGAAGATATCTGAAACCAGTAACTAGAACAGCAAATTATTTTAATTTTAAAACAGTACATCTTGAAGTGTGTTTGCATGAAGGTTCATAAATTGGCTGGAATTAAAGTCGAGTTTAGCTGAAATATTCTTCATACTTGAATTATTCAAACAACATGCGGCTACTGAGAAAACGCTGTCTGAGCTAAACCCTAATTATAACAGTGCAAAACAAACCACTTTACTAATAGAGCACATCTTTCAGTCACGTCTGTTCCAAAAAATGCTGCTTTTTGTAATATGTGTGAATTCTCTAGATTTTCCAGGATGTAGTAGACTAATAGTAAATATTTGGTTGGCACAGCTTCAGCATTCAGATCACATACATAAGATTTGAGAGCTCTCAGTCAAGCAAATGCTTCAGTGAATACTTAAGTTTGCATCTTTACACATCAGCTGCCTTCTTTCCCTACAAGCTCCCAGCGTGACAGCACAACTTAACAGGCTCTGCTCCAGCTTTGCCATCCCGAATCCAGACTGGTTCTGCTGTGTGCAATTTGGAGCAGTCTGGGGAGCCAAAACACCATAGCCTGGAGCTGTGCTGTTTTAAAACTTCAACCTTTGTCACCTCCGGCCCTCAGAGAGTAAGGCTGAGCGCTCCCACCACTGAGGATCTGGAGTAAGATGGATCCGTTGGTATGAGAAATGCTGGACACTGAAAGAGCTGAGTCTATAAGCCAGGCAATGCAAGGATATTCATCTCGTTGCAGACACACCTTTTATCTACTTAGTAGCACTTGACATGTTAAGGGAGCCAGCATTCGAGGAAGAGAGAATGCATTTCAGTTGGTGACATTTTCACTACAATACGCAGAGTTAAAAATGCATTAGCAGTAACTTTCCATCTATCAAAAGCAAGAGGCAGGAAGCAAGACTTGCCTGGCAAAGTCTAAGAATGCTATTAAATGTGCTGGAGGCCAAACTCTGTCCTTTTTTATGATACATTTGCATAAGTAGGACATTTTCACATAAGTCTACATGGCTCTAGGGCAGCATAACTTGCCACCTCTCTACCTGACTGCTACTTCCTTGATTACGAAGCATCAAGGGCTGACTAAACATGGTTTTTAAAAAATGTTTATACCCTGACTCATCCAATATTTGGTCATTATTTGAATTTTCGTAATACATAAACAAATAGATAATTACAAAACTGTAGCCATACCAGCACACAGTCCTCAATGAATAGAAGGGATTTAGCTTGTGCTCAAGGGAAGAATATTCCTGTTTAGCAATGAGGTCTGGAAAGCCCCCACATGCTGATGTGTGTTGATCTTGCCACAGACCTTCCTCTGATTTGCAAAGCCATGAACCACCCTGTCCTCCTTGCTCTTTTCCTGTTACACAGAAGTAGAGATCACTTGCTGTACCACAACAGCAGCTCATACTTGCAGCTCCCCACTGGTCCAAGAAACACAGTCCTCATGAGACCAGTGGAAAGCCAAGGATGAAAGGAAATAAACCACCACTCCACAGTGTCAAAACTGCCCCACTCAGAGAGGCTGTGAAGTTTGTTCCAAAACACTAACAGTAAAAAGGATTCCAAACTTGTGCCCACCCAACACTGCCCATGAGCAACCAGGGATTTTCTGTTTTGGTTGCCAGTGCTCCACCTGAATTAGCTGCTACTTCCCAGGGGGTTTTGTGCTTGTAGAATAAACACTTATAGAACAAAGAGCATCCTGTGTTGCACAGTGCACTCAGTTAACTTACACCTGCATATTTAACTCACTACAGAAGACTTGTGTAAGAGACTTTGAAAGAATCCTCTTTGAAGAGGTGTAAGGTAGGAAGCAGCCACAGGCATGCTTGCTCCTGCTCTCTGTGGGAGGAAAGGAGGAGGACAGGCGAATACCCTCGGTGTCACTACTCTTTCTGCTATCCTAATGAACGCTCCTCATAGCCACCTTTCTGATGGAAAGCCTGCAGTTTCTTTACATAATGACTTCAGAATAAATTGCATGGGGATCAGAACAGAGGGAAAATTATAACTTGCAAGTACAGTTCCCTGTCAAAGGGTTCTTAGTTACTCCTTTATTTGGATCATACTCACTGCGTTTCTAATGGTACACAAACGTGTGAAGTGCCTTTACCCCAATGAGCAGCTACTCTGAAGTACAGACGTGTGCGTGGGCAGCATTTGAAGTAGACAAGTGCCCAAACATGAATTGAATAAAAAAGGTTTCTTTGCCATTTCCTCAGGGTCCTGATATTTAAGCCTAAAGCCTGTTACCTGACAGTGAATTTTAGGCACTACTTGAAAGCAACTCACAATTTCAGGAGTAGGTAAACTTCTTTAGATGTCCCTATTGAGTGATATTCTTCAGGAATTGTTATGGGCATCTAAGGATTTGGGCGATGTAGGTTCTTCTCAGATAATATTGTTCTTCCAGTCAGTGAGTCAGCCAAGAGCTGCTGCAAGTACTGTCTGGTAGCACTTGGAATGGCAAACCTCTTTCTATTAGCAAGGGCAGGGGAAGGACCTGAGAGCAGAGGTTTAGAAATGTAGTAACTAGCCCAGGCAGCTGTCTGCAGACAAGGGTTTTCAAGATGCTGGAACAGAAAAATTTCGTCTGTTCTTGAATTCAATAGATGCTGTGGGGTGAACCAAAGGAAAAGTTCTCCCTGGGTCTTAAATACACAACAATATGTGAGTCTTAAACTTCCTGACTCCTTTCATGCTACTTCACCTAACTTTAGCCATCTAAATATTAGGATTGTTTAAATCTAGTTTATACCCAGCCCTCAGGGGAAAAAGCAAGACTCTTCTAGAATTCAATTTTCCTGTCCTATGGCAGCTGTCTTGGGTAACCAGGATAAATTGCTTCCTGGTATTATCAGCTTCTTTTCAGCTTTGCTGACTTGCCAGGGACCATGTGAAAGAAAGGGCTGGGTAACTATGAGGGGTGTGCAGGTGTGAAGGGATATGGTGTCCAGCAAGCACAGAATGAAGATTTCAGCTTGGCCCAGGAAGTTCTGGATTCTGAGGGTACTCTGCCTGGTTCCTGGCTTTACCACTAGAACTGCCTTCTGAGGAAATCAGCGTACCAGGACAGCAGCCAGGTAGGCAGTGTGGCCTACAGAGGCTGTCAAAAATCTGGGAGTAGATTTTTCTAACACTCAGATTAAGTACTCTGTCCAAGTTACTCAGCAAGACACCCTATTTGTCTCACCCCAGTCTGTATAACCTGCAAAGCTGAATATTTTGGGTCCAGTGCTTTCATCCCAGCTAATGATAACATTACTGTAAGTGACAAGTGATACCAAGTTGAAGGATACATTGAATTCCTACACAAGTATCGTCAGCTTTATCAGCAACGTCTGACTTTTTCTTGATTAACAAATTATTTTGCAGTATTTCAATTTCCTAACTTATAATTCCTGTTCATTCCTTTTCATGTAAAAGTGGACAAAACACTACCAGGCTTTCTTTCTGACCTTATCCTTCCCAGTTTGACAAATCTTAATTCTGATTTACAACAAAACACTGTGCACTTGGGTCATCCTTTAGAATCTCATGAAACTTTGAAACAGGCTGTGATTTTTCCTGATTATTTCATCACAGATCAGAACACGAACTTTAGAAAATAATTAAATTCACAGCCTGCCCCCCCCCCCCCCATCAAAAACTAACAAA